>CABFNO020001255.1:0-393064 GCA_902006505.2 Clonostachys byssicola
TATATATAATTAGAAAATTAAAAAAAAGCTTATTATAAGAAGGTACTTTCTTTTCTTAGAGATTTCCTAAGAAAAATAAGTACTTTTTTTAAAAAAGCTTATATTTTCTATTTCTAATATTTATAAATTAGTTTTAAAACTAAATAAATTAATTAGAATTTTTTTTAAAAGTTTTATATATTAAGAAATAGATAGAAAAAAATAAAAAAATATTTTTAGAAATTATACTATTAGTAATATAGCTAGAGATTATAATAAATAATCTATTTTTAAAAAGCTTATTTATAACTTTAATATTAAAAATAAAATATTAAAAAAATTATTTTAATATAAAGTTTTTTCTATATAGTAAATTAGATATTTAAATTATCTATAAGCTTATTAATTAAAAGTAGGTCTTTATATAAAGCTAGTTATATAGATATATAAGAGATAGATTTTAGAGGGGAAGTTGCGCGAGAGTGGGGTATGCGCAAGGGCTGCGTCAATTATGTTAGGTAGTTGCGATTGGCCGTGGATGGATATCCTTATGTAAGCAGCCAGTAGTGGTTTCTGCGTAGAGCTACCCTATATCATGATGGGCACATTAACCAGATATCTTACTGAGGACTTAGGGAATTGAGAAGGCATAGAAAGCCATTACGGATGAATGGGACATTGAATCGGGCGAATCTTGAGCCGTATTACGCTCAGGACGAAAAGTTTCTAGTCATTGGAATCGCCGATTGTCATCCTTGTATGCCTAACACGGTATTTCGTATTTCGTTCGAGTATCTCTGAATGATGTTCTCACATATATTGATAGAAACAACGCTAGAATTCCGCAATACATACCCGATTGACGCGCCCCACCGCCTCACCATACCCGAGGCAATGCAGAATTCTGGGCCTTGCCGCATAGACGCGTGTTGTGCGTTGCATTGAGAGACCCTTTCTGCCGCTGGGAACGTGCATGAGAGCACAGAGTCATTGGGAACTTTCAAAGTTTGTGCAGCGCGCTTGATCCTTGCACGTTGCAATGCATTCACTAATAAACGTGTGCCGCGGACCTGCAGGATGGAGACATGGCTTTAACTATAATTGTTAGAGTGCCGTTCAGCTGTGTGAACAACGATGTCACGGCGGTAATAGGCAGGGATTGTGATAAACCTGGCGACGTAGGGCAGAAGCCTTCGGGGGCTGCGGAATACTAAATTGCTAGCATGTTTCAACAAGCAAAGCTAAACTATATACATGATAGCTTATGCCACGTGGGTCTCTGAAAATCATCCGTTGCTAGTGATATTCGCACAGATACAATGTGCTCCAAATTCTGACCGTAGTGGAACAGGGGCAGATGCCTCGCCGCCTGCGCATAAGAGGCGGCCATCACAACGAAAATGTCTCTCTGTTCCAATTGGGCGAGGAGTTGTCGACGCAGGAAAATGGTCTGGGGCCTTTTGCTCCGGTATGACTGTGCTGCATGCCGCCTATGCAGGCCTGCAGGAGCTGAGCGCGTCGTCGTGTTTCGCGATACAGGGCTGTGCTATGGTACGAGCGTCTGTGCCCGGTTTGCGTGTTGAGATAGTCCGCTGCTCGAGAGAATTACCTCTGCAAGACCAATCACATATTGATTTAGCGTGCTTAGACGACTCCTCTTGGCCGAAGTATTTGGCCCACCAATATTATACCGGCAAAGACGGGTGAAACAGCGATCATCATTTGGCTTGACAGTTCAGCCGTAAAATGCCAAGTAAGTGTACCCACCTAGCCTCGTGCTAATTGGTGATAGATCTACGGTGGATTTTCGGTAGACGCGGATCATGAAGTTCCAGAGCACTTTAAGAATTTCCAATCGCCTTGGATTACATCTCTTTCCTGAGGTAACTGGAAAACTTGTTATCGGGCAGATGGAGCGTGGGGAAATGTAGTTATAATGTTCTCGGATGTATGTTCCTCCATATTGGTCTTGTTCTTGTGCCTAGAACTTTTCATCGTAAGAACAGGGTTTACGGAAGACTTCCCGGGAGTTGGCCAGACATGGGGGTCGGACAGGGAATACATAATCTCTACCGCACGGATGCGACGGTAAATTCACCAGGGTGTTCTTTTTGTTCTCTCGTGCCTGCGACCCGTGGCCCATCTGCGACTCATAGTATTGCATTAGTTCCGCATCCAGCAAGGCATTCTTATGTGTACGAAGTGACCGTTATGTGCCTAACGTAGAAGGACATTCCTTAAATGAGCGCGAGAGATGCAGAAGGGAGAACAGGGTGCAGGTCGTTCCCTCAATTGGGCAGCTGTTGCGGATGCTCAAACATGGCTTTCCGCCACGTTTCTATTAACCAACCAATTTAGTAACTGTGAACGCGCGATGGATACGATGGCTGGTCGCAAAATAGCAGGCACAAGCGCGTGGCTGTGGATGTTTCAAGGATTGACTGCCGGTTTGCTTAGTAGATGCCTGACGTTGCAGTGAGGTAGGCTATATGTTGAGTAACGATCCCTCTCTCTAGATGTATGCGTGAGCTGGACCATTCTCTCGCTTATTCATTAAATATACCTTACAGCACTGGTCGTAGTCGGTGATCCGGAGAGGAACTGATAGCGTCATCGGCTGGCTCAACCTTACCCCCTGTGCCGTATACAATACGTCGGGACTTGCAACTCGATGAAAGAAAGAGACATAGCGGGTATAGAGACAAGATGTTTGGCACACTGAGCATTCAATCCAAAGAGCCTGTGACGTTTGTCGAAAACTCGGACCTGGCTTCGGTTCTCAGCCGCAATCGCCAAGAACGCCCGCATGTGTCCTGCCACCTCTGCCGAGCTCGAAAGGTATGGATCTACCGAGACTGCATTTAGGATGAATGCACACCTTGGAAACTATGAGTCGTCTAATTGTCAGCAGACTAGGTGCAGCGGAGAGCCAACGGGCTGCGACAAGTGTGTCGCCATTGGCGCTGAATGCCAATACCCAAGTCGACCCTCTCGCCGAAAGAAACGATCTCGATCAGCATTCCAATCTTCTCAACAAGATGCAACTATCGGCGATGGCACAAACCAGGAACCGATGAATAAAGAAACCTATTCAAACCCCAACGACAGCTCCATTGGTGCCACGGCGGATAATATGATAAATGGTGTTGTGGATGGTCATCAAGCTCCCTCAAGCACAACCACAAAAGACTTAATGCTGTCAGCGACGAACTTGTTTGACTTTGACGACGAAGCCGATGGAGATGCACAGCATCTCGAGCATTGGCTAACCTCGGGAACTAATGCACAGGCGGAGGCGGAAGCTCCTAGCGCCTCGGCACGTTCAGCTATGCTGGATGCGTGGCCAGACCTCGGTGCTCTCTCCTCTGGGACGTTTGGGGAAGTCAGTCAGCATTGGGATCCCCTCACCGACGATCAACTGCCGTCGGGCAGTTATCAGAGACAACTAAGTGGTAAGAACGGTGCATGCATTCATACATCTGGTCCTACTACTGTCCTTTCTAACTCATTTCATCCTTTACAGAAGCTGAAGAGGACACCAACGAACCAGCTAATGGTATCCCAAATGATATTCCATCTATGGCCATGGAATCTGTTCTGGCATCACTGAGTGCCGCTCTGGCATCTCCTAGACCCCGTCCGCCTGGAGGCTCCAGCAGCCGGAGTGAAAGCCTTGACCAGCATAGAAGTGGGTTCGAGAACCCCAACTCATCAGCATCTTACCGACCGCCAAGGGACTCGAGGAAGAATCCTTGGCCGCCATCGTCGTCATCCTCCTCTCTTTCCAGGGCCAACAGCAATAGCCACGGTTCCATGCCACTTTCTGCACCCGATGTTCAGCGTAGATCGATAGCCCAGACCTTGAGCAACGCCAACCGTCACAGGACATCGGGCCCTCAATCTTCTGTGTCAGCATCAGCCTCATCCTCAGTGTCCGCCGGGGCCGGTGCTGCAGGTAGTGTTGGTAGAGCAGCCTCTACTAATGTACCATCTCAACAGAGGGAAAATTGCCGATGTGCAAAGTATTCGGCTGCTTTGTTGGAGCTGCTGGAGGAACTGGGCGCCAATATGGGTCTCACACGGAACCCTGCATCAATGGGGGTTCTGCTTGGACTGTTGCGGAGTGCACTGGCGAGATGCAAAGAGGCATTGGAAAAAGAGCCATGCAGGGCGTGCAAGGGAAGCAGTCAGACTGAAAGGCTCATTCTTCTCACCCTTTTGTTGCAGTTTATGAGTAACATGTATGAGCGTGTAGTTGAGAGCTGTGTGGCAATGATTGATGACATGGTTAATGAGAACCACGAAGATACAGCTCCCCAGTATCTGGTTGGCTCGACTCCTTCTCCTAGATCAACCAGTAATCAACCACTCGGCGGGGGAATGGACGACATGGACTATGCACAAGGGCAAAGGAGGGACGCCGTGCAAGGGTTGGCGCGCGCACCCGATGATGCAATGGAGGACTTGTGGTTCTCAACATATCATATTCAGAGTAGCTGCGAGCGTCTGCATGTTCTAACCACACTGGTAACGGTTCAGATTACAGAACTCTCATATCTTTTGGGTAATCCCAAACTACGTGCGGGTGGCAGACAGAACCAACTCGCGATTTTGGCCTCCATTGAGAGAGTAACTAGCTCCTCTCGACGTATGTTGCGAACGAGCATTGACAGAGCTATTGCTAGCAAAGAAAAGCACTGATATCATAGATAGATCAAGACTGAAAGAATGAAATATATATTTCTTCGCAAATTCACTGATACCTACTCCCCACATCGATTATCCGACTGAAGATTATAGATGTGCCATGCGACCAATGGCCCACTCCATTGCTCGGACGGCCGCCTTGACGTCTGCCGGGGCCTTTGGGGGCTCGTGACCACCAGAATGCTCAAGTACCTTGAAGGAACCCTTCTCGCAAAGGCCAAGGGCAGCCTTGGACATACTCCGCATGAATGGAGCGTCTCTTTTCCCTGTCATGTGCACAGTCGGGATTCTAATCTTTTCCTTGGCTAGACTAGGAGGCATCAACCTTGGCGCCTGAAGGAGATCCTGATCCCCCTGATAAATTGAGATATCATAGTCCGGAAGCATCGACTTGTGCTTTTGGGCCGGAATCACAGTTTGTTCGAGAAGCTGCGAGAATAATCTCTGTTCCTCTGATGCTGCATCACTGTTGTCCAAAGGGCATATGCGATCTATCAGGTTGTCACAAACGGTAGCGTCGGCGGAGCATGGAATGACAGATGAAAAGAAGAGAGCGAACTTGAACGGCAGAGGCTCATTGACCCGCTGGTGGAGGAACGAGATGGTGAGAGCGGCGCCCTGACTGAACCCTAGAACTCCATCAAACGGCCCAAATTCGTCGATCACTTCTTCTAGGTGTTCTATAGCTGCTTGCATGTTCTGGGGATCATAGGCCCGTGTGTGAGAATAGAATGGACCATCATGATAAGCAGCCATTCCTGTGATCAATTGGTAAGGATTTGTTCTAGACTCTGAGGGACATGTTGGTATGTTTTCACCGTACCTGGTCCTCGTTCACACGGCTCGGGTCCATCTACGAAAACAAATTCGTAGCTTGGGTCGGAGGCTCGGATAAAAGGCTGCAATTGGGATTCACAGATGCTCCCATTGCTGCCGACGCCATGTAGGCATAGTATTCTCATGGTGGAATGAATATCAAGTCTAATTGTATAAGGAGATATGTTGAATGATGTTATCTGGTGCAGTTGACTCGTTATTCGCAGGCGTAGAATAATTTCTTGAGCGCAACCGCTGGCATCGATACTGGCTGTTCAATGTGCTCTGGTCTAGATCTAAATTTGGCACCAAATCCACTTAAGTGTACCAACATCCTTCGAAGTGTAATGTTAGACGATTACCCAATCATACAATGATGTTGATATCTGGGAATTTCCTCATTGGGATGCTGTCCATTTCGTCGCACGACTATGGCACGGCCCAGTTCCATATTGTCAGACTCCGCGCTATTACTTGTCTAAAAAGATCTTGATCCAGCATACAATGCGAGGAATAGGAATAAGCCGGATGCCATTGTTGTCTAAATTGCCCCACATAGATCTCGGTGTTTCTCCTTTCGGCTGTTTCCAGGGTGTGTGGTTATCTTAACATCGACATAGAGCGTAATTGCGGCTCAGGTCGGCGATGACATAGAGAAAATCCTGACTCATTAGCCAATTAAGTCGGAATATCGCCGCTGTTTACCGGACGAAGGGTAAATTTTCAAAGAAATGGAATTTTGAAGTGTGAGTGACTTTCTCGAGTAAGGAAGATTTATATTGACACTGGTCCCACGTCCCGCTTGACTTATGACGGAGATTTCGATATCAAAACGCCTCTTTGAAACATAGTGTCCTGGTTCAGTCTCACTTAGCACTTATCAAGATGGTTAGATTGGATAAGGAAGAGCCTATTGCTATCATCGGAACAGCATGTAGGCTTCCTGGGGACTCGAACTCTGTTGACAGTCTTTGGGATATGATCAGTAATTCTAGGACAGGACATGGAAAGATTCCGTCTAATCGATGGGACGCGGATAATTGGTATCATCCAGACCCTGATAGAAAGGGAGGAGTAAGTCCATACAACCAGAATTTGCTGTTTAATCCAGATTTTCCTTCTGACAGACTTGTCCTTCAAAGATCCGCCCCAAGCATGGATACTTTATTAAACAAGATGTCTCGCACTTTGATGCGCCCTTCTTTTCGACAACAGCAAAAGAAGCTGCTGCCATGGATCCAATGAAGCGCCTCTTACTAGAGGTGAGCTATGAAAGCATAGAGAATGGTAAGTGGAATAAGCTCTAGCTATGCACTTTTGATATGCAATTTCTGATCCTCTACGTAGCTGGCATTCCTGTGGAAAGTCTTTACAATAGCCAGACAGGCTGCTACGTAGGCTGCATGACAAACGACTACGAGATGTTATCACTTCACGATATTTATGACATCGGACACTCCGCTGCGTCTGCCACAAGCGAAGCTATGATAGCAAACAGAGTGTCTTGGTTCTTTGGCCTCAAGGGCCCCAGTTTAACCCTTGATACTGCCTGCTCTTCTAGTCTCTATGCCTTGCATTTGGCATGCCAGTCACTAAAACTGGGTGAAACTAACATGGTATATATTATCCATCCCTTTCCAATGTTCCGGCCAATGCTAACCATACCACTTAACGATGGGTTTATAGTCTCTTGTTGCAGGAGTCAATCTGATGCTGTTTCCCAACACAATGCATCAGCTCTCGGCGATGCACATGCTCAGCCCCGAGGGTATCTCTCATACCTTCGACGATCGTGCAAATGGCTATGGTCGAGGTGAGGGTATTGCGTGCATAGTAGTGAAGCGTTTATCGGATGCTCTGCGAGATGGAGACACGATTCGGGCAGTGATCCGAGGCACTGGTGCCAACGCAGACGGCAAGACACCAAGTATCACCCAGCCAAGCAGCACCGCACAGGCAGAGCTTATTCAAACTACATACGCAAGAGCAGGCCTGAACATGACTGACACACAATACTTCGAATGCCATGGAACAGGAACACCAGTAGGGGTAAGTTGGGAAAATAAATCCAGACAATAAGCAAAGGGCTTGACATTGCCGTGGAAACTGAAGCTGACTTTAATCATAGGATCCAATTGAACTAGAGGCGATAGCCTCAACACTTGGGGCTAGCAGAGGCGCTGCTGGTATGGGACCTCTTTACATTGGCAGTGTGAAACCAAGCGTTGGCCACACCGAAGGCTGCTCTGGCCTGGCCGGCATCTTGAAAGCTCTCGCTTGCCTGGAAAATGGCATGCTAGTCCCGACATATGGCGTGGAGTCTCTCAACCCAAAACTCCGACTCAACGACTGGAACCTGGCCCTCCCGCCCAAAGTGATGAAATGGCCGACCCAGGGCCAGCGCCGAATCAGCGTCAACTCGTTCGGCTTTGGTGGCGCTAATGCACACGCCATTCTTGACGACGCATATAACTACTTGAATAGCAGGGGCTTGGTTGGCAACCATAACACGATACCACATGATGAAGAGGCTGGCTCTGAGTCTGGAATAAGTACTGGACCAGACACTCCACCTTCAGAAAGTGACATCTTTGCCAAGAGACTATTTGTCTTGAGCTCTAAAGACCAGTCCGGCGTCAAGAGACTTGAAGAAGCCTACTCTGCCGCTCTATCAAGTTCCAAGATTGACAAAAACGACTACCATTACATTGACGACCTCGTCCATACCCTTTCAAACAGACGGTCTCACCTCGACTTTCGAGGCTTTTGTGTGGCGTCATCCATTTCTGAACTGAACGATCAGTTATCCAAGGGGATTTCTAAGACGAAAAGGTCTCTTCGAAACCGCAGCAATTTACTTTTAGTCTTCACCGGCCAGGGCGCTCAGTGGCCAGCCATGGGTGTGGAGCTCCTGGGAAAACAAGTTTTTGAGGAGAGCGTGCTCCGCTCTCAGGAAGTCCTCCAACAGCTCGGATGCCAGTGGAATGCGATCGAGGAACTGAGGAAGACGGAAGACTCACGGATTTTGAATCCCGAGTTTAGTCAGACACTCTGCACAGTTCTTCAGGTTGCCTTGGTCGATCTCCTTCGACACTGGAAGGCTATGCCAAGGGCGACCGTTGGCCACTCCAGCGGAGAGATTGGTAAGTCTACATCTGTTTGTTGTCACAAAAGCTCAGTACATGAATAAGTCTAACGCAATGAAATTGATTAGCTGCGGCTTACGCTGCAGGATACATCAGTCACGCGGATGCTGTTAAGATTGCATATGTGAGGGGTCTTAGCTCTGCTAGTGTTACCCGCAAAGGTGCCATGTTGGCTGCCGGGATCTCAAGGGAAGATGCAAAGGCATACCTTGAACAGGTAGAACCAGAATCCGCCGTCGTTGCCTGCGTCAACAGTCCATCCAGTGTGACGCTCTCTGGTGACGTAGAGAGTATCGACAAACTTGAAAAGTTGATTTCAGGAGATGGAAAGTTTGCCCGCAAGCTCAAAGTCGAGACGGCTTATCACTCTCCTCATATGCAATCGGTCGCTCAGAGCTACTTCGACCAGATTGGACATATTGAGACCTTGACGCCTAAATCGGATGGGTTTGAGAATACCTTCATGTTTTCGTCTTTGACTGGACAACTCGTATCGCCAGAACAGCTCACTGCTCAGTACTGGGTATCTAACATGTGTGCTACGGTCGAATTCTCCTCTGCAGTATCTGGGATTCTATCACACAAGCAAGGAGAGAAAGGCAGAACATCTATTCAATGGGATGCCATTGTTGAAATTGGACCACATGCCGCACTCAAAGGTCCTGTTCAACAAATTATGACCGCGACCGGGGCGAAGAACGGTTCGGCCAAGGACGCACCTTACATGGCACTTGTTCTTCGTGGGGAGGACGCGATCGAATCAAGTTTGACAGTGGCTGGAAAACTCTGGGCAATCGGACATCCCGTTGACTTGTCTACTGTCAATGCCCGCACTCCGGGACACGTAAACAAGTCATTGACTAGCCTTCCCACTTATCCCTGGAACCATTCTCGTAAGTTTTGGCACGAAGCTTACTCAACAAAGTCAAACAGGTTCCCTTCACATCCCAGAACCGACCTGTTAGGTGTTCCGGTTGATATGCAGAACAAGTTCGAACCGCAGTGGAGAAACTACCTACGTGTGTCAGAGAATCCATGGATTGAGGACCACCGCATCACGGGCACCACGCTGTATCCTGCAGCAGGAATGCTAGTTATGGCACTAGAAGGTGCATTGAAGATGTCGGATATGAACAAGACCTTGGACGGCTTCCGCTTCAGAGATGTCTCGTTTGAGCGCGGTTTGGTGGTCCCTTCAGATGAAGAGAGTGCAGTGGAAACACGCTTGAGTCTCCATCCTGACCCCGAAGTTGAAGGCCGATATGGCTTTGTCATCTTTTCAACTACTACCTCGACTGCTTGGACAAAACACTGCTACGGGTCCGTCGAGCTTGAGTACGGGAGATCGCTTCCTAATGAGGTAGACGATGAGGCTACGACCACCTTGGAGTGGAATGGGCAAACATCGATCTATCAAGGGCTTTTGAAAGAGACCTCGGCCGAGGATGTAGAAGTGGACGCATTCTATGATCATCTTCAGTCAATCGGAATGGAGTATGGTCCTCTCTTCCGAAACGTAACGACACTCAAAGCGATACCTTCATCCAAGGCATCTCATGGTGCTGTCATCATTCCGGATACTTTGTCTTCCATGCCCGAAGGTTTTGAGTTTGACCATGTAATTCATCCAGCCACAATGGATGCCATCTTCCACCTACTTCTTGCTTCTTTCAACGATGGACGGCCGGTTGACGAAGCAGCAGTTCCATACCATATTGGTGACATGTTTGTTGCCAAAGACCAGCCGCATGGTTCAGGTAAATTGTATCATGGGTATGGAAGCCTAACATCTAAGAGTGAGGATGGGCATGAGATTGTTGGTGATCTCATTGTGTCAGACGAGGCTTGGTCCGCTCCAAAGCTGGTAGTGAAAGATTTCGCCCTGAGGCAAGTCACCTCTACCGGCAATGGCATCTCTGAAGATGAGTTTGATCTGAAGAAGTGCGCTCAAATCAAGTGGGCACAGACTCCAGACTTCGTGGAATATCCGCGAGATATCGAAGCATTAGTCGCCATGGCTTCAAGGAACGAGCAAAAGATGCCTGAGCAAGTTTATATTGTTCTTCCCAATGACGCCTCGGATTTTCTCTCAAAGCTTGCTTCCAACATTACCCAGGACCTCCAGGCGCTTGGTGTCTCAGCGAAACTGACACTTCTACTGGATCTGAACGAGAATGAAATCGTGGGACAACACCTAATTTCACTTCTTGAAACCGAAAGCCCATTTATCTATTCCTGGTCTGAGCACGAATTCAACGCATTTAAGGCACTTGTTTCCAAGGTTGAGCACATGATGTGGGTAACCAAGGGCGGTCTTCTTCGCTCTTGGTCCTCAAGTGCCGACTTTGCCCCATCCCAGGGACTGCTCCGTGTCTTGAGAAACGAATACACGATCACCACGCTGCCTCACCTCGATCTCTCTTCTAGCTTCGATCTTTCAAGCCCGGCCAATGCAATTCTCATCATGAACGTATGGATTACTTCTCAAGGCAAGAATGCTGAGATGGAGTATGCCGAGGACGCCGGCACGATCCATATCCCAAGAGCGGTGGATGAACCTGGGTTTGATGCTGAGTTACAGCTTGCTAGTGGCAAGCCTAAGCCCGTGTTGACCAAACTGGCTGATGTCAGCCTCCCATTGACGCTTTCCATATCAGCTGATGGACAAAACTGTATCGGACTTGAAGATGAAGCTTTTGAGGGTTCTCTTAGTCCTCATGATGTTGAGATTCAGGTGGATTACGTTGGACTAGGAGCCAATGATGCTTCAAGCAAGAAGTCGAATGGGTGGGGCAAGGAAGCTGTCGGCACGGTCCTGGCTTGTGGTGAACGTGTGTCATCCATCAACATCGGCCAAAATGTTGCCGTCCTGCTACCTACACAAGCCAGTCGGACTAGGATTCGAGTTTCGGAAGACCAGGTAGCTCCTGTGCCATGCCATGTTTCTCCACAAACGGCAGCAACCATGCCTCTGGCTTTTGTTACGGCTCAGTATGCTCTCCTAGAGATTGCGCGCTTGAGGCGTGATGAGGCAGTTCTCATCAATGTTGAGGCTGGTGACATTACCCAAACTGCTATCCAAGTTGTGCAACTGGTTGGCGCATCCGTCTTTGTATTGGTCAAATCAAAGGCGGAGAAAGAACTTCTCTCAACGGAATATGATCTTCCGTCGGATCGAATCTTTGATGTTGAGTCAAATTCTTTTGTTGCCGCTATCAAGAAGGCAACTAAAAACCGAGGCGTGCAAGTCATTCTTAACCAAGGATCCACGAGAGCCACTGAAGAGGCTGTCAACATTCTCAGTGACTTTGGATACTTGGTTGACCTGATTGGATCCTCGACTGTAACTCGGAAGTTGGCGCTTTCAGCCTCGACACAGAGTGCTAGCCTTATTCGCATTGATATGGATTCAGTCATCGTTTCCAAACCTGATGTGGTCAATACTCTAGTCCAACGCACTTTCCGTGACTATTGTCGTCGTTACTGCGTCCGTCCCGTTCCCGGGGCCCAGGTCTTCTCAGTGGAAAACATCGCACAGGCCATCCAGGCTGTTAAGACAGATGCATTCAGCAAGGTTGTGGTATCTCTTGACAGAGAAGCCTCCATTCTCACCACTCCACCACCAGCTCCCGAGCTCGTCCTTGACGCAGGTGCCACGTTCGTCCTAGCTGGTGGGCTGGGTGCTCTTGGCTTGAATATTGCCAAGACTATGGTCGCACATGGAGCAAAGGATCTCGTGTTCCTCTCACGATCCGGCGGCAGCAGTAGCCAGAAGGAGCTGGATGAATTCAGACAGCAGGGAGTCAGGGCTGAGGCTTTCAAATGTGATGTGACCCAGGCTTTTAGTGTGGCGTCTGTCTTCCAGGAGTTGAAGACACAAGGAAGAGTTGTAAAGGGCGTCATCCAATGCGCCATGGTCCTGGAGGTAAGCACCTGATTTCTGGACTAACTCACGAGAATTTGTTCTAACCGGCATGTTTCAGGATACGATCTTTGAAAATATGACACATGATAAATGGCTTCGGGCGTTCTTACCCAAGACACGCGGTTCTCGAAATCTCCTGGCCAATCTATGGCCCGCGGACAACCCGTTCTTCATCCTCCTATCCTCAATTACCGGTGTTATCGGAAACACAGCGCAAGCCAACTATGCCTCTGGTAATTCCTTTGAAGACGCTCTTGCTCATTATGCCCGCAAAACGCTCGGAATACGGGCGACAAGTATTGATGTTGGCCTGGTGTCTGACTCGTCTCACTTTACCGAATCGGGAGAGTTTGGTGACCTCAAGGGCTATCTAAACCGTTATCAGCACGGCTGGACTGGTCTTCAAACAACCGTCGATGAACTACTCGTATGCCTGAGGGCAATTATGCGAGGCTCTACAGCTGATGAAGGGAGTATTCCCGCCCAGTTCGTCTTGGGTCTCGGCGGAAAGCTGGTCCGAAAGGCCGGAGGCACTGGATTTGAGCGTGATCGCAAATTTGATCTGCGCGTTATTGAAGTGGCCGACAGTGAAAACACCAATGCAAAAGAGGAAAGTGTTTCTGACAAGTTGAGCAACGCGGTATCATTAGCAGAGGCTGCGGAGGCGGTCGAGGCGACTCTAAAGTGGCAGATTGCGATCGCTGTGGGTGTTGAGACTGATGAGGTTGATTCCCATAGAGCTCTTCCTGAATTTGGAGGTAAGTGGTCGTAAGATTGGAATAGATTATCTATGGACGATGAATTACTAACTTCGAATAGTGGATTCGTTGAATGCTGTTGAAATTCGGAACCGAGTGTTGAAGGATATGCAGAGTGAGATATCAGTTTTCGAACTTTTGAGCTCAACTCCAATGGCGGACTTGGCGATCAAAATTGCATCTAGAAGTGCCTTACTCAAGTTGGAAGTGGTGAAGGAAGGATGAAAAATGCTCATCTATTTGATAACTAGAATGTTTTCTTGAAATTTACAAGTCTTACTGCAACTGGTAGCTTAATTACATTGATGTAGGATACGAAGGTGAGCAGGTGAAATAAAACATGGCACATCGAGATAGTTCAGCAATGAATTTCAATATCATGTTATAACACATGACCTAGTGCTGAATATAATGTTTAACTAAATATTGTAGAATATATTCTCTTATTTTTCTCTTCTTATTGTGTTTACCTAGTTCGAAAACGAGGTCCCTGCCTCACGCGGAAAGAGCTTTGGTGTACCACGTTTTATTTCACCCACTTGATACTTTCTGTCAGTATTGTCATTTGTTTATTTACTGAATGATGTTAAAAATATAATGATTGGGCTATCAAAGGTATTCCTTGTATGTCCAATTAAGAACGCCGCTATTCAAAGCACTTTATTTCATTTCAATTTGTCGTATTTGTGTAATTCACTACATACACAAGACTCGTTTCAACTATCTTGAGTCTATCTTGAAATGACTTCTGAAATAACTTCTGAGAACAACTATGTGACTATTTAGATAACCTTCTATCCCAAACCCTGACTGGTCGGGGAATGATTGGCGGGTAAGCAAATGGCTCCTTGGCGTGGTGCAGAGTCTTGCGAAACTGCTCGTAGGCATATGTAAAAATAAGAAGAGCGACGGAAGAGGATAGCAGAGCCCCAGCACCAAAGGCACCAATGGAATCAACAGGCCGCTTCCACAAAGCGGCAAGAATGTGTAACGACTGATCCCGGAGCGCAAACCGGCCACCGAGAGCGACCATAAACCCTCCCAAGGCCGTTCCTAAAACAAGTCGTAGGAATATAGTCAAAGGATAACTTGCTGGTAAATAACTTTTGCGTTCTTCAGGCTTTGGTACTGGGTCCGACCGATTCTCTTCTTCGGGCAATTTCTCATCATGCCCTTCCAAGGGTCCAATTAGAAATCGTGTTAGAGTTGCTGAAGCACTTTTGCTATGTCCTGCATAATCGTATGCTTCCGTTCCGTCATCTCCAGCACATTGAAGAACACTATCTATACCGCCCGGGTGGTCTTTCAGAAAAGATGTCAAATTGTAAACTGCACCTTTGTATCAGTCTAGTGTATTTGACAATAGAATGTTGTAAAGTGAAAGGCTATCTTCTCCCTTGGCACCAACTAACCTTTTCCATGAACTGAAACCCATAAGTCGGTCGCTGTATTATGCTCTGCGAGCTCAGACGTGGTTACCACAGTAGTAGACATGTTTTGAGTCTGTAAGACAGTAAACAGAATTCAATTTTGATCTTCAGACACTAAGTGATGTGACAATAAAAAGCATTGCAATATTTCAAACGATCGAGACTATATACTGTCTGTTGGCCTATCACTATTCACTGATTTGTTTCCACCTGGAGCGTATAAGACCCTTGCATTTGGAAAATATAGAATAGACGAAATAATACTAGACTGGGGAAATACACCATTTGTGTAGTTGTCAAATACGGATTCCCCGCGAAGATAATAGCCCGAACTGGCCAGCGTTGCCTGATTTGGCCCGGCCCGGTCCAGGTTCGCAAATTCCGGATGACTTGGCTGACAAGTGATAGCCGATCATAAGCAGTCGCCACACTTTACAAATGGATCAGATTGGGATTGAAACGAGTACCACTGCACTATTGAGTTGGTATGTTTGATCAGGAATGGTTGGGGCTGTTGTGCACATGTGCATCCAGATTCGTTGATTCAAGCCGCCCCTTGGGATTCTTGGAAGAACTTAGGCTAGAGTACGTGAAAGTCTTCTGCGATCCTCCAGATGGACAGGGCAGTCTATTTTTCAAATTGGGAGTTAGTCCAATGAGATCATAAGGAAATTTGAAGAGAGTGTCATATTTCTAAGACAAGAAGATGGTGATATGAAAGAAGAGTGCTGATTCAGGATGTAAGTGATATTATCTAATCTGCTGGGCTATTTCTGATTAAAAATGTAAATCATGCTAGTGATCCAATCTCTGCCAACCATCGGTTGAGGTTATTCATGAGGTTTGCACCGAGATCCGGGTCAACCACGCAGTCCTGCCAGCTACACGTGATATCCATTTGCCCATCCTTTATTGTTGAAACAGCGACGGATAATGCGGCAGAAGGAATTTCCGTACTCAAAAATAGCTGGGCTCGATGTATAGTCCAATCATCTCCCTGCCTCTCATTCTCGGCTTTGCTAAGTCCACCTTCTAGAACGCCTAGGTTGGTGACGAGCCAGGACAGGTATCTGGGTTTCCGGGCCTCACTCTCTTGCTGGGGCCGCCAATCTCCTGCAAACTTCATGATGCCAATCATATCGTTGACTATGCCAGACTCCAGCCTGTCTTTGATTTCTTTCCGGACGCGAGCCGCAACAGACCAGATAGTGTGCATAATGTCGGCGGGCAGAGGTTCTCCTGCTGCGACGCGATCGGGAGAGAACTCCGCTCGGATTTTTGCAACGAGGTCGGGGTGAAACTTGTGGTCCAGGACGGAGACGTAGTTGCAGATAGTCTCCTTTGGCACTAGCCAAGGGTATTCTTTGGTGTGAGACGGTAGATAATGCCGAAGATCATATGGTGTCCTAGCCGCGAAGCCCTTCATATCCCTAAGCCCTGATGAAAGAGAGAGTAGGACAAGGGCATGAAGAAGGCCAGTGACGGTCGTTTGGTGACGACGACAAGAGGCTACCAACTTTACGATGGTGTCATTGTCAATGGAGAAGGACTGAAACCGGGTTGTGAAGGGCTGCAGCTTAACTGGGGCCCACGTGGCATGGACGCTCGTGGGCGGAAAAATGGAATATGGTTTCACTTCTTTCCACAGCTTCTTGAGCAAAAAAGGAGGGGTCATGGGGAATGCTGTCAACACTTCGGGGGGAGGTGGCAGCTTCTCGGATGATTCGGGAAGCTTGACGATCAAGGACCCAGAGTCATCTTGGAGCTTGTCCGCTAGGGGCTTGCTGAAGTTTTCCTTATCGTTCAAAATTTTGAATAGCTGCTGGTGGAATATCTTGCCGCTCATGCCGTCGTGATGTGGATGGTTCCAGACGTACAAGACCTCAATGGACTCGGCTCCGGCGTCGTGCAAGATGATGACCCTCCAACCGGGCTGAGTGGCAAGATTGTCGAATCTGGAGTCCAGCTGCAATTGCAATTCTTCGAGGTACTGCCTTTCCCGAGAAACGGCATCATCAAGGGCCTTCCAGTGAATGTGATTCCGGAGATCGAGTGCCTCGAGGCGGACAAAGTTTGGCTTGGCTGTGTCCTCGCCCGTGATACCGACGTGCAAATGAGGCTGAGCAAGGGCGACGCGTGCGACAGCATCAGTGAACTTGGCCTTGAGGGTGTCGAGAGAGCCGGGACCGGTGAGGCTGATGGGCGGGCAGTAGGTCGCAGCCACGACAGTGCCGCGATACTGGTCAAGTGTATGCATGGCCAGCTGGTAGCCTTCGCTGCGGTGTGGTCAGTCATTACGAACATTATTCAATTCCAATTTCAGGCTGGAGCTTGCTTACTGGCAGCCCATGCCGCGTATGCTCCCCGCGTCGACATCGGAGCGCTTCAATCTCCGAGATACGTAGTCCATCATCGGGGAGAGCGATCAACTATGGTATAAAATAGTGCGCAGTGCTCATCTGGCTCTAGAAGTTGATCAATGCGATTTACATTGTTTGTTGATTGCTGAGGCGAACTCGTTATCCCCCGAGCCTTGTCTGTTCCTTTAATGTTCGCGACGGCGCAGCACCAAACCAGAACGAGGTCAAATCAGCGATCCCTGCACTCGTGACGGCCAACCCTACACCATATGATTTAAAGGGGGGAAACGCAACTTACGATTCTATTTTGGATGCAGCATCTTGGAACTCATCCAATGGCACAACTACTTGGTACTGTTCCAGCAAGCAAAAATGAAAAACGAAATGACAGGAGTGGATACAGAGTCACTAAAGGCCGAGCCAGAGCGCGCTCTATCTATTCAACAAGACAATGTAGATCTAAGTAGACAGACATCTGCACATATACGATTGATTCACTATTTGCGGTACAACTGTGCAAATGAACGAAAAGGAGTTAATGGCGGATGTGCCGGTTTTACATAACTACATTAACAGATTATTAGAGATAGAATTTAATAGCCTCTGCATTTGCATATAGCATAGGGAAAACCTATGGTAAACATGGGAAAAAACCTATACAAGACCATTCTTATCCTACACTTAACAGCTCCATAGGTAAAGGGCACCAGACCACAGAAAAGGAATTCTAGTCCATGTTAATCAATAAGGTAACTCATTGGACCTATCAAGACTCAAAGTTACTTACCTGAACTATGACCAGTAACGAAGCATTCTAGCCCTGCCAATTAGGATCCAAGCACAATGCTGAACTGGGCACTCTCATTGATGGCAGCGTCTGCCTCCCAATAAGGGCCAACTTGGTTATAATTAAGAGAGACTGCGTAAGTGCCAGCGGGCACCTTCTCAGGGAAGACGTAGTACTCAGTAGGTCCAGCTCCCTTGCCAGACCCTTCGAAATCCCCACCATTGACGAGAGTTCCCTGGATGTTCCAGGAGAACCCGTAACCTCTCGCGTAATACCAGGCAGCACCCCAGTAGTATTGAGCCTCACGTTGGGCTACAACGGCGACGGTTGAGGTGGAACGTTGGTAGAAGCAGAATTGGACTTCGGTGTATGTCCACCTGCCGGTACCGTACCAATTGTACCACGGGCTGCAGCCAGCGTTGTTATCCATCACAACATCGGCCAATAACTCGCCTGTGGACGAATTGACAGGTTCAGCATTGGATTGCCCATCGGCCGGGGTCTTGGCAATGCTGTCATCCGTGGGGATTGCCTTTGCGCAGGCCAATAGAAGAAGAGTGGGAAAGAGTGAAGAAAGCTGCATGGTGAGGACTTTAGATAAGCTTCAACAAAGGGCACGGACTGGTTTATACTGTAATGGCTAGAACAGGCTTTAAAAAAACTGGCGGGCTCGTGAACTTTATAATCCATCAACAGGAAGACCTCCGATAGAACTGCGTGCTGAAAAAGTCCCTGGGACGGAATGTGACGTAGTATCCCTTGAAATTGGTAGATATGCTCGTCCGGAAGTTGGATGAGACACTCAAGTTTGCACAAGCAACGTGCCATGGCCTAGGAATTTAACAAACCATGTGAGAGGAATGGCAAAAACCAGCGGCTGGTTGCTGACAATACCCGAGACTGGTCTAATGCTCCTATTGGGAATAAATTGCAGTAGAAAGAAAGTTGAAGTGTGGCCGTAAGTTCCTGACACAGCTATGGATCTCTTCGGATATGAAATCACGGAATAACTCACTCCATCAGCAAACAATCATTGTCCACACCGGTCTCAATTATCCCTCCTCTCCAGCCACTTTTGCATCGGTTTTTATATCATCTGTTGTTAGAACGTGGAATTTAGATGAATTGACTTCAATCATTGGAAACATTGTCTATATTATTAGTACCAATTTTGATTTCGAAATGATCTAAGCTTGTTAGGTACACATAAAAGACTAAACATAAAAAGGCTAATACGCAGGATAAAGCTCATGAAGGCATGCAGGCATCTAAGAACTACGGATTACATAACGAAGGCCTACTAGGACTTCCAATTGGCTCAATTGGAATGCGTTATGTCTTGTTTTTCATGGGGTGTGGTTGAGTCTTAGCAGCTAGGGCCCGTCATAACATAACCACATATGCTGGGAACCGGGTGTTTCCAGACCATCTAGTATCCTACTCGCAAATGATGATTTAGCCAAGCCTTGTACTTTGCTAAAAGGTCACAGAAATACATCTTGCCCATTCTAAATGGCGTGATTATTGGCTCTTTTCTTATATGGCTGACATGCTTGACCAGCCCACGTATAAGTCACTGTCGTAGAATATTTGAGACAATTATGTCGGTGGCTGCAACCGTTGGTTGACGGGAACCAGGAGCTAGCTGATCTACAACATGTTTCAGGGGGGAAATGCCTCGTGTGTCTCTGCACGACTAAAACACGGGAGCGATGAGTATCCGAGCCGAGACATGGTGCTGTCAAGCGGCGTCACCTCGGACAGTCACGTAAACGTCTTCTCCAAAGGGTTCTGAAGTGCCATCAATACTATTCACAACACGGATGAGTTAGGACAATGGCCTACTGCGGCTGAGTGGATTGCGGATGTGGGCAAACGCCCGCTATAGTCCCGAACTGTCTCGGGTCTTCGAAGTTTAACGATAATATCGTACCGTACGATACAGATATTTCCGCGGATGAAGTGACTGGGATTGAATGGGCCCAAAATCACAAGTTAGCTCAGTCCCACGCTGCTGTCACTCTTGAATCTAGGCGTCCGCATTTGGAGACTCATCATGGTACATGATCCTTGGCAGAACCTAGTCCGAGGGGCATCTGCAGTATGCGAGGGCTTGGCAGGCAGGGCCCTCGGATCAGCTGTAGAGGGAAGACGGCGGAGGCTACATTCCGCGATATGAACACAATCCGTCCGGTACTGAATACCCACGGTAGGTAGTTACAAACATCTTTCGATAAATCCATTGGGATGCTTTCATCATGAAGATCCGTTGCGCGAAGAGTGCCGTCTCCTAAATGGGGGTATACTTTCGATAGTAGACGTTATTTCAGGTGGTGGTAAGCTTAAAGATGATACCAAAGAGGGAAACCGGCAAGGGCACATGTAATTAGAGACCGCAGCTCCTTTGAGCAGGTCATGGATATACTATATCATCTTTGCCGTGCCGCACATCTAACGAACCGTATGGGGTGATTGATAGTAGTTACTCGGGTGACTACCGTCTCATCTCGGCAAGACGGGTTCCATAAATGCTGACCTCCCATCCTTCGCTAAACCATCGGTAGTATGGGCCGGGTATTCGGTGTGGGCTAGATGCGAATTCTCTATCTAGGGGGTTTACGTCGCCCGGCTTTCGCACGATCAGGTGGTCCCTGAATCCTACATTCCACATCTGCCAGTTTGATTGGTTACCGCCGTTGCTTTAAATATATGCCGGCAGTCCGGCGTTCGAGTTCAAATTGGGTGTGAGTGGCTCTGAGTGAGAGATCCTTGCTATTGCTTTGCACGTTCTCGATAGACTAATCTGATTGGCTGCCACCACATCCTGAAATATTCAACTCTCAACCCACGTAAGAATTTCCCTCTATGTACATGAAAAAACCCTTGATACCCTTGACAGTTGTCCCTAGTTAGTGCTATGTAGGTTTTCACCGCAGCTGTTTAATTAGACAGGCGATTTCTAATCTATTTTGGGATCGCGAGCCGCGCGCCATGGAGGATGATACTGGGCGGTTGGATGGATGCAACAGAATCAGCAACATATAAGAAGCTGCCGAGCCTCCATGACCAAAGTACCAGAATCTCAACAACAGTCTTCAACACTTAGAAAACAAGCAACATCTTCTATCAATCATCTTTCCCACCACACAAGTTTCCTTAAGCATATACTTCATCATCTATCACAATGCGCTTCGACATTGCTATCGTCAGTGCCCTCGCGGCTACCTTCCAACTGGCAACCGCATCGCCTGGACCCGCATGGAACGGCAAGGGCGCAGAAGCAGGGTGAGTATCTCAACCCACGCTCTCAGAGTTCTAACATTAACCTTTTTCCATAGTTACAAGTTCGGCGCCGTGGCCTGCTCAGCAGGAGCTCTGGTTTGCAACTCCCAGGGTATGACAGTCGGAGCTTACACCCTCGGAAGTGCTGCCTTCTGCTGCAGTACTGCTGCAGCCTCCGTCACTGCTTCCCAGTCCGAAGGGTGGAAGAAGGCCTGGAATGCTGCGGCCAACAAGCTCGGCAGTGCTGCACAGGTGGCCAAGGGTGGCGTTGCCAAAGTCGGAACCTTTGCTGCGGAGTGCACCAGCAAAGTATGCAGAATGGTCAAGGGCGCAAAGAAGCCCATTCTTCCCAGGAGCGCTATGGAGTATCATCGAAGGCGACAAATTGCGAAGAGGGCTCTTGAGGGAGCCCGGAGGAGGCGAAATGCCAGAAGGGCGCTCGAGCTCGAGCTCGAGTAATCCGAAACGAAACGACTTGCATGGAGGTTGAAAGATGGGCCCGAAAAGAGCAATCCTTCAGAACCAGGCCCATAAATCAACCAGGCCCCCCTAGAACTTAGAACCGCCCCTGAGATAGAACCTTGCGTGCTGCTCCCAGGGGAGCGAGCGTATCATTCTTGTATACTTCAGTACTTGCGTAACTGCGAAACCGCTTGAATTCGATTTACCTTTTCTCTTCACTCGTCCATCATTACCGATTTATGATTTGAAGCCATGATTGTAATCGTTCTCATTGGAATGCTATAAGGTAATGATAAATATATCAGCTAAGCTAATGATAGAGACTGGTTTCCCAATCTGCTGGGGACAAGGCATTATTACAAGCCAGATTTCAACTAGAGCCCAGCCGTAAAAGAGACCTAACAAGAAGTATGGAAGTAGGATAGAAGAGATAGATCACAAATCTCCAACAATACGATCGAGTTTAAACCTAAAGTAAGTTCTGCTTATAAGTACCTAAGTACAAATTACGAAAAGACTCGGTGAGCTATTAAGCCGTTCAGTTTACTGTTTAAAAATCAAGATAAAAGCTCGCTCAGGTAGATATCAGGACATAGTCTTCAAAAAAAAAAAAAAATCTGACGTAATGGTTACTGTCATACCTCTCCTGACTTGACCTGCTCAGCTTCTTTGGTCTCGTTGGTATTACAAGTAGCATCCAAGACAGTAAGGTCATCTACATTGCCATCACTAACCGGGCTGGTCTCAAAACCATGAGAAGCACCGTCCCCAGGCACGGGCCAGACTAGACCGAGCACAAGATATGCCACACCGCCGATCACAAAGCTGAGTTCCCAGCCAAGGGAGTACATATTGGAGGCTGCTTCGGAGACAGTAACAGTCCCAAAGGTGCCGATAAAGCCTGGTAGTGGCAGGATGAAGCCGATGATGAATGCTGCAAATGCACGGAGGTTGAGTCCATGGAAATAGTAATATATCCCCGATGGAGAGGTCGTGAAAAGGTCAGAAATGGATAGATTGCCTTTTCGTGAAACAAAATAGTCGACGAGCATAATGGCCACAACCGGGCCTTGGATAATTGAGTACCCATTGAGGAAGCTGAGGAAACCGTTGGCAGAGCTGACGATGCGCCAGGGGACGATGGCAAATGCCACAATCAGGCACAAAATCTGACCCCTGACAATGTTGAGATATCGAGGAAGCAGGCAGGTTACGTCGGCCGCAAAGGGGATAAAGTTGCAAGCGATCGAGGTACCGAGGGTAGCGAACGCGAAGCTGGCCGAGGCAAAGAAAACTCCTGCTCGGGCAGATGAAGTGTAGCCGTGATTGAGGATGCCGTTGAGAAGGTCGTATGGGTTCCAGTATGCTTCTCCGTACATGTTGAGCACAGCCGCCTATACCACGATGTTAGTCAGGTCCATGTAGTGAAGAAATATATTGGATCGTATAGCGTCATTCGCCAAGACGTACCGTGCTAATAATTCCGAAGGCTGCGCATAATGTCTGTCCTAGAGGCAAGGCAATCAACTGGCCCCAGATCTGAGCGTTGCGTGTTTTTGAGTATCGAGCTATATCTGGAATCGTGACGAGTAGAGCCGAGTTTGATCCCATCACGGCATTGAACTGTGTGACTATACCCCAGGCAAATACTGCCGTGGAGGTTCTGGATGCCTGGGCTTGGATATCAAGAGCGGTCGAACCAACGCCTCCGTTGGACTTTGTTGCCCAGGTAACAATCCCTAGGCCTGCAAGCGGAAGCACAACGGACTTCACCGTGAAGAGGTGTTGAATTCGAGAGGTATGGATGAGTAGAAATGGAATTGTGCACAAGAAAGCAAGGAAGAACCCAACCATTGTCTGTGTCGTAATGAACTGATCGGCCGGAATCCCATTCGGGATTTTCTCCCAGGAGGGGAAGATGCATCGCAAGCAGATGCTGATAAACTGTCCCTCAAAGTAGAGCTGCACTCCACCCCATATGATTCCTAGTATCGACCGAAGAACGACAACAAAGTAGTGACCGTAGATACCGAAGCTTGATCGAGAAAGAACGGGATAGCCGATGTGATACCGCGACGAGGCGTAACCGTTGAGGACCATGACAACAGCCGAAAGCAGGTTTGCGAAGAAGACGACAAGGAGGGCATCCCTTACAGACGCGCCGACGGTGATTAGAGAGGCACCGATGCTCCATGTAGAGACATTCCACGACTCACTCCACCAGTAAGCAAAGAAGCTCAATGTGTTCCATGTCTGGCGGCTGGGAGGGGAAGGCAGGAGGTCCTCGTTGATGAGCATCGATGACGAGCTCTTCAGCAAGATGGCCTCATGGAAAGCCCTGGGAGAGCTGAAGGCATGCTTGAACTTTTGCAGCCGTGTCTTGGCCGAGGACATTGCTATTGTTTGGGCTTCAGGATCGGGTTGAATAATTGAGACAGTTCAGCTATGCGATGACGCGTGATGACGGTTGATGGAGATCACTGGATAAATGCACTGGATGGCGGAGGCGGTCAGCTTCTTACATATGCGTCGCGCTTTGTTACATGTCTCAGGCACATGATACTCCTCTCAGTCAAGGGGGTGTTCGTTTGGGTTACTCCAGAGCTTATCATGTTATCTCTCGACCAGACCAACGGGTTTCTCGATATCTCGGGTGCTGCATTATCCCCGATCTTGGCCCCAGGCTTAAGCTTGCCCCAGTTTTGATACGGCCCAGCTTATAAACTCTTACGCGGGCATTTTGAGGCCGGAAATGGGTATCCAGTCATCCCACCTTGCTCCCCCCCCTCTGCCTCTGCCCGTCCCAATGCCCACGTTGATATTGAAGTTGACAATTCGATCCTCACCTTGACTGCCCACTCAAAACCTGTCGCGAGATACTCATTCTAAGCAGCTAGGGTAGCTAAGCCGCAATTGCTTTTGTTTACTGGCGTCGCATGAAGCATGTATCCATGTACAGAGCGAGGTTGCTCCCGCGTGTACAAGAGGCCAGAACATTTGAGTCGGCATCGTCTCAATCGTAAGTTGACCCATGAACGAGACAGTTGATGGGAAATAAGCTTAGGACAATATATGGCACCTCATGTATGTACATCGTTAACCACCGTGCTGAGTGTTTAGATCAACCGCGCAAAATCCACACATGCTCTGTCTGCCACAAGGATTTCGTCCGGCTGGACCTCATGCAAAGACACGCGCGACGGCATGACCGTGGCATGATATATCGCAACTCAGGGGGCTACTCACATCGTGATGTGGTGGGTGACATTGATAAAAGGCTGTCACCAACTGACTCCGCCAGTGTCTCACCAGCGGTGGAGCTGCGTGGGCAAGATGATTCCGCCCCCAATGAGTTGCATCTTGAACACGTCATGGATTCCCCAGCTCCCGAGAGGTTAGACGTGGGCCCGGCTGGGGTTAATGCATCCGACCTGAATGATCCTCCTCTTGTCCATCAGGTGCAGGTACAGCAACATGTTGCTGTTCAACCAATGGACAGACTGGGTGTGGAACATCTTTCCTTCTTCGACGAATCCAATGATGCTACCAGTTTGATTCAAGATCTAGATTGGTTATTTGACGCCAGCTCTTGGGATGGAACCGGAGAAGTGGAGGGCATCAACCTGCGTTCCCCCCCAGATGCCCAAACAATATCCCCTGTTTCGGATGCATCTGTGGGTAGGGGCATAACATCCCAGCTTGAGAATACATACAGGCTGCCTCGTGAGAGGATTCTGTCGTCTCTGTCATATCTTCCCCAAGAAGTCCTGGCCTCGTCCTTCTTCGAAAGCAATAACCTGGAACAGTTCATGCTGAGTTATTGGGAAAACTACAACGCTCACTTCTTTCTACTTCATCAACCTACCTTCTGTGTGCAGGATGCCCCTCCTCTATTGCTCGTAGCAATCTTGACGCTTGGGGCGACGCTTTCGCCGGATGTGGAGCATTATAAAGTAGCGGAAATCATCCATCAGAATTTACGGTGGCTAATATTTACGGTAAGTAAGGATCGATTCAAATCCACTACTTGTGGTACATGGCTTTACATCCCGTTTACAATGAGACTGATTAACTAGATGCATAGTCTCCGAGTTTTCAAGTGCCGGCACCTCTATGGGTGATTCAGGCGTTATTGATGGTTCAGGCATATGAGAAGATGTTCTCAACGAGGAAGTTGCATGAGATGTCTCATATCTTCCATTACTCCGTTATCACGGTACGCCATACGCCATTTGCTTATTCGGTCTTTTATGAATCACCAAATGCTAACGTAGGCGAAAGCTTATGCGGCGAGGCAGCTATTACTCGGAAGAGCAGGAGGAGACCGGTGAGACATCCTCCTTGGAAAAGTCTTGGTATCGATGGGTAAAGAGGGAACTTTCCTATCGAGCCGCATTCTTTGCGTTCATCATGGATGCGCAGCATTCGTCCATCTTTGGGCATACTGCTGTACTGTCACTAAATGACATCCAACTACCCCTTCCTTGCGCCGATGTGCTATGGAACGCGTCGACGGCATCTATATGGAACAAGGAAAGATCCAGAGTTCAACCAAGCCCATTATTCCTACCAGCACTCCGAGCCTTGCTATCGCGCCATCCAATTCCCCATACCTATAGCCCCTTTGCCCGGTTTGTCCTTCTTCATGGCCTATTTTGCTTGACGAGGCATATGTTTGCTCGGGATCAGACAGCATCCTGTATAAGCGTTCCCGAGCAGAATAGCAGCTCCGGTGCCATATCTTCCTCTTCTAACCCAGAACAAGACAATTGGAAAGAGCGTCTAGACCGTGCGATAGACACATGGTCGTTCAGCCTGTTGAGCCAGACCCCATCGTTGTGCCTTGAAGCTGCCCGTCCGCTGCAGAGAATTGCCCACGTCAGCATCCATGTGTCACTTGTTGACTGCCACATTCTCGCGGGAGCACCCAACCTTGCCACGGGCGTGCGGACTCAGCCTGACAGCCTACAATGGAAACGGGCTTACGAACGAGTATCCAAGTGGGCACATCACCCTACTGCGAAGAGACCTCTCAGCCATTGTCTACTCTTGATTCAAGAAACCATGTTCACCCGAGCTCGGTACGTGGCTGCAGAAGATAGCATTATCCTCAAGCCATGGGTTCTATACAATACGACACTTGTACTCTGGGCCTACGGTGCGGTTATATGCGGTGCCCGGCAATCTCCCGGTCTCGCCCAGGGCGACGTTATTGATAATGCTACACATAAATGGTCGGCCGAGGAGTATCTCTCGCATATGCTCAACGGCCTGATGGGAGATGGCGACCTCTCTCAACTTCCAGGAACTAACAGGACGTCGGGGTTAGTCACAGCAGTCCGGCTAGCTTTGGAAGGCTGTAGATGGGAGCTTCTGGAAGAGGCCAGGGAAACCTTACAGCGTATAGCAACACAAACGCTTGTGCTTCCCCCCCTAACGGCAGACGACATAGTAGATAATGACTTGGATAACTGATGAGTAATTTACTTTGAAACTAAACAGCTAATTTTCCCCACGAAAATCCGAGGCGAGAATATAATTTTATTAGCCTGCGAACTTATGCTTGTCTGTTCCGGTAACTCCCGGTGGTGCCTTGTAAAGAAACATGTGGCCACCTTCATCCTCAGCCTTTGCAGTTGGTTTCCTGTCCTTGCCCGTTGCGACGAACAGCAGATTCATGTTCCTCCCTCCCCAAGTCGTACAAGCCATGTTCCTTGCCGTGAAAAGAATATCTTTCAAATGGACGCCCTCGGGAGAGAATACCATCACTCGATTCGAGTCGAAAACGGCTATCCAAAGGTTGCCCTCGGTGCTTTGACGTGGTTGTCAGCCAACAAGATCTGCACATAAGCTGGCCGTCAAGACTTACTCCACTACCATTCCGTCCGGCTCACCGAAGCTGTCTCGTCGATCAATGAACAATGTCTTGTTGGAGATGGCGCCTGTTTCCGCATCGAAGTCGTAACTGAATACTTTCATCGCAACTGAGTCGTTCACATACACTTGCAATACTGTCAGCTTCACAACTATACTGTGCATGTGTACTCGCAGGATATGCTTACTGGTTTTATTATCTGGACTCCAGGCCAGGCCATTGCCACAAACAAACCCGTTGTCCATCTCATGCAGACTTCCATCAGGGTCGTACCTCCATAGACGTCCGATAGGGGTCCCATAGCTCTGGGGCAGTTTGTTGGGCCCGAAGCCCATAGCCTTGATATCAATCTCAGCCAGCCAGAATCGTCCTTTAACATCCACGCCGCCGTCATTGAACCGTCGAATGCCCCTATCCTCGGTGGGGATGATCTCTTTGAGAACGTCCAGTCGGCCAGTCTCCTCGTCAAGGAATGCAACGCCTTGGTAATATGCGCAGATATAGCTTCCTGGTGTGTCTTTTCGGAAAAACTGCACTGTCACGCTGTCTGAGAGCTTCAGGATGCGAGCGCGGCCAAGCGCGTCACCAGTATCTGGATCGACCTTCAAGATATGCAGCTCTGGGGGGTTTGCGAGGCAGTCGACCCAGTGAAGGGAAGAGTCACTGTCTCGGTAAATAGGTGCTTCGCCCAGTATCATTGGGGGGTCGCAACGATACCACGCGGCACCGCCATTGATAGCTTCAAGACCGATCATTTTTACTATCACTAGGCCCGGCTCTTGCGCACAAGTTAAATTTGCATCGGAAAAAGGCAAGACTCGGGCAACAACCAGGCTTCGGAGAGGCAGAAGGTAGGAGGCAAGAACGGTCAAATAGATTCAGAATGCGTCTTAGGCTTCCATGTTGGAACGCTGATGAAGTAATCATGGGTGTTATCGCAGTATTGCTCAGCCGAGCATATCCGATAACAGCCATCGCTGAAAGCATCAGCTACATATTAATAGGCCCGCGTAACGCTTAATAATATCTGCCCACTCAGTGAGGGCAATAAGCACTGCGTGGGATGTTCCACCCACATATGACGATCGCCGAGATAGCATTTACCCATTTACCCTGAAGTGTGATGATGTCGACACGCTTCATATTCGCATTAGTTAAAGCTTGCAAACCGTCTGAGCCTGTGATACCATCTAACTATATCCAAGTCTAATCACTGTGTTTCATTTGCTAACCCTCCTCGCCATGGCAACGCAATCAACCTTCCCTCAACCTCCTTACCCTCTTCACGACTCTGTGAAAGATCTCTTGGATCCTGAATACGTCGAATTCTATAATGAGTACCTTCTCAACGCACCACAGGTACACTACCAGCCAGTCTCTGCCTCTCGTGTTGGAGGTCTGCTAATTCCGGTAATAAATTTACCCTATAATCACTCTCTCCTATTCACTCTGTAGATATCTAACGCGTAACAGGGCGGAACTGATCCAGTGCCTGTAGGGGCCACGACTGATGTTCAGCTTCCCCGCAGGGAATCTGCAGGACCTCCAGTTCCCGTGAGGGTCTTCATTCCTCCGGGGACGCCACCTTCTTCAGGATGGCCAGTCTTCCTATGGTATCACGGAGGCGGCTGGGTAATAGGAAACATCGACTCGGAAAACAGTCTCTGCACCAACCTGTGTGTTAGCGCAAAGTGCGTAGTGATTACTACAGACTATCGACTAGCACCGGAGAATCCGTTCCCTGCTGCAGTCCACGATGCTTGGGAGACCGTACTTTGGGTTGTCAAAGGTGCAGCGGCTCCCGCTCTGAACACAAGTCTTGACCTTTCCAAGCTCTCTATTGGCGGCTCGAGCGCCGGTGGTAATCTTGCCGCCGTCATGACACAAAGGGCGCTCGTGCACGAGGCGTTTGTTGGTCAGCCAGGCTTCAAATACCAGATCTTGGTAGTTCCCGTCACGGACAACACTGCGTCCACTGAATCAAGCGCCACCTACAAAGCATATGAACACACGGCAGCTCTACCGGCTGATAAGATGCTATGGTACCGACGTCACTATCTTCCAAATGAGGCAGACTGGCTGTCGCCCGAAGCATCGCCTCTTCACGCAACTGTTGAAACGTTCTCCAAACTGCCCCCTGCACTGATCGTTGTCGCCGGCTTGGATGTGCTGCGGTGGGAAGGAGAGGAATATGCACGAAAGATGAAGGAATCGGGCGCACATGCCGAAGTAGCGGTAATTGAAGGAGTGCCACATCCGTTTATTGTCATGGACGCAGTGCTCCAGAAGGGCAGAGATGGTATGAAGTTGGTTTGTGAGAAGCTTGCGGAAGCTCTCAAGTAGGTATCAAAATTCGGTAGAGAACAATCTATATCTGGAATGACTTGAAAGAGAACCTTTGATTTAAATTCCTTGATGCAAAATCTGGAATTGACTTGATATGAGTTGGTCGTGATATGGTACGCTTCTTTCACTCAGTATGTTCATATTTCAGATACAACAGGCGCATCTGAACCTTCCTTTTTGGCCATTGATTTCTATCACGGTTCAAGTATTAACGAGTATGTTCTCACTTTCACAGTTGTGTTTTTGCGACACGTATGACAGCGTTGACAGCTCTCAGTATGTTACTGATTATACATAGAGCGGAAAATGAAAAGGATTCATTACGAAAAAAAAACGAACATTGAAAACTTATGTAAATTTCTACCAAGCGTATGCTCTGCTATGTACACGATCAATTCCATTTTTACCTGTCGGCTAACTACAGCACTGCAGTGCACTCAATTTCAACATCTGTATTGAGAGGAAGCGTCTTGACAGCAACGCATCTAAAGGTGTTAACCTTCAAAATTCGGATCTAGCAGAGAATTTAGAACCACTTACGTTCGGCAAGGCTTGATGTCACCCCAATAGGTGGAATAGACCTCGTTCATTTTCGCAAAGTCATCCATGTTCGATAAGAAGACGTTGACCTTGACAACTTTGTCCAGGCTCGTCCCCGCTGCCTCGAGGATAGCGCTCAGATTTTTGATGCATTGATGCTGAGAAAGAAGAAATGTCAGTGCTGCAAGTTGATGCGGCTCGGTTTTGGTTGATACGAAGGAATGTGCGCTTACGGTGTGAGCTTGAATGTCACCATCGATGATCTTTCCCGTCTCTGCATCCATGGGAACAGCACCGGAGCAGTAGACAAATCCATTAGCGATTATGGCCTGGCTGTAGATGCCGGGAAGCGGTGGAGGAGCTTTGGTGGTGAGGACCGGGGTCTTGGTGGCCATCTTGGTGTCTGATCAGATTTTAAACAACGAAGAAGTAGAAGTTTGGAGGCTATTGAAAGGAAAGCTTTTCCAGAACTACCTGAACAGGTCAAAGGAACAGCAACGAGATTCAATGAAAAAATTACTGACGGGTTTTCAGGTGTACTTGATAGGTCTGTTCGGAGTAGTTGCTCCTCCGCACAGCCCACGCAAGTGGGCTGTTACGCGGGCAAGGCGGGAGAAGCCTAACATATTTATCACGCCGGCAAGCAGACTTTTATGTAGCCTAGTGATTCTTTGTCACATATGGGACTCTTGTCCATGAATGCTAACATGAAACGCTATCTCCGCGGGAGCCGTGCGTGTAAAGTCGCATCTTCTCACTTAATTACATGGTAGTAGACTTATGACTTGGTTCTATAGGCAACTTGTGACAATTGTCTTAAGAAAGCCTTCATTTAGTTGTTTAGTTGATAAAAATGCCTACAGCATTTGAGTCATCTCACGAGTACTTGTATATTTGCCGCAAGTCAGATAATTGTGCTGCAAATAGACTCTTCTCTAGACAGTAACAAGTTACTTGATCCGCAGGAGTCCCAACTTCTTGCCGCTCAAAGGCTCAAAATGTTCTGGGAACTCGACCTTGTCTGTATGGCCGCCCTTTGTGTCGATGCCACGCACAATTGCCGAGCCTATTATTTCCCTTCGCATCCTTAATGTTGGCATGGATCTGCGTCGCATCTTGGGATTCCCCAGCTCCTCTGAAGGTTCAAGCCTTGCGACAATGGGAAAAGCCATGTCCTGCAGCATTAGCAAGTCGTCACCGTCACAAACTCCTCGAACGCCAGGCCCAGTGAGTCCCATCAGGCCCATCTCGGTGATGAAGAACTCTCGGCCAGCGAGAAAATCGCACAGATCTTGGAAAACAAGATGCACTTGAGTTGATTTGCGCTTCTCGGTACGGCGCCACATGGAAAGTCTGCCGCTTGGTCCGCCACGGATGAAGGAAGGCCTAGATCTTTTCGACGAAGAGACAGTATTGTAGGTCTCATTCTTGCTGTCAGTGGCTTCTTCTGATTCCTCAACCAGAGGAACCACCGGATCGGTTGGATAATTGCATCGTGCTTCCTCTGAAGATTCTCGATCTTCCACGTCGCCATCTGCGCGTTGCGGTTCTGCGTCAAGTTCATCGTCGGCAAAAGCGCTTGAATTGTCGCGGTAGATGCTGTTAGCCCTGCGCCTGGGTTCGCTCAGCATTGTCCTGTCGTACATTATTTCAAACGAGCTGGCGCCCTCGACTGGCCTCGACCCTAATGGCTGACCCGCCTTGTCGAAATACATCTTTTCCAAAAAAGGATCGTTCTCCTCTTCATTTCCACTATAGAGAATAAGGGGACCATCATGACGGCTGCTGTCGGCCTCGTCACCATAAAATGGTGATAGGAGAAAATGATCCACGACAAGGTCCTCACGTCCACCGGCATTACTCGAGTCGTCGGCGTGAAGGCCGTGATCAGAGTTGAGTTGGTCATTGGATTGCACAATGCGTGCCAAGATACGCGCAAAGTTATCACCTAAATACTCATAGGTGACTTCGCTCTGCCCCCCAACTAATTCCATCGCAGCATCGTGCACGACTTGGGCGAAGTTCATGACAACCTCCCGTCGCATCATGCGCTCTTCGACGTCCGTAATGCCTTTATCGATCAGTGCAAGTAGTGATCTGTATACTATTGGTCTCTGCAAATCGGCGTTAACGATGGGAGGATTGCAGATATTGTCCACCTCTTCGTTGACAAACTTTGGTCGATTCATTCTCATAGGTTGCCAAGGCGTCATGGGTATCAGGCTGTGGAGGACTTGGGCACGTAAACCCTCGAAATCAAAAGTACAGATCCCGATAAAGTCTGTTCTTTTATCCGTTTCGTGCACAAAGTGAAGCATGAGATCACTAATCCGGCCACGAATGCTAGACACCCGCTCCAAGTATTCGTCCCGGTGTTCGCGTGAGGCTGACGGTCCGTATCCTTTCCCTTCCCTGTCAAATATACGTCGTAGGCAAGGACCCGCTAGCTCAAAGCCGCTGTCAAAAACTTCGACCATGCGCTCGAGGTTCATGCATGCCTCAAGAGTTTGCACAATGGAGCGGCCATCTGACGGATCAGCTTTGTTTGTTGCCCACGCGACGCTAGGAAAGGCATGAACGGCCCTGGGGGGAACCTCTGTGCTCCTAGGTTTGTCCCAGGCGTGGAGATTGTAAGAAGAACTCCCACTCATTGTCTCGTAAGGAGTCCATCCGTGAGTTCTCTCGATATACCAGAGCTGCTGCAACAATCTGAAAGGGTCATTTTTAGGAAGGGGAAAAACTTGAAAGATCTCATCCAAGACCCACCCAGTGACGAACAGGACTCGATCAATGATGAATGGGTTGTTTTCAATCGGTTTGGCTTCCTCGTCAGGTATTCTATCTGCTGCCTTGAGTTCCACACGCCGAGTGAAGTCTGGAACCCACGAGGGGATGCTGGCTGACTCTTGCGATCGCCTTGGGAATTTATCCTTGAGGCGGTGAGGGTAAAACCAGAAGAGGTCTGACCAGTACTCCATCATGATGAGGTAGGTTGCCAGTTTTGTGTAGAGGTCCGGGACTGAAATAGTGTAATCGGGTATGAACATGTCCCGAAAGGCGTGGTCTGCCAATTCTCGCACGCCATAGACGATGTCGTGGGGGTCGCTGCAGCTCGAGTTGAGATACTTGTAAACATCCGCGCCGCCATTCCACGGCCGGCAAAGGGTGCGTCCGAGCAACACACTCTTCACGCGCCAGACGCGAGCTCCCCAGATGTTCCACTCGTGGCCGTCGGTGCTTCTTGGAGCAAGACGAAGGCCCCTGAGACGGCGGCGGACAATTTCAATAACGTCTTCCTCGTCACCACTACTTCCGCTCGCCACTGAGAGATCATCACCTCCTAAGTCATCGGTGACTTCCCCACCTTCGCTTATGATAGAATGCTCGTTGTCTTCCGAACCATCTTCACTGACCTCATCGGTCTGCTGTCCAACATGTCCTCCGCAAGCAGTGCAGCCATCGACAGGTTTCGGGTGTGTCTTGCGATGGTGGATCCAGTCATACATGTATTCAAAGTTTGCCGTGAACTGATGGTTCGAGACGGTATCGCGACCGCAATGCATCAACGGGTCTGATCTGCTCAACATGAACTCTTGAAGAATCCATACCCGAGTCCACCACGACATGCTGCAAACTTCCACGAAGCCATCTAGAACATCCTGCTCGTCCAACCCAGCCTCGGCACAAGCCTCAAGGGGAGCCTGGTCCCACGAGGGCCGCGCATGATTCTTTTGGCATTCTTCACAGTGAGAGAGTTGGCAGATGGGCAGTGACAGGAAGGTGAAGAACGCTCGAGTCTTTGCAGTTGATGGCCCGAGGAACACGACTGTTTGCTCGGACATGGAGTAGATGTGACTTATAAGCACGATTTGCTCCCTGCGCTCGTTGAGGTCACCCTGGTTAATGCAGACTGAGTCTACCCACAGCATTCTTGCACGATCTGGCTGGCGGAGTGAGATCAACGCATTGTACAAGTTTGGAGTGACTGGCAACTTGAAAGAGTTGACGTGAATAGAGCGCATCTCCCGCAGGCTCACCGCCTCACCCCAGGCGTAGGAGAGAGCCTCGTATTTGTGACCCAAGGAATGGAGGCTCGCATTGAAAAGCCGCGTCTTGATCACGGGGTCATCTGGTTGGCCGGGGAGGACTTCCAAGAGTCTGATGGTTGTGGTGGGGTCCTCGAGCCTGAGCTCCCGATATAAAGGGCGATATTGCGTGAGGGAGGTTTGTACGAGTCGCCGTTGCTTAGGCCATCGGTCTTGCTTCTTTGGCAGGGCAACATCCATGGCGACCTTGTATGAATCTATGAGGTATCTCTGTTTTTCTTCGTACGAGGCATCCTCTTCAGGTTCTTCGGGGAATGATACGGCGGGTATATTTTGTCAACTTGAGATTAGCAATTTTGTGGAGGCTGCAGAACATCAAGTTGATACATACTAACTGCGCCTATGAGCTCCGGCTCAAAGCTCATGAATACTTGGAGAGTGTGCCTGGTGAAAGCTTCCAGCCTAATGATGTGGTGCTCCTGAAAAGAATCCTTCAACCAGGGTGTCAACTCATCCCACTTTGTCCAATACTCGACACATGGATCCGTCAATCGGGGATGCCCCTGACATTGCGAGTCCTTTATTACCGTCGAGGTCTCAGAAGCGCCCGATTGGTCGTGTGGGCCACAGTCCATCGCAAGTGCAACAAAAAGTTTCCTGATATGTACTTGGAAGACTCAGGAAAAGATAATAGACGCAAGAAACAGTAACAGACAAAAACACAACAATAGTTGTGTCCAAGTTGGTGGAGACGATGCTTAAGTACTAAATTCAACCCTTGCTTGCCGCCCAACTTGCTCCGCCACCTTGAAAATGCCCAGTTGGCAGCCTCAGAGATAGGCTTCCGTCTCAAGTCGGCCAAATTTCCTGTCCAATGAAGCTTGTTGCTATTGCTTAAAAAGAAAAGAAAAAAATCAACCATAGCGCCGCTACTTGTCAAAAATTGGCATAGCCACCACGGCTATTAGCACGCAGAAGAACATTGGGATCCCCCAGTTTCCAAGATATAGGGCTACGTGCCACTGTCACTGCCGCTCCCCCTTCCCCTTCCCCTTGCCCTTGCCCCTCCCCCGGACCCAGCAGGATTCCACCTCCCTGTCCAGACCGGCGAACGTTCTCACCGGCCACCGCACCTAGCAGTCTTGGTCAGCAAACGAAAGCAAAGACTCTTCCCTTCCGTGTCAAGTACTTACGAACTTGGCGGGACTCGGCGGTTCGACCTTTCGCTGGTACGGTTTGATGGCGCAGTCGCGGACAGCTCGGGCTGGGCGGGTGAGGGGCTGAGGTGGAAGTGGGAGCAGCCGGGGCAGGTAGCCCATATTCGAGGCAGAGGATCAGGTAGCTATTAATCCAAAGTTAGCCAATCCCTTATGAAACCGGGCAGACAAGTTTTGGACATACCCAGGTATTGCTATTGTTGGTGTGAGGAGGAGAGCGAAGAAGAGAGAAAATGGAGGAGAAGAAAGGTTGACAGCCACCAAAACAGAGAGATGGGTACCGGTTTGTGACAAGTCTACGTTTTTCTCTAGGTACCGAGTTGTGTGCGAAATATGAGCTAAATACCCATTCCCAGAGGTACCTTCCTACTGAACTCAGTCGCCATCTGTCTGTGTCGTCATCCTCGCAACAAATCCAGGGCAACAAAATTGGCGCAGTTTAATATCTCTCTGCACTTAATCGCCGTGCAGCTCGATCATGTTACCTAGCTAGATGATTACTTCGCAGAAGGCTCGTACTTATCCGGGAGCTCATCCATTGCCACAAACAGGGCGTTGGGTAGGAGTTCGATGATCTTGAGTTCTTTGTAATTCTTGGTAATCAAGTCATTCTTTCCTTTGATCTGACAACAAAGGGCAAGATAAAAAATGGTTGTTGGGGCAATGCACCTACCAATGGAAGTTTGAGTAAACAAAATCTCTCCAGGGGCCTACCTATGCAAGCACGTGGAGAAGAAAGGCCTATCTGGAGCTCTAAGGCGCAGTTGTTAGACCCGGGCAGAGATTCAACGAGAATCCTTCCAACAGTATAAGATAATACGGTTTATTAATATTGGAATTTATTGACTTGAAGAGTACTATAATAATACTCGCAGATATATTATCCTGTCTTATATGTAGGGTAGTTGGAGGAGATGGAGAACACGGAACGATACGACAAAAGGTGATGCCCCAGCACGTGCACATCCTTATTTGAGCGTGGACAAGCGTGCGCTTGATGTACGAGTTTTTCTTAAGTGAGTAGTAGCCTCTACACGCATGGTAGGACGGGATGATCCGGATGCATTCCCGCATTATATTTTTGTTCACTAGATAGGACTCAAAGAATGAGAGAGAAACGGCACTCACTCAAAGATTGATGGATCGATCGTTTGGTCGTCATCCGTATATGCTTCCAAGCTCACTCTAAATGGCCAGCCTCCCGTCAATTGCCACCATATCGACTGCAGGTCTCTGTGCTTCGAAGTTGTGTCACAGCCCGCCAGATCCAAAGACGACAGCAGATTCGGATCATTTATTGTTGAACGTTGTCCATTTCCAGGGCGAGGATAAAATTGTTTCGACGCGTCTTCATCTGGGGATTCATTGGGCGCTTGCGGCGCCAATAGAGATTCATCAATATCCCCGAGGTAAGCCGCGTTGCACAAGGCTGACAATGCCTCAACGATTGACAACCATTGTTTCGCCACCTTCCATTGGCCGATCCAAGATGATAGAAGCCGAGATATGACATCAAGGTACTTGACAGCAAGTCCCTGCATAGTCTCGCTAACTTTTGGATCAGTAGCGTGCCGGATCCAAAGTAGACTCCTCACAATGCTCAATATTGACTTTGCGGCCCATAATCGCTGTAGGTGGTCATTGTGATCTTGGAAGACCTGTGCTGCAACAGCCCACGTCAAGATTTCGCCAACAGAGAGCGCATTTGAGATGCAGGCTTCAATAAGACTCTCTTCGCGGTGAAGATACGACCATCCCGCCGCGTCAATGGAGCCACTCAGTACTGTGTAGTTATCAAGGTGCGGTAGATAGCATTGGTGGCCTACACAAACAGCACTGCGACTCAGCAAGTGAGTAGCAAGAAACAGCGAGCCCTGGCCAAGGTGACGCTGCATTTCAAAGTTTGGAACACTCCACGAGATGGTGGGCTCCAAAGCATTATACCACTGACTCAGCTCACCATTGAGTTTATAGAAAGCGCTCCGGGGTTCTGTTGGCGGGAGATTGTCCCGCAGCCGTCGGCGACATACGGAGAAATCCGCCAAGTCACTCCACAGGGAGACAGCTTTCAGGTAATAGGGCGTCATTCCAGTCTCAGACATACGGGCATTCATCTTGTGGAAATCGTCCAAGGTCCATCCCTTTGTGACTTCGTGATGCACAAGCGCCGCTTCGGTGTTGGGGAGAGCGATTGCGACGTTTGCTAATGATAACGTACGAGGCTTGTTGAGTAGATAAGCCGACGTACGATCGAAGACCCAGCAAGACCAGAATACGCGTCGTCGGATTTCTTGCATTTGGACGGTGACTCCCTCATTGTACTCTTTGTTGAGCCTCATATATTGAGCCATGCGTATGGCAATGCCTGTGGTCATCCAATATTGGAGCCCATTGCTCGCCAGGAGTTCGGCAAGTGCTAGGACCAGCCCCGTTTGCACATTTATTACTGACAGTAGTGAGGTCAGCAGTGTGCCACTTGGGTTTGTAGGTCTAGCTTACTGCTGGGCTCGTCGGACACGAGCTTGAACCTTTCTCGCGCTGCGCGTAGGTAGTGTCTCTCGACGTACTTTGGGTCGGGCTGCCCGAACAAATCCTGGACGCTCTCAAGCGTTAAATACCGGACGCAGAGAGCCACGATTGCAAACGCAAGCGACTCGTTCTGATGGCATTTCCCCTCGAAAACCACTCTTATATCGAAGCAACAAAAGTCGGTGGCGAAATGTCGTTGGAAAAACAATCCGAGACATGCGTGCACTGCGCCCTCAGGCAACAGATGATGAGGTGATGATGCGATACTCAAGCGGTCGTTGCCATTTGCCTCGTGCGGCACGACCGACCCTGGCACCTGGCCTATCAGGGTTGATGGTATCGAATCCATGATAGCCCACGCACATGGGGCACGTCGAGAAGCACATCCATGGCATGTGGGTTTTGCTCCGTCGCATTTCGTTTTCCGACGCCGGCTTGACGAATCCAGAGTGAGCAGAATGCAGATAGCGAGAACTGCTCGATCGACTCACCATGGTATACATGCTTGCGGAGTGCGGCGGGCAACGACGCTCATTCTTTTGTCAAAAGAGTACTTGAGGGTCGTGTGCAGCCTGCGGTGTCGAAGGTCGGGGTGGAAAGAGGGAAAAAAGGGGAAGCCGCGGCATATCCGAGGACCAGTATGTCACTCCCACCCATTGGAGTTTTCTAAGGTCCGCCAAGAACTGGTAGCCATAACGGCTTCCCCTTTGATTCGTTCGACACGTGCTCATAATTCTCCACCGAATCCCATCACCCCCAGCTTTTGCTTACCTTAACCCCAGGTTCCATGTGTAATCTGCGAGCGACTCTGGGACCCCCACAGCATATAAGACTGTTGTGACGCAGGCCAGAGAGTTATTATGTCAACATCAAAACCGTTGTTGCATACGTATATATACACGCCTGCCTTCTTTAATCTGGGAAACTCAACATCTATTTGCTCGGTCTGTCATTAACCCTCCATCCAATATTTTGATTCTACAAGTCTTATTTTGTCACACGATGGCCAATCAACAAGATTCGAAGGAGCCAGACACAGCAGACGTGAACGTTGAAGATGTGGCCGCCCAAACCACTGCGCGTCTCACGGATGACGCCAAGTTCCTCTTGGAGCACAATCTGTCTGAAGAATATATCCAGTCACTTCTTGCCGATGACGGGAAAATCAAGCGTCTTGTGCGGAAGGTGGATCGCTTCTTACTGCCATTGTTGGCAGGAACCTATGTTCTGCAATACATAGATAAACAGGCACTGGCTTATTCAGCTGTCTTCGACCTCTTTACCAGCACTGGCATCACCGGTTATCAATACTCGTGGCTACCAAGCATATTTTACCTCGCATACGTGGTGGCAGAATATCCTTGGATTTTCCTCGCCCAACGAACTCGTATGGCGAAGGTTGTTGGCGGATGTGTTTTGGCCTGGGGGTCCGTTTTGATGATCACTGCAGCCTGCTCCGATTGGCCGGGCCTTGCTGCCTGCCGCTTTTTTCTTGGCTTTTTTGAAGCCCCGATCACGACTTGTTTCATGATGATGGTATCACAATGGTATGCCTCTTGGATCACCTGCGTTCGTTGGACTGCCACTTACGATGTACTAGGTATACAAGGTCTGAGCAGCCGTTTCGTGCTGGGATCTTCTATTGCTGTAATGGGGTTGGTTCAATGCTTGGTGGGATTTTCAGCTATGCAATTGGCCAAATTGATAACTTTCCAGTGTGGAAGGCTGTCTTTTTGGTGTGCGGCGGATTGACAGTCATATGGGCCGCAGTCCTTCTAATCTTCCTTCCTGACAGCATAATGACTGCCAAATCATTCAGTATCGAGGAGAAAGCATTGCTTATCGGACGCGCTCGCTTAGCACGGACAGGAGTCTTGGATAAGCATATCAAACTTTACCAGATAAAAGAAGCACTCCTGGATCCCCAGGTGTGGCTGTTGACCTTGTTCACATTACTAAATGAGGTCATCAACGGCGGTATAGCTAATTTTGGCAAACTTATCATCAAGGGCCTAGTCAAAGATCCGCTGTTGACTACGGCCTTGGGAATTCCTCACGGAGCTTTCCAAGTCTTCTGGATCCTGGGCGGTACGTTCCTAGCATCAAAGATCAAAAACTTCCGAACTGTCGTCATGGCTCTGTACATGATCCCAACCATCATCGGAGTATCGATTCTCTGGAAACTCGATCGAGAGCAACACAGAATTGGGGTTCTGTTCGGCTACTATATCCAAGGCTCATTCGTGGCCTCACTGGTTCTCGGTTTACAAATGCCGGCGGTCAACCTTGGTGGTTACACAAAACGAGTCACAGCGTCGGCAATCGTGTTTACAGCATACTGCGTTGGAAACATCATTGGACCGCACGCATTCCTAGCAGAGGAAAGTCCATTTTACCCCACGGGTTGTACCGTCGTCTTGATGTGTGCAGTAGGCCAAATGGTACTTGCCATAATCCTCCGATTTTTCTTAATGTGGCGAAACAAAAAGCGTGACGAAGCTCAGGCGTTTTCGAATAACCAAAACGAGGAAAGCACCGAGAATGATTTGACAGATTTTGAGGTACGTCAAGAATGGTATATCGCGCAATGCAGAACAATAACAAGATTCAGAACCCGTATTTTCGTTATGTCATTTGAAGGAGCATCACGACGATGCTTCAGCATCAAAACTTAGCAGCACAGCTTGGGACCGGTGAGTGAATCTTGTTGACTTGTCACGCACACGTGGTCCTCCATGGTCTTCGGTAGTGGCTTGGGCCCAAGGCTGGCCTGGCATCAGAAGGTTGGGAAAATCATTTTGGTAAAAAATGAGAGATTCGATTGGGCTTTTTGTGAGGGTCTTGGAGCTCAGCGAGCTGTGCGTTACGCGCAGGGTCTTAGTTTAGTATGTCCGAATATTTTCCAAATAGATTCTATAAGCCAATACTTGTTTGACAGTTCGAACCAAATGTATCACATGTGCATGTTTGATTTGGCGTGTTGACAACTCAGGCAAGCTTCATATAAACTCAAAATATCGACAGGAACATGTTCGCTAGGCTCAGTGACCCCATCATGAAAAGAACAGATTACTGACTTGTGCATTGTGACTCAACTTCTAATGTGATGATTTTTGGCTCTCCAACAGCACCGCGGTCTAGTATGCATGTGCGACTCACTCGTCAACGGTTGAGCAATCGTCGGCTCACATTATCGGTGATCCTCCTCCGCTTTCTTTTGGACCCTATCTAGGCCCGTTTTTTTTTCGAAGCGAGCACGGAATCGGAGACCTAGCCGCGGAGAAGCCGATCTAGAAATTCCACAATTAGGCCCAGGAGGAGCAGACTCCCGGATCTACTTTTGAAGGCCGTGGCCCCTTTCGCCAGCCGCAGGGGCCACTCCAACATTCACACCGATGATGCTTACATTATGATAATAAATTTATCTAGATCGCTCATCTAGATAGTGAATCTGCTTCGTGCCCCTCATTACAGCTCTCGTTACACTACTTGATTGAATCCGACGGGCGAGACCCTTGTGGCAATGGAAAATACACCACCTTGGGTGCAAATCGCACAAGGCATATACATCGGCACCATTCTGACGCTTGACTTGCCTAGATCGATAGAAGCTTTTCAAGGAATACCATATGCCAAACCTCCTATCGGAAACCTACGTTTTCGACCTCCGGAAAAGGTCGAGGTGTCCTCGAATACATATGATGCCACTCGCCTTGGTCCTGCTGCGCCTGGGAAGCAACTTCTACCGGGCAGTGCCATGACATACAGCGAGGATTGCCTGACGGTAAATATATACCGGGTCGCCAGAGTCGATGTCGAGAACGCGACTGGCCTGCTTCCAGTGGTGGTTTATTTTCATGCCGGGGCTTTTAATCGCGGAACCTCTTCTTCGCACAACACTGCATCGATGCTAGCTTGGTCATCACAACCATTTGTTGCTGTCTCATTCAACTACAGACTCGGCGCGTTGGGCTTTCTACCTTCAACAGCTACGGCCAACCAAGGGCTACTGAATCTCGGCCTGAAAGACCAGATCGCCCTGCTCGACTGGGTGCAAGAGAATATTGCTTCTTTCGGTGGTAACCCACTTGAAGTGACTTTGATGGGACTCTCAGCAGGAGCCCATTCGGTAAGACAACTATGCTTCACAGGCCTCCGTCCGCTAACAATGCATACCAGATTGGCCATCACATGATGAATTACGATGTAGGCACAAAACCATGTTTCAACAGGGTCATCATGGAATCTGGTTCACCAACCTCTCGTGCCCTGCACTCATATGATTCACCTTTTCATCAGCAACAATTTGCCGAGTTTCTCTGCGAAGTTGGCAGTCCAGAAAATGCCAGTGACGACGAAATCTTTGACTTTCTCAGGTCGGTACCACTGGAGGTCATCACACAAGCACAAGAGACCATCTTTGATCGTTACAACACAAGCCTCCGGTGGGCATTCCAGCCTGTTATCGATGGTGAAATCATACGACGACCACCTCTCGATACTTGGCGCTTAGGGCTTTGGCACAAGATGCCGATATTGACCGGCTTCTGCCGCAACGAAGGGTCGTTGTACGTGAATAAGTCTATGCAAACCTCTTCACAATTTAACGATTTCTTTGGGAACCTTCTTCCCAAATTATCCAAAGCGGACAACAATCAGCTGAAGGAGCTGTACCCGGACCCTACCATGCAGCCTCGCTGTCAATATGTCGAAACCAGAAGTGGAGTTGGCGCCCAGTACAAGCGAGTGGAAGCCGCATATGCTCATTATGCCTATGTAGCTCCAGTGCGACAAACAGCAAATTTTGCTTCGGCTGCAATGACTCAGCCCGTCTATCTCTATCAATGGGCGGCAGTAAGCTCGGAGCTAAATGGCGCTCGACACGGCGACAATAAAAGGTACGAAGTATGTGATGCATCCGCCATAAATGCATCCTTCACGCAAGCGCGACTGGCGAAAACTTTTAACTCTTATATCACCAGTTTCATTACAACAGGGTGTCCCAATCAAATTCCAAATTCTATACCGGACAGACCTCGCTGGGCCCCGTATAATGAAGCAAAACAGGCGATGGTCTTTGGAGAGGGATGCTCGGAGCTCGTGGACGGGAAACTCGGGAAAGTCACAAGCTTGGAGAATGATAGCTGGGCCTTGGCAGAAACTGATTTCTGGTCAAGGATAACTTGCTCACCACACTCATGACTAAACCCTGCCCCAAATACCACATGGTATATAACTTAGAATTCTTACTGAACCAAGCAATAATAAGTCATTGATTTAGGAATGCAGCCGCAGTTATTTATGTTATTCTCCGCAACTATGGGTTAACTAATTATCGTAGGGAAATAACTACTTAATCTACCTAGGTTCTAAGGTATAAGACTCTAGAAATAGTTCACTAGTCTTAATTTTTCAAAACACTTATCTTTGCTAATACTACACAATATCCTAATTGTCACGACCTGGCACGCAGAACATCAGCGCTGGGATCTAGAGACGCTGTGCTCGTATGGACACAAAGATTATGTGCATCAACCTTAGACGCTTGTCAGACGGCTAAGGAATTCTATTTCTATGGGTCGCCGGTAGGGTCGTTTGATTGTGAATGGTGAGGACGATGGGGTCGAGGGTGCGATCAATGGGGGACTAGAAGTTGCTGCGCTTGCAACCATCGACAGCATATTGGTATTCGTTCGCCTAGACACAATCTCACAATGGGGACACATAGGGAGCATTGCAGCTTGCCATTTGGAGTTAGTCTACAGTTTCAGTTGCATTTATACCCTTGACACTTCTCCCCGATTCTCGGCAGCTCACGAACCCGATGCGTCGGCCCAGATGTGGAGAAGAGCCGATGAGGTCGGTAGCTCCCTATTCTACGCTATATAAAGGCACCCTAAGCATCTCATAAAGAAGATTGTCACAGTAGACTCGACACTTCACTGAATACTCCATCGCTTCTGAAGAAATGGCTTCTTCGCACACTTCTCATGCCACAAGGCCGCTGCGCGTCGCGATTGAAACTAGCAGGGCACCTGCCACAAAACCAGAGCTTATGAGCCAAGGAATCGTGGCAAATGGTCTCGTGTATACCTCTGGACAGGTTGGAAAAGATCCGGCGAAAAATGACCAGCTGGTCGAGGGTCCGATCACAGCCCGGACGGTGAGTGCGATCTCAACCCATACCACCTCCTATGATTGACTAATCCATATGGAAACCGCAGCATCGTTGCATCCAAAATCTTACTGCGATACTCGAAGCCGGAGGCTCCAGCATCGGAGACGTTATCGAGGTAAACATCTTCCTGACTGATATGGCTCAGTACGGTGAAGTGAACCAAATCTACCAACAATACTTTGGCAACCTGAAACCAGCTCGCACGTGAGTAAGTTCGAGTAGTGAAGGTCATGGAGTAGTGCTGAGCAATACAGATGTGTCGCAGTGAAAACACTGCCTGGCAACACGGACGTTGAAATAAAATGTATTGGAATTGTGAGGTGAGTCCAAGGAGGCTTTCTGTCCCTAGGTGTAGCTAATCTCACAATGTGTAGGCGCCACAAAGGAGAAAAGCAAGCAAAGTTGTGAGAATTCTACATTAGTGAAACATGAATATTTCAATCCAAGATACTGGGATGAATTGACGATGGCCGCCTCGGCCCCTGCCAGGTTTGGAGACCTGAATGTACCTCACACAAGATTTCTGGCTGTAGTCGATAGATAAGTAAAATGCGTTAGGCGCAAACTGACATTGCAACCTAGTTGTCCTGAACTTTGTAGCGTTGATCATCTTGTTAAAGTCCACCTTCCTACAGTTTAGAGAGCCTGTCATTGCCGAGCAATTTCTCAGCCATGCAAGCCACATCTTCTGCAATTCCCCACGACAGCTCATAGCCACGACCACCAGCACCATAAGCATGAATGATGTGACCGTGACCAGATCTACTGTTGCTTAGGAGAAAGGTCCGAGTCTCCAGCTCCAACCTAACGCCCCCATCTCTCGTTGGCCGGCGTCCAATAATGTCTTCCACTACATGAAGGTCATGCGATGACCTTTGAGATGAATGATCCGCTGCAGATGCCAAATTCAATATCGATGAAGCATTTTGCAGTAGAGCACGGCGCGTGTCCTTTTGAGGGAGTGAGTCCCAGCTGCCTGGATCCTTCGTCCCTCCAATGATGGTACCACCAGCAAAAAAACGTGGGATCACGAAGCTCCAGCTACCATCTTTGTTCTGTCGAGTGACAGTCTTGTCCGCCTCGACGAAGTCGGTTAAAACAATTTGACCTATATTTAACTCAGTGATGACGCACCAAATACACAGAGCGTATAAGCATACCGCGCGTCGGATAGACTTTCGTGTCATTGAAACCTATTCCACTTGCATTGACCACAAACAAGACGTTTTCAGCAAGGCTGAAGGCCTCTGAGTCACTTCGCAGGCTTTTTTGCAAAGTAATTCCCTTTCCCAGAATGAACAGACGCAGGAGATACTGACAATAAACTGGAGAATTGATGCAATATGTGTCGTACTCAAATCCCAGTACAACGTCCTCTGGTAGCTCAACTGGTTGGAGGCTCCTATAACCAGACAAGCCTGATTCTGAGGAGAAACTCTCAGCTGACTGCGCTGTATAGTCAGATGTTGGGTCTTCAAAGAGCTCGACACCCTTAGTTCTCGTAATTCCAATGGAGGGGTAGCTCTGCAGCAATCGATCGAACTCGGCGGTCGTATGCTTCAACCATCTAGCCTCACACTGGAGTTGAGGAGATGTTGCTGGTATTGGGCGTACATGTGCGCCAGCCCAAACAGATGCATAATCGACAGAGTGCGAGGTAGGTGAACCAGGGAGTGACATGGGCCATTCCCGCGCCACCAGAAGAACCTCAGGCTTCTGGCCGGACTCCCATTGTGAGATTCTTTCTTGCAGCTTCAGCGCGCAAGAAATACCAATTACTCCAGATCTATACAACGTGAGCAAGCTCCCGTCACTTAATATTAAGACAACTGTAGAAATACTAACCCAACCACCACGACAGTGGGCCGGGAGGTAGCAGAATCCATGTCGAGTGGTTTGCAGGCGCCACTAGCCAAGTTCCTATAGCTCTAGCAACAGTAGGAAAGGGCTTAGGCATGCCTGCTCTCACCTTACTTATAAAATTGAAGTCATTTACTGGTACTTTTCCTAGTATCTCACTTGTCGGCAAGGGCCGATCTCGGCCCCGACATGATCGGCTATCCCGAGTAGCTTCGGATGCCAAGTATGTGAGCGATCTAGCGTTTCTAGTCAATTGAGAACATAGTCTAGGCCCAATGCCTTCATCCCGAGAAACTCTCAGCGGTTCACCCGATCGGAAAAGCCGGTCACGTGCCGTTTTAGCAAGGTCATCCTCACAGGCCACCAGTAAATGCCGGAATCTTCCTAGGCTTACAATCCACAGCTGGTGGATCTGCTACAGATTTCATTCGGAGGTCTTTTCTCAAGATAATGGAACCTGATGATACACCAGGTGGATACAAGTCTAGTAAATTGGGATTCAGACGAGGAGGTGGCTTTGCTGGCAGTGAGATTGTTGGTTCTCTTGTATCAAGACTCTCCGACTTCAAAACAGATCCCCGAACGTTATGGAAGTCATCTTACATGCATGTAAAGGATATGCGGAACAGGGCCGTTTCTACACAATCGAACGCGCCGTAAAAGCTTTCGTTTTGCCCAGCTCAAACGTTCATTTCACTCGTGCTCGATCACTAAGGTCGAGTCGATTTGCACGTCGCCATGTTTCAGAAGTCGCCCATAAAATTGGTAACTTGTCCGGGCCTTTGGTGACCATCCCCATACTATGAGCCGCATGGTCCTGGTCTGGCAACGTGGACGTCATCACAGGTGACTTGGCTATCTGAGATGAACATTGCGTGAAACGCCATTACTAAGCAGGAGGTAGACTCGGATCTGGGCTACGAAAACGGTTTTATCGAGCAGCTAGGAGTGCCTAGACGATATCATGGGGAAGGGCATCCGTGTTCACGAATGCAGGCGTGCTCAACGCCAAGAAGCTCTATGAGAAGGTTCAGGCGTTGTGTCAAGCGTGAGGCCACGGGAACTGCGTTGTGGCGGCTACGTATCCTAGGTGACGATGTGTCTAACTACGTCTTGAGCGAGTGTGAGAGGACAATCATCATCTTCACCCATCATGCACCTGGACTATCCACAGCAGACGCTGCAGAACTAGGGCTCCACGCCTTGCTGCGCAGCCGCCCATATAGGATGCCAGGACATTGCAAGCTTAGGGCCGGCGCCAAAATCGTCGTCCCCGGGCGATGCACAGACGTCTCCCCGGTGATGGGTACTGCGGCACGCTCGATAATCTCAATGGAGGAATTGGGTCGTCGGTTCGTGTTGATGATCTTGGCAAAGGCGTTGCGGTGTTAATTAATAATAATATTACTTTAATAACTTATATATCTAAGAAAGAAGGACTTTTCCCTGAGGTAAAGTAAGGTATTATTAACTAACTTTTTTTGAACCTCCAGTGCAGCCGAGCGGAAGTCTCTATACCTTATGGACGGCCAAGAAGGCTGAACTTGTACGTGTTGCCCATGTTATGATGCTAGACATTGGATCAATTTGTCGATCTCTTCGTGTCCCGCAACTCCCCTGCTTTCCAGCGACTAGGTAGTACATACATGGAACTTACTTGCATACCTCCTTCAGTTACTGCTCGTATGTTGACATGTATAATCTGCTGAAGCGTTTGGTGATCACGATTTTCTTCCTAAATTGTTGATAGAGATAATGAATTCTAGTTATTACTGTCAAACTAATACGGATAGTGCTTTGCCCCAAGAAACTCTCCTCTTCTAAGTCATAGTCTTAGGGTGGTATTCAACAGAACCACCTAAAAGCTAGAGGCGAGACCCATCAGCTCGCGGCCAAGGCCACCAACCAGTCAATGGCATCTCATCATAGATGGCGTTGAAATTTAGGTGGGTAGATTTTCGGTGGAATACATAGGCCAGGCGGTTATTCTCGTTTGTTGCCCACGTCGCTGTCGCCTTCTCATGGGGGAGCTGCTCCAGTTTAACGCAGGATAAACTTTGCAGGTCCTTGGCGTAGATCCAAACAACTGCCTCCCACTGAGGATCCTCAGCCCGGTCAACAAGCTTGTATCTACGACCGCAGCGCCAGCCGGCCTGTTGTATGACTTGGTTAAGGTCGGTCGATTTGATGATCAGCTGACCCCCAGCTCTGTCGATGTTGTCTTCGGACCAAGACCACCCTTCCCTCATCGACTTGGGCAAGCTCTTGACGCTGACATCCACACTCGCTTCCCACCATGATTCTCTAACCACAGCAGGGTTGGATATCATTGCAAAGTTGATTTTGCCGCCCCCAAACTTGCCAGGGAGGAATTGGCCAAGCTCCACCGCGATTGATGAGCCTTCTTGGCGGGCTCTGAGGCTCTCCAGACATCGAAAGTCCCAGGTCACCTCAAGTGGAGGTGGTGATATATAGGATGGAGGCTGATCTTTTCCTGTAACCTTTTCTTGAGGCTCGGTAGACATGGTTGATTTCAAATGTCTCAGCATAATGTAACGCGAAATCCCGCAGGCTTGGATGTTTTGTGTTTGTTGGCGAGCTGTAGGATGCAGACCTGCGGAAAAGAATTTCTTTCGTAGGATGAGAGGGACAGAATCAGGTATACTTGTAACGTGGAATTTGTTTCATAGATTCCGAGCTGAGCATTGATGGGCAAGAAGTAGGGTTTGTAACAAGCAAGAGGATGGTCGCCATTTATAGCACAAAAGTGATATATGTAAATTTTGCTTGCAAAATATACTTTCGCACTAGAAAGCTTTCTTCGGTCTTTACGACGATTGTGCGGAGCCTCTATGCATATCATGTGTCACATGCTCAGCCATCAAGGTGATGTGAATAGCGTCAAAGTTTGTTCCTCAAGAGCTTCGGAAGCTAATAGGCGCATCTGAATTAACCTCACGGTGCTCAAAAGATAACTATTAAGTTCTTGTTTTTCTAGTCCTGGAAAATAAGCGAAAAGCTTGGTTCTTGATATAGAGAAGTGACGGTAATTCTCCCTTATACTCACCCAACCCCCCTAGGAATGATGATATTAAACTTGAACCCCAACTGAGCTCTTCTTGCGAACGGTACAAATGAAGAAAAGCCTAGGAAAGGAATCCAGCCCCTTAGATTACGACGTAAGAATTAAGGCAAACTTTTGCCCGGGTTACGATGTAGTCTTCGTAAAGCTGATCACAATGAAACTGTATCATCCTAACCTTCACAGCTTGAGTCACGAGCCGTTGCCACAAGGAATCTTCGCGAATCGCATATAGTCATAAGGGGAGATATAAACTTCATCTTTCGGGCACAAGCCTCGTAGCCGGGCAAAAGGCTGGAGTTTAATGTGCTGTGACACTGGGTATGGTGTCAAGCCAATTTTTGGCCTCGAGCCTTATGTCCGGCCGGGCGTAAGCCTTGTGACTGGGTAAGAAAAGTCAAACTTTGAGGTGTTGGTCGTATTTTGATGCTGGGTATAACATCAGTTTACATATTCTTGATGTTTATGACTTCCTGTCCCATTTCCTTAGTGACTATTAGTCTACTACATAGCACATGCATGCACAGCTCTCTCACTTGCGACTCTCCCGACAGCCCATATAAGCTTCTAGCTTTCCTATCACGATAACGAGATCTTGAGAGGAATTAGATAGTGGGAAATGGAAGGATTTCCATCAAGCATTATTATTGAATCATTTTGGTCAGTCCCAACTAGTAAATAAATATTAAGGTTGGTACAGATAATGGGCTAGTTAGAAGACATCTTAGTTTCTAGTCATGCACGAACCGTTCCTGATTCGGTAACCTTTTACTCGATGTCCAAAAAACACCAATTTGAGTTGAAGAGTTATCATTGCTATGAGATTACTCTAGTTAGTCCCAAGCATTAAAGGTGCTGTGCTTTTTCCGACAACAAAACCGCGCTTAGTTCTTTTTACTAAAAGGTTTCTTAATCTTAGATAATTAACTATTACCTATGTTTACAAACCCCTCTCTAACTCTGAAGAATGCTGAATCAGATGTAGACAACGGCCTATACTATCGCATGGCTTTGCGGCTCTGCAAGTCGGTGTAAAGGTTCGGAAAGGAGGAGACTCTAATAAAACCCAAGGAATTAAAAAGTAAAACCCGTTCTTCGATATTCTTCTGATATTCTAGATTGAGCCACCAGCCGTTGGGTACAATGACACCTCGTTGACACCAGCCACAGTTGCCATATGATCAATCTTAATCACTGCTGCTTGTTTCTACTACGTCCTTCCCACTGCGGCGTTTCCAACATTTCAATCCTATCACGGTAGCAATCAATGTTGGAATGCCAACCCCAAGACCCACCCCAATTCCAACCCCAAGGGCAATCTTCTCCTCTCTTGAGTATGGCTGACCCCGGTCAAAATCGAAATTGGCAAACCCAATCGTGAAGGGAGCGCTATATTCAGAGTTCTTAGCCAGGTAATTGATCTGACCTCCATCCGCGGTGTAGAAATATTGGAGGTATCTCCCCGAGCCATTCACGCTGCGAGAAGCCGCAACGGGGCCATAAGGCTCAGCTGCAAGACCGGTCGACAGGGTGTCGGTTGTGTCGATCCATGATCCGCCTTCTAACGTCCATTCGCTGGTAAGGCGGTCTTTATTGATGTAAAATACTCGGATGGTCGAGGAATTTGACCAGGCCGCGGCGGAGAAACCGGACTTTGGATCTTTGGTGAAATCTTTGATAGGGGGTAGATAGTCTGTATACATACCAGCAATGTCAGTTTGTATTCATATGTGGACGTTTATAAATCATGACCATACCTGTATACCACCTATTATTCGTTCCGTTAAACGTTAGAGAAGCAAGGGATTTCTTATCCTCAGAAATATAGAAGACATGAATGTCAGTAGACCCGATAGGGACTGTAGCCGAGACTTGAGATCCCCGCGCTGCCTTTGGTCCAAGTCGACTTATCTTGTCGTCCATCGCTTGCGTCACGTAATCCTCATCGTCGATGTAGAACCGTCGGAGCTCATTGTCCACTTCAGCGAGAGCGAGTCCAGAGGATGCCTTGTATTTTAGCTGATGAGTACTCCAATCGACATATTTCCAAGCGGCATCTTTGTCTTCTTTATGGCGACACGCGACGTCAATCATATTACCCTCTTTATCGAGGTACGACACGAAAAGCTGTTAGGCGGATGATGAGTAAATGTAGAGAAGCAATAACAAAAGAGCAAGCTTACCTCACGTGTCCTAGTGTCCTTGCGGCGATAGAGAGCGGCAAGAGGGGAATTCTTTTGGGGCTTGACTGTTTGCTGAATCTCCTCCGGTTCCATGGGAGTCGTGTCTCGAGCCTGCATCATAATTTTGCCGTCTGGGCGTAGCCAATACACATAACGCGCCCAGCCATCAGGTATGACGGCATTGTAGGCTGCGGCAATGCTAACCGAGGGGTCAGCGACAACAACCGAGATAAAGAGAGGGAGAAAGAGAGTATATATAAAATATGGAGCCATTTTGTAGTTGTTCATGGTGAAAGCTGGGTAATTTGTTTGTGGGTGAGGGAAGTCTAAGATGCAAGCAGCCGTCGTGGAACCCAACGTAAATATATACTCTTTCTAGAAGGCTTCAAACTAGGCATCGCCGGCCAGATCAGGCTCGCTCTTCAATCAATCTTGAATGTCAACCCCTGGAGTGCGGGCGGCAAATCTGACGGGACAATTGGCAGCGCCTAGAGCCTTATTTGCACAATACTACACCAAACACTGACGAAAGTCATCAACAATGCATATCAGCTGAACCCCCAAGTGAGCTGAACGACTAATTTGGGCCATCAGATTTCTAAAAACACGCAGCCTTGGATTATAATACCCCGACAGCGGCAAGAGTCAGCGTGTGTGCATGTCTCAGCTCAGCCCCTTCTAAGCGAGTGTGCCAGCCTCACCGGAATATATACCAAGGCACCTTGGTATGGCGCGATCATCGTTCATATTAATTCACTCAGCCTTAAACCTATGTAAAAAGGTTCCAAAATGATTCGATCGAACTAACTAATGAGTGATTTTTATTTCTTTAATGATTTGTGATTCAGGAAGCGGACTAGAGCAATGACGAAGCTACAACCAAATCGATAGTATCGTCCAGCTTTCTTCCAGGCTGACGTTCGGTCGCGTGCTAGACATGCCAATAGCCTAATAGATGAAAAGCCACGTGTCTCGAGTTCCGGCAGCGGAAAAGAGGCCCGTCAAGGGTAACGCGCAGATACGATTCGGCACGGCAGTCATGGCATAAGCTTAAGCGCCTAATTCGTAGGATGGATTCCCACAAATCCCAAAATTCTTTGCCTATCGACCACACGTTTCTCTTCTGGGCTCGATTATTCTTGGCGTTCAATTGTAGCTTTGCGCGCTACAGCTGAAGCAGCTTGACTCGACTCGCCAACCGATGCTCCTCAACACTGTCTCGGCCTTTGGGTCTCCTTGGAACAGAATTTCAATACGTAAAGGCTAGAAGAGCTAGAGGGGATTATTCTAAGTTCGCTTAATGTCTACTCAGCACTTTGTCTTTCTCAACTAACATGTGGATGAGACAACGCCATCGGGTTGATTGCCATAGAAGATCTTGGTTCCGTTCACCACTGTGAGGCTCTGCGCAATAGCTACAGGGAGATAGACCCCTAGGCTCGGTCACATCCGTCTTACAACCACACCAAGACTAAACTCTATACTTAGTAGCCATACCCAGTCCGGCTGAGGCCGATTCCTACGGTGAGCCGTGCGGGTAAGATGCAGCATCCGACGCTAATCTGAGTGCGCTGACCACCATCTCTTGCTATTGGGCTCGTCATTGGTTTATCTTGATGCATGGGAGCTTATTTAGCCGCGCTTAAACAAACACGCTTATCGGGCTCTGGCAGCTTCCGTTGCTTTTGAACTTTGTTCTGTTTTCTCTTACCTACGTAAAGAAACACGCAGCGCCAGGAGGCGGTGGTCTGTTTTCGCAGCCCGCCACCTAACCGGCTGCGAGTCGTTGAGCGACATCTCTCAGTCTGATGTCTCAGCTATTGGTTCGAATAGACTCATTGCTCATCTGTAGGGCTACGCCAATGCAAAAATCGATCTGCATCTATGCAGTGTTGGAAGGCAGACAGCTCAAGCTAAGTGAATGGCATAGCGACGAGACAAGAGTAGCATGATTAAATGGAATCAGAAACTCCCACATCATATCCGCATGGTTTCTATGCTGAGTACAACGTGCCAAGAGTGCCATTAAACAGTGGATTAGGGCAGAATCTTGGCGCCACAGAGTACATACACTGATACATCATCCCATAGAGTTATTTTAAGCATAAACCGTCAGCCAGTATCTCTTTTCCTCATTGCCGTTTTGGTAACTGCCTCCTCCCTGTCAAAAGGCCAGTTCTTGCAGACTCATTACAGACCGCCAAACTTGATTTCTAATAATCGGCAAGAAATCATCCGATTAACCCATGGTCGGGCAGTCTAATGATGCCGTTATGGCCACTTTTGATGCGAAGATGCCTCAGGGCCTCATCCCACACTCTTTCCGTTTTAGGAAGGTGAATATGGCACAGGATGGATTTGCTCAAAGAATCTGACAAGTATATAATTGCGGCTTCAACAGTCCTTGGACACACTAAAATCCAAACAAACTCCTAATGTTAAGGACAAGACAGGATCACAATATGGATGCATCAATCAAAGTCGCAATTTTTGGCGGCACTGGCCAGACCGGCTCACTTATTGTGGACGGTCTTCTCGCCTCTAGCGCTAATTTTGTAAGTGGCCATGTCGACAACGCACTACCGAAACACCTAACGCGTCAATTACTAGGAAGTCTTTAACATGACCAGGGAATCTTCTTTTCATAGTGCTGCCAACGAAAAGCTTCGAGAGCGTGGCGTCACCGTCATCAAAGCTGACACCAAGGCCCCAAAACAAGACCTAGTTGAGCTTTTGCAGGGAATCGACATTGTAATCGCCGCTCTCCACTTCAACGCCTTGCTCGACCAGGTGACTCTTGCTAGAGCTGCCAAGGAGGCCGGTGTGGGGAGATTCGTTCCTTGCAACTTTGGGACACCAGGCATTCGCGGCATTAACCTGACAAATGACTTGGTACGAGGAACACCTGTCGGGGGGGGGAAAGAGAGAGTATGGCTGACGAGTAAAAGAAACTGGACATTCTTGATGAAATCCTCACCCTCCATCTGTCCTATACCGTGATCGATGTTGGGTGGTGGTCTCAGGAAGCCTTGTCGGCGGCTCCTCTTCCCTCGGGTCGAACGAGCCATTGGTTTCTCGAGCGAATGCGCATAATCCCAGGTGATGGAAATGCCAAGTGTGCCTTTACAAGCACAGCAGACATTGGTCCATACATAGCCCGAGTCCTCGCCGATCCTCGGACTTTGAATCAAAAAGTGTTGTGCTATACCGACGTCTTGACATATAATGAAGTCGTCGACATTATCGAGGAAGAAAGTGGGGAAAAGACTGAAAAGATATATGTAAGATCGCACGCGACGGACTTTAGGGAAAAGAGTCTAATAACCCATTGAATAATAGAAATCGGCAGAGAAGATATTCGAGGACCTCGCTGCCGGAAAAGCAGCGCTCGAGGCAAACCCGGACGATTGGGAAGCCAAGTTCAAAGTCATCATGAACCAGTACTACAATTCGTACGGACTGAGAGGCGACAACACTCCACAGATCGCCAAGTATTTGGGCTATCTCGACTTCCAGGAACTATATCCGGATGCGAAAGGCGACACAATGAGAATGGTTGTCCAGAATGTTATGCAAGAAGGGCTGAAAGCTAAGTCTGACATCAAGCATTGATCTGTTGAAACGAGTTTCAGGGAACAGAGTAAAGTAGAACCTTAGTCTAGAAGAGAACAGCCTGTTCAATAAATCTTGCCTGTAATTATGCCTGTCTGGCTGTTGTGTACGCTGACCTGTTCTTCATTGGAACGTCCCTCGTAACTATATGATAACCTCGGGTGATGGACGTACAGGTATCAGATTTCTCCCAAGAGTATATATGAGAAGCCATCCAGAATATCATTTTTGCAACAGATGTCAGTTGTCTCCTGACATCTTCGCCAACAAGGTATCAGTTTTGAACGTTGATGTATCTCAAGTTGTCCATTGTTGTGCCTCTAGGGTATCCATTCACCTAAACGCATTAGTCAGGCATGAAGGCAACATCGTCATCCATGATCATCCTTGCAACTCCGAAACACTAGGACCCTTTAATGTGTCCCATTTTTCATCAATGTCAATCGCCAGCTGACTAGCCACTCAACTCTGAACCCCAAATAGCCTGATGGGTGCATCTCTTCCAGTGCGGTCGTCTCCTCCTTCTAGAGGTCAAGGTTGTCTCACCTGCAGGTATGTATCTATCCATTGGTTACTGGCCCTCTTAGTGGACCGTATTCGCTTTCCCTTGCCTTGCCTTAGGTATTCTCCTCTCCTCGACGGGGCGTTTGCCGAGAAGGGCAAGCGCCGGTATCTAGCTGCTGACCCTGTGTTGTGTTCCCAGGAATGCGCGGATACGCTGCGACAAGCGGAAGCCTGTCTGTTATCGCTGTCGAAGCAACAGCCGCAAATGTATCTGGGGGCCATCAACGTCCCGAACATCCTCATTATCCAGCAAGGGCCGCCCGGCAAACAACATTGCTACAGACACAAGACTCCTGATTCCTCGCCGGAATCCACGTGAGCTAGCCGTTGATCAATTCATCTCTATCATTGCCCCCACCTTCGCTGGGCCCTTCGATACAGAGTTCTGGTCCCGTGAGATCCCAAGATTCTGCCTGCAGGATGACGCTGTCTTCCATGCCGTCATGGCTTTGAGCGCTCTCTGTCGTGATTACAAGTTTGACCGCGATCATCCGGTAGAAACTAATGTATTTGCTCTTCAGCAGGCCAACCTGGCGATCCAGCAGCTCACCCAGCCTCACTCAAACCACACGGAGAGTCAATGGCGTATTCTCACCACATGCATCCTGTTCATCTGCATCAGTCTAGTTGATAGACGGTTTGAACAGGCACGTATGCACTTTAAACATGGGTTCAAGATTTATCAACAGCTTGAGGAAGCGGGACAAAAAAGGGCAAAACCCTATCCTGGAAAACGTGATCTCGTCCTACGATCCTGCCCCGTAACCCTTTCGTCGGTCCAGGCTGTATTGGCGGGCTTCCAAGTACGTGATCGCTCACTACTCGAGATTGGTGACGCGGCCGGCGGAACAGCACCCAAACCGCCCGGCAATACCAAATCTAGCCTCAGTCTCTCCTACAGCGGCCCCAACCAAGATTCAATCCCGGAGGAAGGTCTGGCCATTGAGAGCATAAGGCTAGCCATGTGTGCAAGCGAGTCACTGATGTTCGAGCTCGTTCTCTTCACATATAAACATGCCGAGGACTTGAAGAACCTGTTTTTAAGTCGGCGAGTACAACTTCCTTCAATCACGCGGAAGCAAAGGCCCTACACAAACTGCTATTCAGAGATCCAACATACCATGGCAGCGTTTGAGCAGTGGGCTTCCTTGTCTTCGGATGAGGCAAACTGGGGACCAGTAGTCCGACACCAGATTCGCAAAGGCCTGAAGTATATCCAGCTCTACCAGCTGGCCAGCTCCCTTCTCCTCAATACGGACCCAGATACCCCGAACCCTGTTTCGCGGTTCAGGAAGCTACCGGAGCTATGCAGCACGATAGTAGATCTGATGGAAGAGGTGCTTGACATGGAAGCACATGGTTATGGCCGTGGAAATGGAGAGTATATCCTACCAAGGCTTGGCCTAACAAACCCTATACGAACTCTTGTCCAGTTTGGCTTTGGGTATGACACGCGAAGACGGGCCATATCGCTTCTCCGTCGACCGAGACTAGAGGGGTTTTGGGATACGCTCATGTCGGCCAGTATCCTCGAGGCTATACTTGATCGTGAGATGGAGGGTTCAAAGTTAGATCAATCGACACCAGATGCCCAGGAGCGCATTCCCATCTTAAAGGGTACAGGCGTCGAAGAGGTTGACAACGGCACCTATCCACTGTATCGTGTTTTCGTTACCAGTTTTCAATTCCTAGGGGAAAGAAGTGCCGTAGCATCCCTTAGGCTGTGGCAGGAGTATATTGACGGAGTGCCTGGCCAGGAAAAGATCATAACCTGGTGATGCTGTTATTATTTTACTCGTTCTAGTTCAAGGTCCCTCATTCATGTTGTTCAAATTTCAGAAGTGAAATATTCCCCTGGATTACAAGAGACCATTAAGCGTTGGGATTGATAAACGGCTGGTACTCAGTAAAACTGTTGATGAGGCTTGCATACTCCTTTGTCTTATTTGCATAACCATTATTATCGGCCTAGTCCCGACCGAACTCCAAATCGTAACTCTAAACACTGTAAAGTTAGAACTTATCATGTATCACAACAAGAGCGAGATACCCCAGTCCTGGGCAATATGCAGACTTTGTCCATAGAAAAAGTAACCGGGTGATCGTCGCACTACCGCTTCTCAATGCTCAACATTATTCAAATTCAAGGTTTTTTCACATCTAGAAATCTTAGAATCATTCAATTAGCGGTGAAAATCACGAATACGTTAGATATCAACTCTCCTTCCTTAATGAGACGTGACGTTGTATGCGACGGGGCAATTTGTAACATAGTCCCGCTATATCCCACATCCCACTCTGATAAACCTACTATACCCACTATGCACACAACATTATGAACAAAAATAGGAGTGTTCAACTCAGCAACCGGATAGTAGCGGGTAGTCCAGGAGTGAAAGCACTATATCTTACCTCAGTGATGCCTGCCTCATTCATTCCTCTACCAGTTCTCATGTTCTATATCAACTTCTCTAGACTATTCTTCTGTAAAGCCAGTTTACGATGACATTGGAGGTCAGCAGCTTCCCCTTATCACCACCAAGTCTAGAAGACATCGCCGGGAACTTGCAAACAGTTCTATCTTCCAGTTTTCAATCCGCCACTGTCAGTGTCGTAACCTCTCCCAATTTCACCGAGGCACCATTCTACCTCGCCGCCGAGGGACTTGCGGGTGATGCTCGCGTCGTCGATGTAGGAGGTCCAGGAAACCTCTACCCTCTACCCCTAGCAGACAAGTCATGGTCCTTGAAGGAAGTGGCCAAGGCAATTGGATTGAGTGCCGACAAGGGATCCCTGCTTGGTGCGGCAGGTGGCCCTTATGTTGACCTGGACTACAACACGGAACTCGCAGCCAGTTTGAGCTGGGAAGGGGAATTCGACAACCTCAGAAACGAAGCTCGATATATCCAGGTTACCCCTTCGGGTGACATCCATGTGGACAAGAGCCCTAGCGACAACATTGGCCTGATGGGCAATTTCTACGGTTCTCTAGGAGAGCCAGGGCTCGTACTGAAGATCGAAGCTGAACAACCGTATGTCACGAATATCAGCTTCAGTGAAACCGTGCGTCAGGGTGTCCATTCAATCTACGGTGACGACGTGCCAATCAGCTTGGGCGGGGTGTTCCTGGTCAAGTCAGGCAATGCGAACTACCACATCATGCCAAATTTCCCACCGGCGAGCGAAGTACCATGGTCAAACACCGTCGATTTCAACAACTGGCTACAGTGGCGTGATTTCGATAGTCCCGTTGTTTGCCTGTCTGTACTTCACTCGGCGGATCCAGGCTTGAGATTGCGCCTGGAGCATTCACATTGCTTCTCGCGTGAGACGGACAGCGTGGGAGGGCACTATCACAATGGCCTAGATGCGAATGCCAAGTATGAGGCATATTTCAATACAGCTCAAGTGATTTATCGTGTAGATCCAGCCGAGGGGGATGGGCCATGATTCATAAAGGGTGTTAGAATAGTGGTGAGAGAGGAATTATCATCAGTATTGATAACCAACATGATTACTGGTACTCAAAGAGGTCCAAAAGTCACTTGAAAACCTTAGATAAAAGTGCGACCCCCCTTACAAATTCAAAGCATCTAAAAGAATCATAGCAATCAATATACTAGACATTAGGATAAGATTCCGGCTCTTCTTTATTGCGGCATGAAGTCCGGCACCTGTAATACCGTGCTTGCCCCCTACCAAGGTGAGCGATGAAGTTCATAGAGGACGTTGAGCGGGTGATCCTTAGGTACAGGTGCACTGGGGAGCCCACACCCCATTTCCGGGATGCGAAGGTCACGGTGGCCTAGCTGAATCCAATAGCCGTGGAATCCAGAAGACGAGCATTCGCCTAGTTCCCTCCAAACTTCCTCCCTTCTCCTTTCTTGCTGCCCGTCGATGGACCTCCTTTCAAAAACGAGTGAGCCACTCTCCATGGCAACACACTTCTCAGGCCCGTAGCATGAAGAAGGCAGTGCGATGACACAGATCTCAATACAACTCAGCTTCCGTATCATGGCCTCCAAAGGTCTCATCAAGCGATCTTCGACGAGATCGAATTTTTGTTTAGAGTCTCCTTGGTAGTCAATATCATTACCCATGTAGAGGTCTCCCTGGAGTGAGAGATACAGATTTCGGAGACCTTTAAAAATGATGGGGATTTTCTGAGCCAAAGTTAGAAACGTCTCATAGTCTGAGCAAGGCGGATCTTGGTCATCCCCCTCCCTAAAAGGGTGGATTTTCCACAACATTTCCAAGCTGGTAATAGCAGCGAGTCGTGATGGTAGCAGCAGTTTGGGTAGGTTGAGGATAAGCTCTGGGTTGGATAAATGGAAAGTGTTCATGGAGTACAGTATTTTGATACCCAAAGAGTAACTATTTCAGCTGTCAGCCATCATTCTTGAGAATACTATAGAAAAAAAAAGGCACTCACGCCTGATGGCAAGACAGCAGCCAGCCCATGATCCCAATGTGACATTTCTGCGGGCAGACACCAGGGATAATATCGCAATAATCATTAACACCAAACTTGCACGCATCATACCAAGCATCATCCCCTGATATCCATCCCGCCCAGTGAGTGCCTCTGATGGAAGCAAATGGGGCGTGGCTTCGATGACAGATACAACTCCACCATTGCCACCTCTTGGACTTCCACTTTTCTACACGAGCATAATAATCTGATTGTGTATGTGGAGGTTTTTCTGACTGCTGCCAGTACCGGCTGCTGTTGCGAGCTCCATGCTTTTTGGTCGGATTCTTTAGCGGAATCATGGGATGGTCAAAATCCAGCTCAATATGCAGCACATAGTCCGCAAACGCTGAGCGGAGTATTGCTTGGAGGACATCGTACGGCAGCCGGTTGAACAGGGGGCTCTCATTCGCTCCCGTCCGGACTGGTGACGATGGGGTAAGTGGACGAGGGCGTTCAGCTGGCAGATACGGCATGGACGGTGGCGGCGACTTGAAGGGGCGCCGCTCACGGAGCCAAGCGATAGTTGATGTTCCAAGCGGCGCCATGGCAATGAAAGCGACGATTGCGGGAGACTTTGTCGTTTGCAGCTTTCAATGTGGCCTTCACCAAGACTTACACATGTGGACGTGCCGTTTCAATCGAGTGTGGAGACACATTTGAATCAATGCTAAAATGGCACAGACTCAAAAATACCTCATGGGAGGCCATCAGCAGTTTGAAAAGTGGGCTACAAGTAAGCATAATCCCAGATTCCTGATAGGAACAACAATCACCCGCCCAGACAAATCAAGCCAGGGGGGCTGAGCTTCCGCCTATGAAAATGAGAAGCGAACCAATGGTATTAGAGACGTAGTATATAAGAACAATAAGTAGATCTGAAAGAAGAAGACAAAATGTAAGTATTAGAGTAGTAAGTGGTAATATATTTAACTAGAAACACCCTTTTGGGAAGTAATTAACTAGGGGGTTATAGATCCCAACTTTGAGGTAACTAGAAGTGACCTACCCTATACCCTGAGATTGCCGAAAAACCTGCCCGCAACTGTACAGATCCTCTAGTCATATTAAAAGAAACATAAAAACCTGTTTCTTGAGACTATTTTGTATACAAAACTACCATTCAAGGAATTATGTAGCTTTAATCCTAAACAAGGACCAACTACGGAAATCTCCGTCCTCCCTTTTGCTCGATTTTAACACTGTTATCTCCGGTCTGGCCCAAGTCTAACCACGCAACTGAAGTCTGAACATCACCACGAGCCAAGTCACAACACACTCACGCTAACAAGCGGGATTCCTTGGCTGCCAGAAGCAAAACTAACAAACATCGAAAAAGCTCAAGGCTTACATGCAGCTGTGTTTCAGACCCTGGTTTTCCATCCAAAGTCATGTGGCAGCGTTCGCACCCACGATATTGTATCGGCGACCGCCGACGCAAGGATGGCTTCAGGTATACTCCAAGATTATATGTCTTCATCCCGGCGATGGATCGGGGTAGATCCAGGTGACTCAGCCGTTTATTATCGCAACAGCAATTTCCATTTCGAGTATATTCTGTCCTCTGGTTTAAATTTTCATTCTCTGCGATGACTTTTGGGGTAGAGACTCTTATTAGTACGCTTGGAAAGCAATTTCTTCTACCATCAAATCAGTTCCCAGTCCGTGCCGCATCAATTGAGGAGGCGGCGACGAGCACTGCCGCGCGGCAAAGGTGATCGACAGCTTGGCAACCCAACAAGCTTTGGTTAGATTAAGTCCCTCGAAATACGATTGTGGATTAGTACGGGGGAGCAGAAAAGTACCCTGCCAAGACAATTTAATCGCCTTTCGGGTTTATCATTCTGTCCATTAACATATTCTGAGGCCAGCTTCGCCGCGTTTCAGGCATAATCCGCTCGCTGACAGTCAAGGTAGGACATCCATCTTTGCAACTATGTGTGCCTGAACGTGAGCTTACTGTGGAGTGTGGGTTGAGGATAAAGTCCAGGAACGGAAGCTATGAACAGGGGCAAACTTGAGTGACATGACCCTGTAACAAAGCGGAGTGAACCAAGTTAGGCATGTCCTCGGCTAGGAGGACTGATTTGTTAGTCATGAAAGAAACAGCCCACTTGAGGTTGGTGGCTAATGAGAAGCAATTTACACCTGCCGATCACCACACTTTAGTCCTATATCCACTAAACTAGGCAAAACCGACGAGGCCTTCTTGATCTCCTGGGAAAGGGTTGAAGGTTTTCAGTCCAGCAATAAAGGCCCGCGAGGCCTCTACAGCAGAACTATGAAGAATAACACTCTGGTATGAACAGTTGTTTGGATTTTGATTCTTACTTGGCTAAAGCTTTCCATATCTATCTCTAGCGTCTGTGGATTGGGCAATTCCTCCACGTCTGCCCCTCCAGTATCATCACCTGCCCCATTTAGCAACATAGAGCCGCCAGGACGTTTAGATAGAGGTGGGCCAAAGCCGTCACCGCTGTCTATAAGACAGATAAGATCCCCCGGCACGGTGATCTCTTCAGCCATATTGGACAGTTAAGCGTGTCACTAGACTTGCTCTTGCCACTAGATCTATCAATATGCGGTCATCAATCATCCTTACTGCCCTGCCTCTGGTGGCGGCTACTCCTGTCAAGCGCGCTCCTCTGCTGACTCGAGATGCCTCGGAGGTCATTGAGGGCAAGTATATTGTTGTGATGAATGGAGACAGCCAGGTTTCTGCCGTCAGCAATGCGATTAGCGCCATTGCTGCGGACGCGGACTATGTTTACAACAACCTCGGTGGCTTTGCTGCAAGCTTGACTGATGCTGAAGTGGACAGCCTCCGCAATGATCCTAGCGTTTGTGTTCCCTCTTTTTAGGGTGTGACGGAGATCTTCTGCTGACAAGCTCCTTAGGTCGCCTACATTGAGCAAGATGCCAAGGCCCAGATCTTTGCTACGCAGGAGAACGCTCCTTGGGGTTTGGCTCGCCTTTCTAATAAAGCACCTGGTTCTACTACATACACCTATGCAGATGGAGCCGGTGCAGGTGTATGCGCATATGTTGTCGATACTGGTATTGATGTTGAACACAGCGTACGTACAGCAACCTATGCTTTACAGAAACAAATAATGACTAACAAAACCACAGGACTTTGGCGGCCGCGCTACTTGGGTAGCCAATGTTATCAACAGTGCCACTACCGATGACAACGGACATGGAACACACTGCGCTGGTACTATTGCCGGGTCTACTTATGGCGTTGCCAAGAATGCCACTCTTTATGCCATCAAGGCATTCAACGCTGCTGGCGGAGGCAGTCTGTGAGTACATGCACTGAAATTCCCTGGCCCAAGATTGGCACTAACGGCGACTGCGATATAGTACAACGATGATTGCTGGCATGGAAAAGGTCATTGATGATGCTCCCAGCCGAAACTGCCCCAACGGCGTTGTCGTGAGCATGTCCTTTGGCGTCAACTCCAAGAGCCAGTCTGTCAACGATGCTGGAAAGGCTCTCGTTGATGCTGGCTACTTTGGCGCAGTTGCCGCTGGCAATGGTGACCCCAACAATGGAAACAGCCCCATTGATGCTGGAGGTGTCTCCCCTGCTTCTGAGGAGTCCCTCTGCACTGTTGGTGCCACTGACAGCGAGGATGCCACGGCTTACTTCTCCAACTACGGCACTGTCGTTGACATCTATGCCCCTGGTGTCAATGTTCTTAGTGATGTTCCTGGCGGTAGCACCGGAACAAAGAGCGGAACTTCCATGGCCACTCCTCATGTCGCCGGTCTGGGAGCTTACTTCCTGAGCCAGGGAAAGGCCGCCTCTGGGCTTTGTGAGTACCTCCAGAGTATTGCCCTCAAGGATGTCATCAGCGACGTCCCTTCAGGCACCAAGAACCTTCTTGCTCAAAATGGCCAAGCGGCTTAAATGGAAACATCTCTAGCGATCAAAAGAGATGGACATGGGTTGAGACACATGCTGGTCTTGGATAAGTCTAATTTAGAAATAAAATCAGAGATGTAGGGTGATAATATGTTCAATAAAATTGCTATCTTCGGCTCAGCATCAGTTAATATTTCAAAATAAGCTTCGGGAATGAGAAGCCTAAAATTCCCATAACTTGCCAGAGTGTGAATAGCAAACGCTGTCTTTGCAAGTTGTCCTGATTTCTCATACCATATCAGGGCTCTAGCTCGACTTGATCATACCACGAAGCCCTTCGACACTCCCGGTATCACCTTTGTTAAGGTAGCCAGCAATCAGTCCCCGGGGATCCCATTTACTAATAACCTGAATTAGATTCTGTGCATTTTCATTGTTCCAGTACATTGAAACACGCTCCTGGAAGTCAGCATCACCCAGGTATGCTCCTGGCGACTGTTTCGAAGCCGGGACCATGACGCCGCGAACCCACTCTGCGCACGCTTTATCTCCCGCGGGGGATTCACAAACGGCGTAAACGGCAAAGTAATGATCAGATTGCATTGATAGCGCCATGTTTTGCAAGGGGTTCCCGTGACGATTCTTCCGTGAACAAGGTGCCATGGAGTACCAAAGCGAAAAGCTCTTCTTCGTAGGTAGGTCCATAAAAGCACTTTCCATGACTGAGGCGACATCAGCATCGTTCTTTATGTAGCAGTTGTCCACTCGATACCTATGGCCCTCTGGGTTTGCGGCATGTTGCAAGTCGTACTGGTCTGACAATGAGGTTTCAGTGCATAGAGCACTGATACTGGCGCCGGGAGGAGCAGACACATGAGCAGGCTTCAACGCAGTTTCTGCTTCTTCCTGGCTATTCTTAAAAGTGGTAAAGCGGACTACGGTTTGAACTCCCTCGAGTCCTGGAACATAGCTGCCAATAACTGCAATCTCAGTATCAGCATCAAAAGTAGGGGAGAGCTTCATGTCGAGTTAGCACACAAGCTTGATATATTGGGTCTAGACCTCAAGAGTATGTAGAAGGTACCTCTATTGCCCAGCTGAGAGCTGCCCGATAGTGTTCCTTTCCATAGACAAATGTAGAGTCTCTCACGTGCGAATATCGCGGCAATGTTTGCAGATGGAAGCGCGTAACAATAGCAGGGAAGCCTAAAATACGTCAGCTTCTGAGACATCATTCAAGCTCTGTCACAACTAGTAGTCTCCTCACCTGGTCCAGCTCCTCGCGCTGCCCAAAACAGGTCTTTATTTTGATACTCGTCACATCGAAGTTTTCTCCCCTCTGCTGTAACTACATCGATGGCAACAATTTTCTCACAAGCCCAGCCCCAATTCTATAGGCTGGTTAGCAACGATGAATAGGAGGGTAGACTGCGGCCACCAGCCTGCTTTACCTTGCAGTTCCACCCCATACCTCCTTGTAAGAGGAAGCCCCCCACTGCTACGTCTGGGCAGTGGCCGCCAGGAAACCAGCGCCCGTGAGGCTCCAGAAGCTGGTTGATTACCCTCCCGGTCATATTTGGAGACACACTTGCGACCCCAGTTACATCATCTACGTGGAAGTGGTTAAACTTTCCAAAATCAACCAGGATGGCATCGTCTCGGACACTCCAGGCAGCCCAACTGTGGCCGCCAGATCGGATCGATATGCGACATCCAAGCTTCGTGGCCAAGAGTACAGCTTCGACAACATGGTCCTGGTTGGTCGGTTGGACCACCGCAATCGGGTATCGTGATGGCCGACGGTGGTTGAAAACACGGCCTATGCGTGCAAAATCATATCTAATATCATCCTGCCAAATAATGGGGAATTTAGGGGGTAAATCATGGCGAGAAGGCGCTGGGAAGGACATGATCGGAGGAGGGTTGCTGGATGCTATGACTATACGAAAAGTTAAGTGAGGCCTCTAGAGCCACCGACAACAAATCTTTCAAACGCCCGGCTTGATAATAGTTATGGTTTGGGGATCCAGCTAAAGACTGCATAGCATGTCTGATGCACATGACCTCAACCGTGGCTTATCCGTATGGGTGGGCATTGAGCCTCTTCCGTTCCGGACACTCTCCACTTCGGAAGAGCGCTGCCATCAGGGTTTCGGCTTCATGGGGTTAACTCAGCCGAACTCTTTAAGGTTTTGGATGATGGCTAAATGAGAGACATCGGAAATCAATTCGGCCCCTATCACAAACCCAACCCGAGTATGCATAGTCAAGTGGCCAGCCTCAGGACGGGGAGGGGAGAAAAAAAGTAGTGAATGATTAGGACTGAATGAGCATCAATTCATGTTGTGGACTCTGTTCCTGTAATATTTGTTCGCATTTCCTTAGGTCTTGATAGTTTAAGTCACTGGTAGTTTCATATCTCAGCCAGTAAAGTGACCAATATGATTAGAATGTTTGAATTTTCCTACTGTTACAAGTTCTGAGACTTTAATACTTGTTCATGCCAGCGTTAGATGCAAGCGTCCATAATGATTCCATTGACGGAAACGTGGCAGTTTTTAACATGTTTAACGAGTACGAAACAAGGAGTACAGCCTTAAGTGAAAAAACAACGAAGTGTAATGTGCGAAGATAGCAAGGTGGACTTCACCTCTTGTTTTCCGTTTTCTGAACCCTGATCCCCAGTATGATACTGGCCCAATAAACGGATCAATCAATGTGAAGTCCCCCATTTACAAAGAGGTGAGCTCCGTTGATCCACCGAGCCTTCTCTTCACAAAGGCAAGCGACAGCATATGCGATTTCATCTGGCTCTCCCATTCTTTTTCCAGCAGGAGTTTGTTCAATAGTAGGCTGCAAGATCTTCATGGCTTCTTCTCCCGCCGATAAGAAACCAGCTGTTTTGGTCGGGCCTGGAGATACAGCATTGACGGTGCAGCCATACTTAGGCGGAAGCTCCTTAGCCCAACAACGGGTGAAAGAATCCACCATTCCCTTCGTGCCAGCGTAGACCGTCTGGAGTGGTGGCGCACCTCGGGAGCTTGTAGAGCAGATATTGATAATGCGACCGCTGCCCACGGTCAGGTACGGAAGGGCAGACTGCGTAAGAAGAAAAGTGCCTCGAGCATTGAGATTCACCAAAGAGTCCCAGTGATCCAGCGTGGTTTCCTCGAGTGGCAGATTAATGGCGAGCGCTGCATTGTTCACAACAATGTCAATGCGACCAAACTTCTCCATGGTAGCATTGGCAAGCAACCCCGGACCATCCTTGCTGCTCATGTCGGCACAGACAAGAAGTGATGGACCGATGACAAACTCCACCGCCCTTGATGCCTCCTTAAAAACCTCGGAAGAGGGGTAATTGATGACGACGGTTGCTCCACGGGCAGAAAGCTCGGTAGCTATGGCAAGGCCGATTCCGCTACTACTCCCCGAGATAATTGCTACTTTGCCTGTTAGAGACCGAACAGTTGAGCTTGTTGGATCTGGTATAGTGTGAGTCAAAGGAATCGTGGCGGACATCGTGGGCAGATAAAGAGCGGGTACGATGAAATGACTGTGGGCTTCTGAGGCTTTTTTGCTGTATTCGATGCAGATGCACTCTCCCGTGCATAAGACAATAAATATGCCGGTTCTTTATATGCCCTCCAGCAAGCCGATTGCTCGGGTGACGGTTACCGGCTCTAATCGGGTAGTGGGCATACTCTACGCAATAACTTCCAGAGGAGACAACTGAGTTCGAGCGAGCTCACATTGGCGGCTACTTAGCAAAACATTTGAACGTGGGAGCTGGGCGGGCAAACAGATAGAGCCGAACACGTTCGTAGCTGGGCAGTTCATCTCTCTCAGTCACGCAAGATTAGATCAACGGCGGGTATAGCTAGATAGCAAATTTCATTTAGACTAGGCGAGCACGCACAACAACTGCTAGATGTGCTCTCAAACCCACACTATACAAAAGAGAAATTCGAGGCTATTCACCAACTTCCCGGTCATCATGCCAATGAGCAAGTTCTTTCACGAAATTCCATCTCCAAGTAGCTTTCCTGATATGGTTTCCCCACAAGTAGAAAGGAACCCAGAATAGAATGAATCCTCCCGAAATACCAGCCATAGCACCGAATGACTTTTGATATCCAGCTTGTTCGATCCATGGGTTAGTGTAGAAGGATAGTAGAAAGCCCAAAGCCGCTGTGTATTTCGATATGAGCGAGTGAAAACAAAAGATAAGCCTGGTCTGAGCTATCACTTACATTTGAAGGCGTGTTGTGTCACGGTAATTTCGCCTGCAATGGGACGATAGACATCGATAGTATAGACTAATGTGATATTCGTAGCCTGGACAACCGAAAAGCTCACTTTTCAAATCCTTGAAGTCAATATTCCGCTCATATCTTAAACAAGAGAACGGGGTATTTGAACTCACAGAGGCCCAAACCCAAGGTAGGAACCATCCAATGCATACCGTTTCCAATGCCGACACCATAGAGCACAAGAGAGAGCGGAGCTGTTAGGATGGAAATCGTCATAGCCGGAAGACGCATTTCAGGTTCTCGGATACCCCCATTGCGATGCGTAGCACGATCAGCTATTTGGTCGCTCAAATGGCCTCCAAAATACGCCCCAATCAGGGCGCCGATTGGGGATGCAAGAAAACACAAACCCGCCTGCCAGGCCTCGAATCCATAAACCTTATTAAAGGCAATAGCGAAATTAGACGTGATAGCAACCAAGAAGCCAATTGTAACAGCCATGACAATAGTAGCCCAGAGAACTGGAGGTAGGGCCAACATAACGACGGGGCGCATGGCAAGTTTGAAATAGCTTTCCTTGGTGTGTCTTCCTGAGAAGATTCTGAGACTCTGCCAATATCCATTCTTTGTTGCAGTGCTATGAGTTGCCCCGGATGCCCATTCGACACATTCCGTGTTGTTGGCATCTTTGTGTCCAACTTGGTGTCCGCAATAAGCTGGCTCGGTCTCTTCCGAACGATCATATGTAGTCTCGGGGAATGTGAAGATAATCAAAATCGTGCACGTTCCGATCAAGGCTGTAGAGATCCAGTATATATAACGCCAATGAAGGTGGATGGTGATGAGGCCGGATATAATGATTCCGGTGCCGACGCCAGCGGATAATGCAGCCGTATAGAATCTATTCTTGGTAAGTACATAGATGATATTGTCAAGAGAGCAAATGCTTACGCCATGACTGTCCCTCGCTCATGGAGGAAGAAAATGTCTGCAATCGTCAAGGGAGCCAGGCATTCAGCTGCACCAGAAGCAAACCCCATCAGAATTCTAGCGGCCAGGGCACGATCGAAGGAGGCCTCCGCACCAGCCCATGCAGAGACAGCAGTATATATTGTGAAGGAGATGACATAAACTGGTCTGCGGCCAAACTTCACCATCATCGGTACCCAGAACAAGTTTCCCATGCCCTGGAGTAGAGCCGTTGAGGTGAATAGATAGGCAGCCTTGGCAGTCCATTGAATGAACCTTGGATCCGTCGGGGGCCCGAAGTAGTCGGTAGTGATGGCTACCATTGCCACCGAGGGCCCTGCTGCCAAGAAGTTGGAAAAGAAGATAGCGCAGGACACGAGACAGGCAATGTAAATACGATAGGCTTTGGACCAGTTGAGGGGGTCATTGGGATCGCTCGTGGGTTTTGGTATAAGGATGATTTGCTTGGTTTCGTCATCGTGTAGTCGGATATTTCCTAACTTCTTTTCTTTCGGCTCAATTTCGAGAGGATCATTTGAGGAAGTCATGGTTAAATTTGGACTGTTTCTTGTTGACTTCTTTCTTCGCTCGCAAGCAAGAGAGTTCGAATCAAAAGAAAGGGGGTGGAAAGAGGTCTTGACTGACGGCTCCGGCTGACAAGAGAGGAAGGTATTTGCACTATAGAGGTCTAGGCTCAACCAAAGTGTCAGGCTCCAGTAAAGAGTGGAGATGTATGCAGCGAGAGAGAGTAGACCCATAACTTATACTCGGGTAGCAAAAGCAGCAACACCCGGAACAATGCAAACGAAGGGAGATGGGATGTGGTCCACAATTCCGGACGTTGGCATTTTTCTTGCGTCCCTGTCCTGATGAGTGCGGGGTAGATATCCTTAGCATGGCTTGTAGCTAGGGGAAGAAGTCAATGTAACTAAAGCAATGGGCGGTAGACACTGGGGAACCCCTCTATCATGGGGAGGGCGGTGAGGTTAGTGGGCAGCCGAAAGGAAATCAAGGCTTTCTGATTGAAGAAGTATATCTCATGCTGGCGGATATCGCCGATGATACTCAAGGCGCCATTTACGAGTTGAGCTAAGTGGTCCATCCCCAAACACGTTAGTTCGTTCAGTTTATCTAGCAATCTTTATAGAAAGGAAGCAAGGCGATGGCATCCATTGCATATGTTCATGGCAGCAACGGTTAGAATGCAGCTACTATCCATGGTTGGATACCTGGAGATACGGATCATCCCATCAGTTACTGCGCAGTGTCTAGCTGACGCTACGAAGAATCGCCTTCGGGAAGCCATCTATATCACCAATAGACCAGTAATCCCATCCTGGCCCGGTGTGAAGGCCGTTCTATGTGAGCCACCGTGTGGAACGTCGCAATCCATGGCGTAACATCGGCGAGTTGAGGATGGTCCGGCCGAGTGAAACACGATACGAGACTCATACCGGCTCTCCACTTCCCGAGTCGGCCCCACCTCAGAGAGGGCAGGAAGGAGATATTGGCCAACAGTGGCAGCGCTTTGCATGGACAATGTCATCGGGCTGTGTTTTATTGGGGTAGATAAAAGTAGTTGTGTGACAGTCTGGGTGCCATAGGGAACTACCTTACGCTACCAAAACAAACCTTCATTACGCACACTGAATACAACTCGAGAATAGGCAATCAGAAGAAGCCATGATTGAATCAGTGTCCAATGGCCATACCACGGCCGGGGTCGACTCCCACCCTAGCCCCAAATACTTGCGTGTCGTGATAATTGGCGCCGGGATAGGTGGTTTGACAGCCGCAGTTTTCCTACGCAATGAAGGGCACCATGTTACGGTTCTTGAATCGTCCACTTTTGCGAATGAAGTGGGAGCCGCTCTTCATCTTGCTCCAAACGCCAACGGTTTACTGAGGCGATTGGGCATTTTTGGTGAGGATATCGGTGCCAACTTGATGCAGCATGTTGGTCATCTCCTTTTCTTAGCAGTCTTCCCTCTATCATCAACAACTAACTAGGCCAAGATTACAGAGTACGACATAGATAATACTCTTAGCCGGGATATCGACTTATCCGAGAGAAACAAGCTCTGGCAGCACCCGTGGCATTTGGTTCACCGCGTCCGTCTTCATGAAGAGCTAAAGCGTCGGGCAGTTTCAAAGTCCGAAAAGGGAACTCCCATAGATTTGAGAACAGGGAGTCGCGTCGTAAATGTTAATCCTTCTCAGGCGATTGTTGAGCTTGCAACTGGAGAGACTGTTCAGGGGGACGTGGTTATTGGTGCAGACGGAATTCATGTAAGTATGTGACGTTAAGTAAAAGGAGTAACGCTGACGGACTCATGTCTCGGATAGTCAATTAGTCGCACCATGATACCAGGAGGCAATATCACCCCTAAGCCTTCTGGCAAGAGTGCTTTTAGGTTTCTGATGCCTCGCCAGAGAGCTTTAGACGACCCTCTGACGGCAGGATATGCGCAGAAAATGGGGCAGCTGCTTATGTGGTATGGGGCTGACAGGCGGGTGGTCATGTATCCCTGCGACAGCAACAAGCAGCTCAACTTTGTGTGCATTCACCCAAGAGAGGAGACTGAAGTGGATGAGGGACAAGGTAATCTAAGCAAGATGTTTCCAACCAGATTCTGATCCGTCTTATACACTAACGAATGATATTAGACTGGAACACAGGAACTAACAAAGCCAAACTGCTGGAGGTTTTCAGGACTTTCGATCCATCTGTCTTGGCCCTTTTGGACAAGGCAGACGCAGAGTCTCTTGGTATTTGGGAGCTAAAGGATATGGATACACTACCGGAATGGGTCCATGGCCGCCTGGCGCTCCTTGGAGATGCTGCACATCCGTTCCTCCCGCGTATGATCTTGATCCCAGACCACTATCTTCACATTTTCTAACGACCTACTAGATCAAGGCCAAGGGGCCGGGTGCGCTATAGAAGATGCAGCATCTCTTGCCGTCGTATTGAGGAAGGGCACGGACGCAATCGAGGTTCCTGAGCGTCTTCGCCTATACCAAGACATTCGGATGGAGCGAGCCAACAGGTTACGCAATTATTCACGTAATGCAGGCCGCGACATTGTTGGCCTTGGCAAAGAAAACTTCAACAGTGAGCTTTTCCTCTTACTATATCCCTGCAGTAGATTCAGCATGGACGCAGGCTAACATCACATAGTGATGGAATATACGAATTACAATTTCGGACACGATGAGTGGGACAACTCGATGGAGCAGTTCCGCCGGTGGACTTGGTCGCAAAATCCAAACCTGTATTGGAGAATGCCAGTTTCATTTGGCCCCTTCCCCGGTCCTCGGCAGACATTCGAAGGAAAGCCACGAAATGCAACTCATTCGACTTTTACCACAGCCTCTGTCAAGTTCAAGACTTCCCGCACGATCTTACAAAATCTTCTTCCGTCGGCATCTTTTCGTTTTAAGAGCCCAGGGACTTTTGCGTATGCGAGCTTTTCCCAGACTACACTGAATAAGATGGAATGGCTCGGGCATTCTGGATATCGACATTTTGGCCTCTATATTCACGGAGTACAATACACGCTTAAGGATGGTACTACTCTCAATGGCACGTTCCTCCCTCTCCTATTTGAGAACCTGACGGACCCAATCGTAAGCGGTCGAGAAGAGCTAGGTATGCCGAAGGTCTACTGCGCTATCGATATATGGCGCCGCAAAACAAGCTACCGGGTGCAGACCGGGTGGCAGGGTGCTCATTTTGGCTCCATGACGCTCGAGGGTCTCTCTGAGGTTGGAGTAGATGGAGTGAAAGGTACAATTGGCGGCGAGGATGACGAGGGAATCTTTGCATACAAATACGTTCCCAAAGTTGGGGAACGAGGCAAAGCGGATGTTGAACATGCCACCTTTGTTCCTCACGCTGAGGAATCCAAAGTAGTCCCGAGTACAGTGCAAAAGGTATGGATAGCGGAGAAAGGGGGATTTTCGTTTGATGCCCTGGACTGGGATACACTACCCACCCTGCATCATGTCATCAGCCGACTGGCTGAAATTCCTGTCTACGAAGTTGTTGGAGCCAAAGTTGTAGAGGGACTAGGGGTTCCCGATGTGTCAAGTGCCAGAAGGATCGATTAATGCATTGGGTCATAGGCATGATAGTGCTCAGGTGTATATGAAATGAGAGGATATGGTTCGTTTCAACACCCAGGCTATAGTAGCTTTTCCATCAATTTTTATGCTATGTGATGTATTGGGTGACTATGATAGCTAGAAATGAGAAGGGGCTTCTATGATAGGGGGTCAGGGGTTCAGTAGTAGCAGGGGGCAGGAGATCTTAACACTACCCCAGACTTTAGCATAATGCGTAAAACGCGGGGTAAATTCAAATGGTACGTATATCATCGGAAACTGAACTCCATTAACCCGGTCGGAATCCAAATTCTTTCCGTGTACTGTTTTTTCTGTTACTATAAAATGCTTGAGACCGCCGTTCGCCAAGAGTCTCTGTTATGACACCAAACTTCATCAACTCTTAGACACTATGCAATGGACTCTCCAATACCGGAAGCCCAACGCGTAGAATCGCTCAAACAAGGCTACTACCAATGCTCGCATTGCCAACGGACTTTTAACCGCGCTGACCATTTGCAGCGGCACGTCCGCTCCCGTAATATTCCAGGGCCAGTTCCATCGTCATACTCGTGAATCTTACAAATGTTGCAGATATACAGGATCGTCCTTATCAATGTGAGACTTGCCACAAAGGATTCTGTCGGCAGTAAGTGCATGTTCCGAGAACCCCTCTCTGGTTCCTATGGTTAGGGGAAGATTTTCTACCTTTGCTCTAACTACATCATATAGAGACCTCCTTAAGAGACACGCCACATGTCATGAACCCGATGAACAGGGAGTCAAGCGACGCCGCCAGCTAAATTCAAGCCCTCGAGTGGCACAGGCGTGTAGAGCCTGCGCAGCAGCAAAACTGAAATGTGACAAGGACAAAGTTTGCAATCGCTGCCTACGAAAAGGCATTACTTGTGAACGAGAGCCTCGGAACGCGAACTCAATATCCGCCAAGAGCCCAGTTGCAGACCCAGGTAAGATATTGTCCATGACTCCGATAGGAGTTATTTAGAAGACCTACCTTTGCCAAGTTTTTATTATTGTTCATGTCGTTCTCTTTTTAGAGATTTACCTGAGATATAAGTCATATTGCTAATCCAGCTCTCCGTTTCAACAGACAATACGGCCACAACTCTAGACATCAGTGATATAGGGTCTGTCCCAGGTCTTCACGATATGAATCTTGACAAAATTACCGGCTCCCCAAAATCTCAGATATTAAGTGCAGAAGAGAGTTTTCAAATTATGGACTCTGACTTTTCTTCATTTTTGAAGAATGTCATGACTCCCTCAATAGGTGATGGAAGGCATTCCTTGAGCCATGCGGATTGGTCATGTATTGATCCGCTCCAGCCCTTCGAGCCACTCCAAGGCCTGCTAGATTATACCACCAAGGATGATTTCGGGTTGGAAGACGTAGTAGCACACAACTTCTCCGCTCTCCCGCCTACGCCTTCTCTCTACTTTTCCCAGCCGTCCGCTACTGCTTTGGAGGATATCACACCCAACGTCCCTGAGCCTGACTCGGACGGGAGGCATCTAACCCTGGGTATCGAGGCATACCAACAGTCTGCTCTGGGTCGCTGGGAGCCTTCAAGCAACGACAAAGCGGACACCGACATGGATTCACTTTCCATGCTTGGAGCTAGTCCACACAGCTCACTCTACGTCGGCCACCTAAATGAGCACCCGGAGCCTCACATAAACAAATCATCATTCCCCGCAAGTACAAGGGACCAAGTGCTGTCCATGACGCTGGACATATGCAAACCGGAAAAGAAGCACCTCGTGACAAAGACTTTCCCTACCGCAGAGTTCTTCCTGCAGCTAGTTCAGCGGTACTTCGCACATGATCGATATGAGGCACACTCCTTCATCCACGGGCCATCTTTCGAATTAGGCCAGCAAAAGCCAGAGCTCATTGCTTCTATCATTTCAGCAGGGGCGATGCTAGTTGATTCAAAGCCGTTGTGTGCACTCGGCCTTGCCCTACAAGAAGTTACGCGCCTATCGCTTCCTAGCCGATTTGAAGAATCCAACAAGGTCTCAAGGAGCCTTTGGGCGATCCAGGCTTTCATCAACGAGATCGAGGTTGCGGTCTGGAGCGGTATCAAAAGAAAGATGGAGATTGCTGAGAGTCATAGAAATATTCCTATTACAGTTCGTCTTTAAAGCTATATTTTCCCACCATGGGTAATTTCGAGAGTCATGTACTGACTATCTTTGATCCTGGATTTAGATGCTCCGTCGAGGTGGACGGTTTGCCGCGCCCTCTAGGCCATCTCCTCTACCATCAGCTACCGATGATGGTAATGTGTTACAACAAAAGTGGCTTGCTTGGGTGAATCAAGAAAGTTTCAATCGACTTGTCTATCGGTCCTTCATCATGGACATCCAAGTCAGCATGGCTTTCTGTGCAGCTCCAATCATTTCATTTTCAGAACTCAAAACACCGCTACCTTGCGCAAGATCTCTCTGGCTTGCCAGTGATGCCGAGGAGTGGAAGTCCATATACCACAGCGTGCCGCGGGAAGCCTCCCCTCTGAGTTTAGTTGAGTATCTCCGAAACCCTGCCGAGCTGAATGAAAGTTCCTACGATTTAACTTTCTCTCAACTTATTATCATTTATGGCATCTGGGGGATGGCATGGCAGTATCTTCAACTACATGAAGCACTTAACAAACCCAAAACTTCAAGTGCCGCATTAGCTCTTCAGCATCAAGAAATCATACGCATCATAGATCAATTCCAGGTTCACATGGACGATGATGCGTCCCCCTGCGTAGAGGAACCACGCCTCATGCTTGAGCTTGTGCAGCTGAGACTTCACATCCCGTTTCACCAAGTGGAGAGCTTTGCAGGCAAGGGCAGCATTGAGGATGCGCGTCAGGCGCTCCCGATTCTGCACGATTGGGTAGACACGCAAGAGGCGAGACAAGCGATCTGGCATGCTGGGCAGGTACTACGTGCAGCAGAAAAGTTCCGCTCCGGTCACCTACGTGGCTTTTTCGCCATTGCCGTCTACCAAGCAGCTCTGGCCCTCTGGGTGTACAGCCTCGTGGCACAGGGAAAAGCCAAGGAGGACAATCCACCAACATCTGCTCAAACAACAAACGCAACTGTATGTTTGAATGGACCAAGCGAGCTATTGACTCGACGCTTTATCTGCACGGGAAAACCTCCATCTTGCGTACTGCGGCCGGGTCGTTCAGCGGCTGGCCCGGCTTCAGCTTCGGTACCCATCCCACTTACAGCCCAGGAGTCTATATCCTGTATGGTGGCAGATATGCTGGCAGACAATTTCGCAAACTGCCAAGCACTTCCACCACTGGTAGAGAATCTCCAGCAACTTCTCCGCCATCTTGGGAGAGCGGCAACTACCGTCCAAGCAGGGTTCCCCTCCTCGGAGCTGTGGTCCACATCCCGAAACGAGGGGTGACACTCAGGTTGTAGCAGTTAGTCGATCCCACCTTCATCTCGGCTTTGTTTATCCTGTATGAGGGAGAGTGTACATTGTGGTACGTGTCGAAGTCTGTGTTAGATACTTTATGGCATCAAGTTATCGCTTGTCTCATAGCCAAAAAGAGAATTGAACAAATGCCAAAATGCAAAACCTAATCCGCAAAGATCACGGCATCTTCATACAACATGGAGCACAGTACCACTATGGAGCTTTCAATTATCATGAAACAGTCGACAGGTGAGCTTGTTCCTTAGACGAATAGATAGGCGTCTCTTAGTTCTATATTGGAGATCTACTTAGGTTCTACTTATGGCCGGGTATTGTTTCCAAAGTATTGTCAGCCAGTCTCTCTCCAGCCACGACCAAATTCTCTGCAGGTACTAACACGTACAGCATCCTTGCCCAGCTCGTCTTGCTCATGTTACGCCATGCATGGTTCGTTCCTCGTTGTACTGAGATATCTCCACTCTCCAGAAGTCGAGTCTCCCCCGAGTCCAAGACCAACTCCACTCTGCCTTCCAGCACCACCCCGTAATCTAGGCTGATGGTGCGATGCATTGGTGACAGCGCACCGGGAGGCATATCTACTACCCGCAGAACAGTTCCCGTCGATATGGTAATGCCCGGCAGATTTTCAGTATAATTTTTGTACGTCGCGACATCCGCGTCGTCTGCCAGTTGGGTAGGGAATTGGTTGCTAGCATAACAAAGTGCGAATTCAGCTTTGTCAGGAAGCTGCCTAAACTGTGGCTCTTCTGACAAGTCAGTTATGAATGTGGTTCTTCCATCTTCAGCGTGCGTGGTAATGTATCGACGAAGTTGTCGGATGTTTTTGTGTGAACTATCCATAGTCGCAATCTTGCTGCTATCTGTCTAGGTTTTGATTCCAGTTGCACTGTCTGATGAATGCAAGCATTTATCATCTTACTCACGATCAGCCCTTGGATCAGTGGGTCGTTTAGCTGGTCCGAGGTGGGCGGTCCGAAGGCACGGCGTCGGTATCTCTGACCTCTCTGTACGTCCGTCGTTCCCCCAGCTCCCTCAAGCGAGCTCCACAGCCTGCCATCATCCTCCATCCCGAGTTCATCTCAGCCATCCATTGTAGCTTCCTCTCCATTGACTCTGAGCTTAGATTCAGCCATTTACTAATCGTGCCAAATTTCTCTTCTAAAAATTCCTTTACCTCATCTTCTGTTGTGCCGTGATAGAAAGGCTCAAGTGGGTGGAATAAAACATGGCACACCAAAGCTCTTTCCATGCGAGGCAGGAGGCCTCGTTTTTTTCTAACTAAATATTATAATACGAGAATAATTAGAGAGTAATAAAGAATTCTATAATATTTAGCTTGATATTGTGTTCAGTACTAGGTTATTTGTTGTGATATTGTGTTGAAGTTCAATACTGAACTATCTCAATGTGCCATGTTTTATTTCACCTACTTGAGGCTTCAAGATTAAGAATGCCATCGGAAAGCTTAGTTTAGGGCTCGTGGTGTTTGAGATTAAGGCACATTAATAGAAACTTCATCAAGGTATAAGAAATTCAGTGCATGAAATTAGCAAGAGACTGATCAGATCATGTTGAACAGCATTTGGTAGCCTGCTAACACTGACGACTTTGAACTTCGAGTTGAGTGTAGTTTCCTCTCCAAAATCTAGCTATTGCCGAAGCACAAAGCAATGCATGCTTGTCTCGTCAACCAGTTTACCACAATAGCTAGAGAACAGCTCTTCGGGGACGTAGTTACAGTTCGTTGTTACGGCCCTTTCCCTTTTTGCCATCAGGTGATTGCTTGACTTGTTTCTCGGCGAACGCTTGAACCCGAAGTGTCGTTCCGATCTCGGCCAAGCCGCTGAAGCCCGTGATGAACTTCACGTCCTCCGTACGCTTCTGCCCTCCACGGAAGTTCTGAAAGTCTGTGAGTTGGTCTATTCGGCACGTGTTAGTATGGCTTGTCACTCCAGTACCGTTGTGAGAGTAACCACGTACCTTCACATACATTCTTTCCCAGAACGACATCCTTGGTTGCAAAGAGAGGCTGCAACCATGTTACAACACCGGGGGCAAAGAAAGCCATGCCATCAACCACGGCAATCCATTTACGTTCATTGGCATCGCCTTCCTTCAACTTCTTCTCTCGCCATTCACGGACAGCCTGAGGGAGCTGATCATACTGGACCATGATGACCCGAAATCCGTCCTTATGCATGAACTGGTTGAAATCGCCGGGGTAGGGCAAGTCGCCGCCGTCATCAGTCCTCCAGTACTCATCCAGCTTTGGGAATGCCCACTCAATCTCTTTGGGAACGCTCGATGGGCCAGGCACGGTGAAGATCTCGGCGTCGAAGTAGGCGCTCACGCGACATTCCGATGTCCAGGAGAAATCAACCTTTGCCGATCGGAAGTTGTCGAGCTTTTTCTTCAACTCTTGGTAACGCGCTTCGTCGCCCGCTTTTTGCGCCTGGTCCACTTCTCGCATGAGACCGAAAATGCCCGAATCGATACCCGAGCCGACATTGATCTCAAAGCGTTGCGCAGACGCCACGATTGGGCAGAGAATGGATGCAAGGCGCCAAAACAACATTTTTTGGTAGTGAGTGATCCTATCTAGTGTGATGTGCAGAAGGAAAAGGAAGAAAGAAATAGCCCAAAAGCCCCTCCCGGATATAAGAAGGTGGACAGATGGCAGACGGACCCTTGTTCACAGCTAGGCACCAAAGCGGGAATCAAGAAGCCAGCGTTGGCAGCAACATTTCACGCACATGCTGAGTGGCGTGAGTAAAAGGTCAAGGGCGAGTTTAGTCTGACTTGTGCACAGAGAAGGATTTATCTAGAGTTATAGTTACTGAAGATAATATGCACCGATATCATATCCTACGTTTTCAAAAGAAAACAAAATGCTAACATTTGAACAGTGTGATAAATAAAGCCTCAATATGAACTTACCGCTGGGAAGGGTTGACATTTCACATGAAGTCAAAGCTGAGGCGTAATCGAGCTTTACATCAAGATCGGATATCTCACTTTAAAATCCTTGACTTTTGTGATATTTCGCTTCTTTAGCTCTATCAAATAGGGCACAGGCAACAGTATGAGACGATGGCAATTAGATGTATTTCGGTGTGTAGGGTAGGCCAATAACATTTGCGCTGAACTGAGATGCGTCAAATGATAATCGGGGCCGGAATAAGGCTTTGCCGAATCACTCAGCCGCACCTGAGGCGAAGTCAGCTCAATTGTTGGCATCAATTCGTTGGAGATGATGGAACAAGCTTCCATTCCAATGTTGTCATCGGAGCCCATATAAGCTCACCAATGGAGATGGTTGGATCAAATGAAATTGAGCTGCCTGCTCTACGGTACACATCCCAGTCCTCACCTTAGCAAACAGATACTGAATCACGGCACCCCATTTAGCAGGACGGAAGAGGGCGATGGCAATGAGAGTAGCGATTCTGAGTGGATCGCCGTCGACGTAAGAAACCGTAGGGACTACGAATCAGAGGAAGATGAAGGAAGTATTGTCGAGATATCGAGAGGTGGGCGAACATCTGAGACTACTGGCGCTAATTGTTCAAGGTTGACTGATATGACAATGAATAGCTTCAACGCCACTAACTATTGGCTTCAACGCCCTAAGATTAGATTCCTCTCTAAGCCAGAGTCTTTGGCCGCCCAGTCTTCCTTGGTTACGCTTTCAAAACCAAGCTCCTCAAAGTTTGTCCGGTCACATCATGAATGAATGGTATTCACAATCACTAATATCATCTTGCTTTTGCAGGCGTCACAATCAGTAACTTAATGTATCAGCTTCGCCTGCACTCAACAAATGTACCTGAAGAAGATACCAATGGCGAAACAAGCTTAATTTCATCGAAGCAATTACAAGCGCTCAGTACCCCAGGGGGCTACAATCGAGAACTGGCTCGGATCAATAACTTTATGCCAGAAGAAACTGAGGGAGATAATGCCAAAAGGCTCGAAATCTTATCAGCTGGCGATCCAATAGAACTCAAAAGGGAAGGGCTTCTACGATTTGTGTACCAAGTATCAAATAATTTGATCGAGGACCAAGACGAAGCAGCTGATGAAGATGGCGATGAGAGTCAAGATTATGAAGAGATGGGGGTGAGAACGATACGTCTATTTAGAGGCTTTTGTCTCCCTCTGAGCGTGTGGAAGGAGTTCATCTCTCAGACTTTGAAGCAGCCCACAGGCAAGGCCTTTCTGGAGAACCTATTTGAGGCAGCTGCCAACACCCAGTCCGTTGACATTTGTGAGGCACTGCTCGAACTAGGTGCCGATCCCAATAGGCTCATGATGACGGAGTCATGTCATGTACAGCGACCTATTCAGTTGGCTGTCGAATACTGGGTTGGTAATGAGGAGTTTCTGCAGCTGTTGATTCATTTCGGAGCGGATGTGAATCTGGTTAGTGGCGAGGAAGACGCTTGCCCTGCCCTCTTCAAGGCGGCAAAAGAACATACATTGCAGTCTGTAAAGGCATTGGTGGATGCTGGAGCAGATCTTTGGGCTTCAATTGAGCACGAAGAGGTGATGTATACTGCTCTTGCGGCGGCTGTTGAGTCCGACTGGAGACACTCATATGAGTCGGACCACGACGAAGATCAGCAGGAAGTGAGCTGTTGCAGGCGCGGAGTTGAAATCCTAAGTTATCTCCTACCTCATTATGATAGAGAGGATGACCACGATATGATACAGAGTGCCCTAGTCATGGCTGCCACGCGCGGGCGAAGAGACTTGGCAATGATTCTTCTAGACGCCGGCGCTGATGCTAACGAGACATCTATTCAAGGGTACACTCCGCTCATCTGTGCCGTGCACCACTCATACAGAGCTGAGATGGTATTAATGGCTCAGCTTCTCCTTGAAAACGGTGCTGATCCTAATATGGGGACTTATGAGTCCAGAGGCATTGATATGGGACCCATTCACCTTGCAGCGTCCAAGGGAGGAGAGGAAAAGATGCTGAAGCTTCTTCTCAGTTACGGGGCTCATATCAACGCTCCGGCATATTCAGCTACAGACACCGAGGTATCCCAATTCTCGGGCTCAGAGGACGGTGACTCGGATTTTGGATGGCATGGGGAGGGAAAAGAGAGCAGCACTGCCCTCCAGCTTGCCCTACTGCCCCCTACTTCAAGATACATGACCAAATCCAGTAGGCCGGCTCTTCTTTTACTTCGAGCTGGGGCAAATCTTACGGGTGGTGAGTTTGCCTCGGCGTCAGCATTAAATAGCATCGAACTGATGCAAGAACTTGTACGTCGAGGCGACGTCGATGTCAATGAAGTCGACTCGTCTGGCCGCAACGCGTTGGAAATATGCATTAAGCACCAATCCGTAGGCCTCTTCGAATATCTCATCCAGGCCGGCACCAGCATGGACCGACCGAATCTGGTCAAAGAAGCCTGCAAAGGAGGGAATCGCCAAATCGTGAAACTTCTTCTCGATCACGGTGCAGCCCTCCAGTGTGAGGGAAATGAAGGATCCCTCCTAGTTGCGGCGGCGAAAAGCAAGAACTGGGAGCTCATGTCTTGGTTGATAGATCTACAGGATCTTCCATACAGCTCTCGCGCTCTCTGCGTGGCCGTGACCTCGGGCATAGGTACTGATCAAAGCAACGAAATTCATCTTGCCTCGCTACTAAGGAAACGGCATCGAACCAAAACCGGCGATATCCTCGAAGGAACAGCGTTAGCATATGCAGCCTTCTGGAACCAAAATTGGGTTACCGATCGTCTGCTAAAGTTTTGGCACACTGGAGACTGCATTCTACCCCTGGTTGAAGATGTTGGCTATTATACTCTTATAGAGGGACCCTACCAGCTTAAGCGGAGTTACGGAACACAGAGACAGTACTGGAAAGATCCGAATGCGATTCGGTGTTCCATCATCCTTCCTTTTATTTTGGCCAACGATTGGCCGACTATCCGAAGTTTGTTGGATGCAGGCTACCGGCCAGACCGTCTGTCGTTGCTTGTAGCGACCAGGAGTCACCCTTTGACAGAAATTCAGCGTCTCACCTCTCACATGCACATACGAGATATCAGTAGAGGTTCACGCGAAAAGTTAGAGACACCTCTCCAAGCAGCTATCAGGTCACGGCGCCGCGATGTTGTTGAACACTTTCTTAATCTGGGCGTCGATGTCAATGCCTCATCAACTACATGTAGTCAAGCTCTCGGCTACGAAGAGGAGGATAGGGTGATCCCTGCTCGCACTGCGCTACAGCACGCGGTCGCACTCAAGGATCTATCAATGATAGACCTGCTTCTTGATGCTGGCGCGAACGTAAATTCTCCAGCGGCCGAGTTTAAAGGTGCCACGGCACTACAGATCGCGGCCGCAACCGGGCAGATAGGTCTTGCAAGGAGATTGATTGCCTTGGGCGCTGATATCGATGCTCCAGGGGCCAATTTCGGTGGGCGGACAGCATTGCAGGCGGCAGCAGAGAGAGGTCGGCTAGATATGGTGCAGTTCTTATTAGAATGTGGCGTGTGTTCGGACCAGTACGAAACTGCCGTGGACATCGCTTTGGCTCATGGGTATATGGCCACGGTGGAAACCATCCAGGATTGGATGTCTAGCGAAGGTAAAGATGAGGGAATTTAGATAAACAACAATATCATCCGCGAATACGCCCGAAGCCCATGTTCCTTCGTGTAGAAAGCCATCTATATTCGTATATATTAAGAAGAATTTCTTTTTTGCTACACCTCAGCTTAGATACAAGGTCGGGTGGTATAGTCAAAAAGAAAGAAGGGAGTTTATTTAGTGGATGTTCAATGTAGCCAAGAACATAACCGGCTTTGGCGCATGTCGGGACGAGGGCGAGCTGCGAGGTCGGGAGCAGGTTCCAGACATGAGACAATGGAATCTATAAGGCTACCACAAGCGCTAGAATTAGCGTCTAGTGCCTATGCACAAGAAAGGGAGGAGTCGAGTGCCTATACAAACAATTCGAAAAATGAAGTCTAGGTCCGCTTTATCGGGGGATGGGAGTTGCTTCTGCCATCAAAAATATAATCCCACTGTCTCTGCCCACTAATGTCAGCAAGTTTGGAAGAAACGGCTCTCGATTTCTCGCCTTCGCTATTGCGGCCGAGCGATATTGGAGTTTCTTCCTGTTGGTTTGATAGACCTCGTTCCCGATCTCGATCCCGGTCCTTGTGTGCGCACGAACAAAGCCACCCTTCACGGTGTCCATAACATGCGGAATTATCACCACAGGGGGAACAACCGCCATTCAATGCCATGATGTCGTCGTCTCCTTGGTTTAATATGTTCTCAGACTCGTTGAATTCAGCTCGCTCTTGGGTCCTCTCTGGCTGTGATTCTACTGTCGTGGCATGATGTGTGGATAATCCCCCATCTTCTGTGGAGTTCAGCTGTCTTTCGCTCCGCCCAGACTGTGATTGTTCGTCTGGTTGAGTCACCTCAATCCAGTTCCAAGTGAATGGAACACGTTTACCGCTTTCTCCTCGGTGAAAACGGCCGGTGCGTGGCCCATTCGCGGGCCGGGGCCTGGGGGGCTTACGTATTCGATCAATCAAGATGTTAACGGCAGGGAGGCATGAGCACACAAGCCCAATTGTCAGCTCAAGCATCCTATCACAAAGCAAAGGTATACAGGTAATCAGCTTTTTCCACCTCAGGAGTTGCCAAGTTATCGAGAGGAGAGAAACGTACGTTAAGAGGTCAAGCATGGCAAAATCCGCTGCTACATCCTTGCCATTGTTCAGAAGAACCAGTCGGTAAACAGTAAAGGCGGTTGCAGCCCCTCCGGCCCCGAGAAGAAGGACAAATTTGATCTTCTTAGTCCATGGTGTCCGCAGTTGCCATATGAGTGGAATCGGGATGGTGAATATCAGTGTGTCTGTCGCTATCGCGAATGCGACATCAATAATGAGGATTTCACGGAGGTCGAGACACCTTCCTTCAACATCTTGTCTCCAAAACCCTGGGATTGGCTGACAAAGCGCAATCTTAACAGCAAGAAGAGGAATATATGCAATCAAGAGGGCCACGTTGAAGTAGTGAATACCCTTAGATATCTTCGTGTGGACAGCGAACACTCGGGCAAGTAGTAGTAGGAGCGTTACCTTTGTAAAATAGGCCGCGGGTTCATACAGTATCGAAGTGATGTATACCCACTTGGATGTGGTCAGCATCTAGTTTGCCGCAAAAAGGAGCAAAAACACTACCTCAAGCATCTCTGCATACTCATCCGGGGCCACATCCCACGTGTGATAGCCCATTCCATGGCGAATTACTAGGATCTTGCGTAAGGATGTTGTTAGAAGATACGAGGCAACTTCTCAACGTACATTGGATAGATGTTGCGGTGAAAGCTGTCATGAGCACCTGAATCAGTCAGATATGGTCTGCAATGCAAGGTTGAGTCGCAGCTAACCCATGCTAGAAAACAAGTAACTGGTCGACAGATTAGCACGGCGTACGCTGACGATAGAAACCAAGTAGTGGGACAAGGCCTACCATCCTCCAGGACCAACTGTCGGATAATCACAATCTTGGAGTAGATGCGTGTGGCAAACAAGGCCGTCGATAGGGGGTAGCACACCGCGAAGACAGCAATAGTGGCAATACGGCCAGCATCAGGAGGGTTCTCGAAGTTGGGGATGACCCCAGGCGGGGGTGGAGCGGCTCCGCCATTAAGACCTGGAGCTACTCGTCCCTCAAGGAATACTAAAGTATCCATGAGGGGGTGGAACAGCCAAAATCAGGATGGAGTTGGCTGAGAAGAGACCATCTTGGCTTAGGAAGCAGGAATAGAGCTTTGGGTTGCTTTCCCGAGAAGCGCGCTCCATGACGAAAATGCTATTTTTCATCCTGTATTATTAATGTCTCACCTTTCTGTCTTAACATTTAATGACGAAATAATGACACGCAGAATTTTTGAAAACTGTATCCAATATGGCTAGTTCCCGTAGCCACAATGAGACCTCTATGTATTTCACTCAAGTTGGGTCCAGCTTTTTGTATTCATGTGATTTTATTCATCTCGTTCCTGTTGATTAAACCATCCTCTAGATCAAATCACCGAGTCCGAAAAGTTTTAGCTTGTAATGAAGCTGAATTGGAGGCAGAACGGGGTGACTAGGCTATGGATTAGTGACATTGAGTGCTCATCACCACTTGAGATGAGGGAGAAGCAAGACAAGCTCCACTAAATCTCACTGAGCTGCTGACAGAGTCGAGTCATTGACCATCCACTCACAAATGTGTTCAACCCAAGGTGATTCTATTTGCGCGAAGAAATATGTTCAAAAGGGGCAAAATGATAAATTCCAAAGTCTGAGAGACGGCCGCAAACGTCAATGAGAACGATAACTACTACCAGGCGCTATTGCGTTGGATCGTGTTTATGCCTACCTAGACAAGTGGGTGACAGGAGAAATGAGACACTCATTGGAACAGTGGTTCTATTTTCAAAGATAAATCAAGGAATTCAGTAGCATAAAATGAAAGAAAATGACAACATTCGTCATATTATCTCTCAAGCATATATTATTAGCACTCAATAATTTGATAATGCCGGTTGCAGACTGGAGAATAAGCAGCTTGATGTTTGAGTGTCTCAACCACTTGTTAGACTAAGATTCTCATCCTACGCGTTCTGTCATTCTTCGTACCAGTGGATAAGCAACCCATCTCTGCTGCTATGTGGATTTTCAATGGTCGATTTCGAAATTTCATATCAAACTAGACAAGATTACGTGGTATCAAATCACTTATGTAGCGCGATGTATATTATATTGTTGTCGACTTTGATGCCTGGCGTCAAATTCTTGCATTGAAAGGTCTACACCTGATTAATCTAACCGCAAAACAGAACCAAACGATTCTTAATAAACCAATAAGTGGAAATCTTATTCCTATGCCCACCGACGCACTTGTCAGATATTTTCGTGGCGAAATGATCTTTGAAGAGAGGAATATGTTGCCTCTAGGGTAGTTTGGACTGGTTTTAAAAAGGACCAATCAGAGCCTGTCTGCTGGAGCGAATTTTTGATTTGTCGACATACACCAGAAATGGCCTGTGATTGGCTCATTCTACCTTGGTCGCTGCCTAGGTAATTTTTTTCTGCCAATCACTCCTGCTCACCGCCTTCTGGAGAGGTATAAATACGCGTCGGTCCTCCCACTCTTTCACTCTTTTTTTCCTTTCTCCTTAGCTCTCTTTGCCTTTTGGCTTAGATCAAGTGTAGTATCTGTTCTTTTCAGTTTAATCTCTGAAAGGTCTCTAAGGAGACCAATCGTGATTATTCCTATTTTTGGTCTTCGGGCGATTTCCTCTGTGCTTGCACACGATCTCGCCCACAGTGTCCCTGGTATTACACTGCCTCCAGGTGACGCGAACCCGAGCTCATTTTCATTGCTTCAGACGGCTTGCCGTCCGAGTGAAGAAGATGTACAGAAGAAACACCCGCTTCTGATGTATCTCGTGCGACGATGAGGATATCGCGTTGTTTTCATGAGACGCGATTGGCTGCCACCGCTCGCTACTTTTCACACCTCCTGTAGACTACCTTCACCATGCGTAAGTATTCCAAAGTCAACAGCAATCCTGGCGATGACCTCTGCAGTGTTTGGCCTCCAGGCAGACCTTTACAACAAATAGTGCATGAGACGGCGGCAAGATTACGAACATACTGATCGTAATTTGTTGCTTAGGGCGTTGATTGCATTTTTTTTTGGACTTTTGAACCTATGGTAAGACGATATCCGCATCACTGTAATCTCCAGAGCCATTTGTGAACAGCCCCTGGGGCTTGAGAGTAATAGGGATTTGCAAATGATGCGGGGAGATCAATTTTGTGTAGAGGTATCGTAACTTCCACCCACATTTTGATCATTCAGAGTTCAAGAAGGTAGAGTATATCTTTTCTCCATCCACTGATGCGGAGACGATGGTGCAACTGATATCCGTAGCTTATTCGGCTATCATTCAGGCTAAATCGGAAAATCATCTTGACTCCATTACGAAAGACTGGATCGGCACGGAAAAGAGCATAACTTCTGCATCTGGCAACAGTCGGGGTATTAAACCCTTGGTTTGGATTTACAGGGATGAGAGTTGCATTGACGACATTGGTTTGGTTAAAGTGTTTGCGGGGAGTGTGGGGAAAAGATGGCCATGCCAACCAAGTATAAACAGAGAGCGTTTTCTTGACTAGGTCAAGGGGACCCGTAGAGTCTAAGAATACTGGTTCCTCTAGGATATTCTTCAAGAGACTCCGAGAAGAGTCGAACGGGGTGAAAATGAGGCCTCAACGGCATGTGAGCGTGCTACTGGGAGCTGCTGTGGCTACTAGCATCGCGCAATCAACAAACTCTACCTTTCAAAACCCGATCATCAGCGGTTTCCACCCAGACCCCAGCTGTATCTTTGTCCCAGAATTCAATAACACATTCTTCTGCGTCGCCTCAAGCTTCTTGGTCTTCCCTGGTCTTCCCATCCATGCTTCTCAGGATCTTGTGCAGTGGAAGCATGTTTCCAATGGCTTTTCTCGAGCTGATCAGCTCCCTGGATTGGCTTTCCTCCCCAAAGCCACCAGTGGAATTTATGCTCCCACTCTGCGTTATCATGAGGGGACTTTCTATCTCATGTCGACATTGGTGAACCAGCAAGCACCACGGACTAATGACTCCCGCTGGGACAATTTCTTAATCACAACAAGCGATCCCTATAGCTCAGACGCCTGGTCAGATCCTGTACATTTCAGCTTCCCCGGGTTTGATCCATCGCCATTTTGGGATGCGGATGGAAAGACTTGGGTATCGGGCGCACACACCGCTGCCTACTATCCTGGCGTCATGCATGCACCGCTGAATTTCGAAACAGGGGAGATCGGGGACATCATAATGCCTTGGAATGGAACTGGCGGGGCATCTCCTGAGGGTCCTCATATCTGGAAGCGAGATGATGGTTGGTACTACCAGCTAATCGCCGAGGGCGGGACAAGAGAGAAGCACATGGTGACAATGGCACGCGCAAAGACACTTCAGGGGCCTTGGGAACCAGCACCCGGTAATCCCCTGCTTACCGCCGCCAACGATACCTCATCGTACTTCCAGGCCGTAGGACATGCAGACCTCTTCCAGGATCCTAACGGAAATTGGTGGGCGTCTGCGTTAGCTGTTCGAGCGGGCGGTTCTTATGGCGAAGCTCCTGGCCCTTATTTTGGTAACCTACCAATGGGAAGGGAGACAGTGTTGACGCCTGTGACATGGAATGAAGGCGAGTTTCCAGTCTTTGACCCCATAAAGGGTAACATGACTGGCTGGCCACTACCTCCTGCATCTGTGCCTGAGCAAGGTGAGGGCCAGCTCAGCGATGCCGACGATCATGTCACATTTCCTCCTGGTAGCAGTCTCCCCATCCACTTTGTTCATTGGAGGCTGCCTAAAAAACAAAATTATATAGTTTCTCCGCCTGGGCGGCCCAACACCCTCGCCTTGAAATCTTCAGTGCTCAATCTCACTGGATTTGATGGTGATTATGCACTGGGACGAGGTCAGACATTTATCGGGAGGCGGATGGCACACTCGCTATTCAAGTTCCAGGTGAACGTTGAACTCGACAAATCATTCAACATGGAGGAAATGGAAGTTGGTGTATCGATCGTTCAAGATCAGGCGCAACATTGCGATATTGGTGTGGTGATGCTTGACAGAGACAGTCATGGATGGGGGAACAACTCATACTCGGGCATCAACAACGCAAACAGCTACACCAACGGTACTGGGTACTTGGTACCTCACATTCGATTCCGCGGACATTCAGAGACCATGTATCGCGGGCGATCTGATATTCGCACTGAAGTTATTGAGGTGCCGCGAGAGTGGGCTGGATCGAAGCTGACCCTGCAGGTAGAAGCTGTCAATAGCACGCATTTTGCCTTTTCCGCAGGGCCTGGAGGTGGCAACAAGGGAGGAGAAGCTGAGCCGCGAGTTCTGGGCTACTGCCAAGGTCGCGACTTGGTGCCATATTATTCTGGTAAGTACTTACCCAAGACCTATGGGCGCTTCTACTGCCGTCAAGGAAATATCTTTCATGTACTGATAATGAATCGTGATTCTTATTAGGCGCCGTGGTCGGAGTATATGCAACGTCAAACGGCAAACATGGGGAGCGGGCGTTTGAGACTTACATATCGGACTGGCGTTATCAGGGACTGAGACAGCTTCGAAGCCAGGAAGATGTAGACGAAGTCGACTCAGTAACACAAGGCTTATGAGGCATAGTGTAGCTATCTTCTTTTTAAACTTATAAGAGAGGACAGCAGGTTGCTTTCGTAGCCTGAGCATTACAAGATGAACCTTTTTATAGATGGAAGATTTATCAAAGCATTAATATCTAGCTTGTTAAATTATAATGACCTGACGAGCTCTAGATGCAGAATCAGGCCTTTTTCTTCTTGTCCGAACTTGTTTTAGGCACACGGGCTAGCCAGTAAATTAACAGAGAAGCCCCGATGTTGAAAAGTAAATAAACCCAGAGGATGCCAAAGTTTCTCCACCGATCCTTGTAGTATGTGCTGACAGTCTCAAGGTATTTGTTACTTTCCGAAATCGGGCAGAACTGACAATCTGATGTTGCGTCATTGGACACCAAGTAACCGCCCGCATTTTCAATGTGAGATTTCATGTACTCGAAACAAGTTGAGTTGAACATGGGTTTGAAGGTGAGGAACTCATTGTCGGCACATATGACCCTGGTGTTTGCTACACCTGAAGACAACAAACCGCTGACGAGGTATGTTAGAGGTGAAACTCTGTACATGAAGATCCAGAAACCCGGCAGAGCCTCAGGTGTGGCCAAAACACCGCAAAAGATCAGGGAAAGTGTGAACATTAAGTCTCCAAGGTTCGCACCCGCTGCCGCAGAATCGAAGCCGCACACAACGAGGATAGAGTAGGTGCCAGCGAACACCATAAACATCCAGAGAAACAGAAATACCAGTGCCCCGCGCTCAGTAACCTGCCCTGCTTCTTCAGCATTCCGATAGAGGCCAACTGGGTAATACCAGCAAAAGAACATTAGGACGGCCATTAAGCTATTCCAGGGAATCTCAACGATAATCTGAGAGAGCATGAAGACTTTCCATGAGTAGACTTTGGATGGCCTCTCGCGGGCTTCGTACAGGCCCCTCTGGATGACGAATTGGGGAATAGATTGCTGCACCACTTGCCCAAAGATAGTCATTAAACAGAAGATGGAAAACATCTGACTTTGAAGACCTTGGATGCTGGTCGGAGCCTGAAAGAAAATGAAGCCGATGAAAAGGGAAATGATCGTACAGAGAGCCATCTTGGAGTAGATGTATGTTGGAGTGCGCCAGTATTGCTGAAATACGCGACGAAGATTTTCCTGAAGTTGAGTCGTGAAAGGGGCTGCAAATTCCTGGAACCGGCCTGGGTCCTCCTTTGGCCCCCCTGAAGAGTAGGCCAAACTTTCCATTTTGATTTTCTCGAGCTCGGTTTGAACCATATTGTACTGAGGACTTTTCCTCCATACTTTGAACCAATCGATCTCGGTCGTCGCGCCGGGCGCGTCGCCGATGACTTCGAGCATCCATTCCGCGGGATTGGCGTCGGCCGGACAAGGACGCGCACCATTACTCTCGAAGTATTTCGTCAAAGTCTCTGCTTTCTGTCCAATATCACCGAAGTACACAGTCTTTCCTCCCGGTGAGAGTAAAAGCAGACGGTCGAATTGCTGGAAAAGCATCGATGATGGTTGATGGATGGTGCATAGAACGGCTTGACCTACTTTGGTGAGCTTCTGTAGCAGGTCCAGGATAGCCCAAGAGGTTTGAGAATCAAGGCCAGAAGTTGGCTCATCAACAAAAAGTAACAACGGCGGCTTAGCCACAAGCTCAATGGCAATTGTAAGACGCTTCCTTTGCTCAATATTGAGACCCTCACCAGGCAGACCAATAATAGCATTGGCATACTCACTCATATCGAGCATATCTATGATCTCTTCCACATATGCCAGCTTCTCCTCGCGAGGAACATGGGATGGTTGACGAAGAACAGCACTGAAGTTCAAGGCCTCTCTGACAGTTGAGGTCTGTAGATGGAGGTCTTGTTGCTGCACATATCCTGTTTTTCTCTGAAAGGACATGTCTCGAGGCCGGCCATCAACGAGCATCTCGCCAGTAATTACGCCGACCGAGATTCGATCAGCTAAGCAATCCAATAGACTGGTCTTGCCGGCGCCGGACACGCCCATCAAGGCAGTCAAGGTACCGGGCTTAACCCAGCCATCGACGTGGTCAAGAATACGACGTGTGTCTTTCTTGATCTTGATGTCGTAGCAGACATTGTGCCACTGGAAGATAGACTTCTGTTGTTGAAGCCCCTTTCCCTGAGCAAAATTATTTCGCCCTCTCTTGCCGGCGGTGACAGGCCCTCTGTCCGGCCCAGAAGCCTCGAGATCTGCATAGCCATAATCCCTCCAAGGATTTCTAGTCGACACAGGCTTTTGGCTGCGTGGATAAACGAGCACTTCTCCCTTTGACTTTTTCTCAGAAATCAGCTCGGCCGCGACAAGATAACAGCCGAAGAGCAAAACCGTAAAAAGGATCATGATCCCAAAGTTGCGCCAGCGGTTGCCCCATTCATAACCGAATGTCGCGCTGGCATAGTCGTCTCCCAGAACGAAGTCCTTACCAGGCCGTGCGCCGACTGAGTTGCACACCTGGCTTTCACTTTCCACACTTGCATACTCGGGGAAATTGCGATTGGGAACAAAGTTGTTGCATTTGAACTGCCGGTTATGGAATTCATTGACAACCAGAGACTCGAATGCGTAGGCTAGCGGATCGATGTAGTTTATCCATCGGCACCAGCCCAGCATATAGTTTGTTGGGATGACAAAGCCAGTGAAGATGATGAGGTTGAGCATCAGAATTCCGGCGGGGACGAGAGCTTGGAAGAGTGAGCGAGCGACTGAAGCGATTGTTCGAAATATCATAGACATGACCAAGACTGTGGAAAAGGAGATGAGCAGGAAGAAGAAGAAAGGGCCCGGCTCTCTCCTCAAATTGGTCATGAAGTAAAGCGTAAGGTTGAAAACGAGCGAAGCGATTATTTTGTTTGGCAAATCACAAAGGAATGAGGAAACTGCTTCTGCTGAAGGGTGGTACAAAGCATAGCGAACATGCTTCTCGACGATTGGACGTTGTGCAAATAGTGTCAAGATCTAGACAATGTTAATTCGGAAGCTGACTGTTACGTACTGAATGAGTGTACAAACCTCAAGGAGACTGGAGAGTCCATTTAGCAAACAGGAGAAGAAAATCAACGTTCCACGTGGGACAAAGCTTGATGTGGTGTCGTTCAGGTTGAAAAATACACTCCCTACGACGAGGGATAAGATGAGGTTCCCTACAAGGGCACCAATCGTCAGGCTTGGATCGCCCTTGAGTCGCATCAAGCCGCGCCAGAGGCACAATTGAATCTGCTGAGGGTATGAGAGAATATATGGTGATTTCCGGCGCTGGCCTCTAGCCTGTTGGGCCTCTTTGGATGCCCGGAAGACGAGGGCGTCAACGCCGTCAAGAGGGTGATCAATTTTATATTGCTCAATTTCCGCCTCCAGGACGGTGTATTGAACACTTTTCTTCCATGCAGTGGCAAAGTCATCAGGCGTATTAGGCACCCTTCCCTCGAAACCGGGACGAACGATACGCTCGAGAGGAGAAGTCATTGAAGTGAGGAAGTCTGGAGTGGTTTGACGAGGAGGGCAATCAAAACCAAGGTCAATGAAATACTGCTTGGCTTCATCAGCTTTACCAAAGAAGATTTGGCGACCTTCGTAGAGAACCATAGCCTTGTCAAAAAGATCATAAGCACTCTGTGGTGCCTGATAGATTGATACACACGAGGTAATATCAAATACATCAGCCTGGAGCCTGAGAGTCTTGCAAAATTCAATAGCATTAGCAGAGTCAAGACCTCTTGTTGAATTATCCCAGCATTGCAAAGGAGCGCCAGAAAGCGCAGCCTCAGCAATCGTAACGCGTTTTCTCTCTCCACCTGAGACGCCTCGCACAGTGTCGTCCCCCACTGGGGTATTGAAGGTGTGGGAGATGCCGAACATTGCCATTATGACATCGCGGAGGTGGTCAGAGTACTCATTACCAGAAAATCCCAACGGCAGTTGGCGCGGCTTGCGGGCGCGGGATGCAAAAGTGAGGGTGTCACCGACTGTCATCATTGGAAAGTGCACATCAACCTCAGCCGTGTAAATAGCCTCGCCGCGATGGTGGGTGTGTAGCTCTTTTGCCCTCAAGCCTGATATTCATAGTTAGCTAGAAGCCATTATCAAGTAGGAGTATGGGATCGCCTCGTCATGGGCTTCTGAGAGAGGAGATATTAGAATTCCGGTCTTACCTTGATAATTGAAATATGAGTCATAGTCAACATGAAGACCATTCGTATCGCCGGCGATTGTCTTCAGAAACGTGGAACAACCGGAACCAGGCGGCCCCAAAACAATCATCATTTCGCCTTTGCCTACCAAGCCGTCGCATTGGCGCAAAATATCCACTTCTTGACGATTAGGTGAGAAGTGCTCTTTGATAGTGCTCGCGAGGGAGAGCCAGACGTTGCCAACAGTCTTCTGGAAATCAGTGGCGGCGTGGAAGCCATGAACGTTGAGATTCTGGAAACAAACACCGGCAGAACGAAGCATCCGATCCCTCGACGTCAATTCCACAATGGACTTTGCCCATTTTGTAGCGTTGAAATTAGGCGCGCTAGGATTTAGAGATGGGTCTGCCTCTATCATGAAAGGGGATGCGTAAGGGCTCCCTCCAGCCGCTTTGTGAGACCTTTTTGAGTACGACCTTGCAAGTTCTTTCACGGCGGACGTGCGTTGCCCCAACTCAAGATGAAATTCATTCTTAGGGTACGATTTATTTGACTCCTTCGAGAATGTGTCCATTCTGACTTCAGTCCTGAAACTGGCTGATGAGGTGTGGGAGAACTCATCATTGCCGGCTTGGAGAGCAGCTGCGAACTCCGCCGAGTCCTCTTGGTAGTATCGGGAATGAGTGGGAGGATCTTCGATACGAACGTACTGCCCACGTGAAAATGCCATTATTTTGGAAAGAATGGTGTGCTATGGATGGTAGGATATTGTGTTTGTCGAGATGCCCGGAGGCCGTCCTCGCCGGGACAAGGGGGGCAATAGAAAAGGGGGAGTGTCAAAAGGCTCGATTGGCGATGATGAGCTAATGATCTTGTAATTAAGAGAAGAGGGTTTCTCGTTTGCTGGAATTTCTGCTCGCGATTTTGTCTTGACAAACATATGAAGGCAAACGAGACAAGCCCTTAAAGGTGCATCCGCATTTGCCACGGTAAAGGCTATGCTAGTCAAGGCGAATAGGTCAAGCAGTAGACTTTCAGGCAGATTCCGAAGTTATTTCGGGCATGATGAGAAATCTCATAGCCCCAATAAGCACTGAGCTGCACTCGAGATATTTCCCAGGGTGTGTACTCAAAAAAACACACACGAAGTACCTCTCAAGTACTCCTGGACCCCTGCTCCCCGCTCAATAATACATCTTACACGCCCTTTATTCTTACACGCCCTCGCCTTTCCCCCTCCTCTCACATGCAATAACACATTTCTGACATCTCGGAACGTCTGGATAGTATTGAAATAGACATACCCACTCTGGAGGCAATGAAGCTCCCGAACCCACCATCCATCAGCCATGTTATTGGTTCCCTGTTTGCGAGCTGGACAAGACCCTTCCTTCACTATGAGTTAACTGAACCGCCCGCATCTATAGCCACGTTTAAGATTATAATATTATCGGCGGTTACGAGTTGCTAAGAGTGGCTAGTATTGCCCTGTCAAAAGTAAGCATCGTAACTGATCCATGGAGGGTAACACCCGAACTGGCATATGCCTGGGGAGGATTTTCTTGGCCATTGACATGTCCGATTCGCGAAAATGATCGGCGAAGCCATATGCCCCAGTCCATGCTCGGACTTTATGGTCTTTCCACCAGGAACTGAGCCCTGTCGGCTGGGTAGGATCCCCCCTCCTTTTTTGCGAGTGATGAAGCCCCTTTTGGAAATTCATACGTAGGAGAAAGAAAACAAAGTTCAACAGCAATGAAAGCTGCCAGGGCCCGGGAACTGAACTCAATGAACATTGGAAATTCATTGCTCTCGAACCAGTGCATTACGTCTGTATTGGCGCCTTCGTATACTAGGGGGCCTACGGCACTCTTCCTGCTTTGTGTTTCAGATGACATTCGTCAAATTATGAATGCTGTGGATATCTATACACAGATGAAGTCCTGCGTAGCTGAAGTGTTTATTTGAGGATCAAAGGAAAGAATGATTCAACTATTCTCATAAAAAGTTTTAATGCCTAAACGTCTTTGACCTGTGCACAAATGATATCTACATGTAGGCATGTTTAAACCTTCTTCTCTTTGAAATACATGGGGCGGCCCTCCTCTTTAACTATTTCCATGTTGGGGTTTTTCTTGAATTCTCCCATGGGCGCGCTCAACCACTGGCCGTCTGCCATCAGAGCAACGCTGCAGTGCCAAGGGGTTGTATAACCAGTCTTTGTATCCAGCAAAGACATGGTGATCTTTTGCTCGCCCGTGGACTTATGAATGGAGAGTCTGAGATGATTTGGGAACCCAGCTTCGATCGCTCGGGCAAATGCCTATGTTAAGAAAGGCAGAGATCAGTCAGTGCCAAAGTCGAGCCATATGATCATATAAGGAGTATACTAGACTGATAAACTCACATATCCTCGAGTCAGCATCTGCTTGGCGAGAAAACTAACATCTTCCTTGTACTGCTCGCTGGACCGATCCTCCCCAGTTGGGTAGATGTGTTCCAAGTCGGATTCGAGGAACTTTTGGTATCCTTGGAAAGTCAAACGTGTGTCGGGGTTGTTGGCGATCTCCTCGTCAATGTCGATGCCTTCCTTGCCGTATGTGTTGAGGAGGGCGCAGCGGAAGTTTGTCGCGTTGGCAACGTAGCTGATTTCTTTGAGCGGCTCCGGGAGACCGTCGATTTTGACCACGTCCTTGATTCGAACGAACCCAAGGTGCTTGAATTTCTTCTTCGTAGCCATGGCGCGTAGAGCCTCCCCGAATTGCCAGACATGACGATCAGGCACGCTCAATAGATCTACAGCGATGGATTAGCCTCGCCAAAAGACCAACGCCGCCCAAGCAAAAGTGTGACAACATACCATTATAAACAACACCATCGGAGAGAATGGTGAGCTTTGCGCCTGGCTTATACACTCCTCGTATGCGCTCACACATTCTGTTGAGCCGCTCCAGGGCCAGCTCCTCGCCCTTATCTGGTAGGACGCCAAACACCTTGTACACTTTGTTCGCTGATTTGAATGGAAAGGCCGGAAGGCACAGTTCAACTCTTTTGCCTTCGTTGACAAATCGATCGATAGTGGGGAGGAACTTGGACGCCCCCGCCGTGAGTCGCTCTACGTTGTCATCGACCTTGTTGAGCGCGAATTCGAAGATGACTTCTAGGATCCGAGAAGATATCTCGCTATTTTCGTTGGAGGTGGGGAGGGTCTTTTCCACGTTGTCTGCCATGGTTGGTGATGAAAACACTTCGAAGGAAATTCGATGATGGATCTCAATGAACTTGAAAATGGAGTAAATGGAACAATGGTGAGCGCGTTTCGATAGAGTATAAACGAATACTATAGATACGGGGCTAGTGTGGTGTTGTGGTTGAAGGCTAACCGCGAGTTTTTGTTTGAGATTTTGCTATCGAACCACCTTTGGCGATCGAACCACCATCTCTGTTTAACCTCGCAAACTTGCTCAACGGTCAGCCCCATAAAACCTTGCTTCTGGTAGATTACGGGGCTCCCTGTCAGCCCAAATGGCCATAGATCCTATTCCCAGGTTGGTTCCGTTTATCGGCGCTCCTGAGCCACTCAGAGGAATATACGGCACCCAGCCACCACCACCAGGGTAAAAACAACCGATATTGATCTTCTAAGCGCATTTACAATAGTTGCCACATTGGAGAAGCAGGATCAATGCATTGAGTGGACAACCTTGGCTTCAGCTGCGATGGCCACTTGCTGATCCTAGACGTGTACTTGCCAATGAATACTCGTCTACTGAACGCACTCTGCTTACTTGATGACATTATGGATCCGAAGGTTCCTTGTGCTGTGCTCGCAAGAATGACTGGAACTAGCCCTGCTGAAACTGCGCGTACAACTTTGGCGGCGAAGCAATTATGCATGATATTAATAACTATAACGTTCAGCCCAACAGCTGCTCGCGAAGCATTAACTAGTTATTGCTCTAGTGACTTGGCAAGTCGTTGGCTTGCTGAGTGGCTGCAACCATTGCTTACAGGCGGGGAAAGGGTGTCAACCAAACTCGGTGTACCGAGATTGACAACGGCTCGCTCCCCACTTCTCGCGTATCGGCGTACCCCCGTCCGGAATACATTAATAATTCTGTGGTCAGCAAGCTCGGAACCAGACCTGAGGCTCGGACTTAGGTATCATATAACCCTATCTGGAAATTCTCCCGAGGCGACAAATCCTCCCCTCGCAAAAACTAGCATGTACGCTTAAACAATTTTGGGGTAGGACGGCTTGAGAGGGAAAAGGGGCGGGAAGGACGATGAATCTCGATAATGATGGACAGACAGGGAACCAGCTCTTTGTTTTGGAGTTGTTACCTAGTACTTGTGCTCAATCCTAATTTCATGGAAACCCTACCCTGTAGAATACTTCAGACAGCTATCTGAATATATCTGTCTGAGCTGTTTTTTTTAACCGAATACAAGGGAATTTAAAAGGAGGCCCGTATCAATGTCTTGAGATGGATTTTCAAAGCCCACTCTTGCGCTGTAGGCATTGAAGGATCCTTATGTTGCATCACGGACTGAAATGTTCTCAACAAGACCGCTGTCTTAGTCTGTTACCTGAAAATTACAACTTCATAACTAAAATACAGTCGTGTTTTCTGCTTTTCGTTTTTTATACTGAAATCGGAAACGTGAAATCCTAAGCTTCCACCTCGAGAGTGCAAGCAAGTGATTTTGTATAAGAGGGCAATAAACCTTGATAGAATGTAGTAAGCTTTTACTGAAACGATTTTATTTACTCTCCTCCATCTGAAATGCCTACTTGATCTAATATCCTCATATACTTCTTACTGGTACTTCTCAAAATAGTTCTTAACCTCTTGAATAAGATCGTGGATGAGCCCATCTTCAACGATGCCGTTTTGCCAGCTGAAACCAATACACATCGACCCGTTCCCGCCTGTAGCCACACTGACTGTAACTGCAGCTCCAGAGACAACTGCACCGCGACTGAGCATCATCTTTCCTACCTCCCAGTGCGCATTGCGCTCGGTGTTGGTACTAACCCCCGGCGTGAATCGCCCAATATTGGTAACCTCGAACGCTGCGTCACGAGGATTCCCAATCATGGAAGAAAAAATAGGGCAGAGCTCAGGGAGGCTTTTGAAGACGGAAACGGCTGTATAAGGCTCGCCAGAGGGAGAAACATTGGCAAGATACTCATTGATAGCTTTAGAGACCTTTCCAGCCCGTGCCCATGTGCTATCGCTCTGAGGCTGCGGATCCGCTCGAGTGAACTGTACTTTCATGGCATCAAAGTAAGTACCGATTGCAGCAATAGAAGTATCGCTGGGCATGTTTAGCCACGGCCGCAAGCTGACTGGAATAATGCATGTGAAAGCCTCCTCAGTCGATGGGAGGGCATTAAACAACGATTCAGCGATGATGGAGGGAATGGAAGAAGTCACAGAAACGCTTTTCTCTTTGCACTCTTGAAAGAAAGCTGTAGAAGCCTTTGGAGTAATAGAGAGTGATTTCCAGCGAGACTCGCAGGGGACTTGGACAGGCAAGCCTGTCCATTCCTTGAGCATGGCTCCAGGAGGAGTTGGGGGAGTTGGGTTGACTGGTAAAGGGTGCAACTCTTCAAGCGGCGGGAGGAGGGTGATATTTCCATCCAGTGATATGATTTCTTCGGCCTTGAAATTAGGCGAGGTAAAAGACGCAGCCTCCAAAGCAGCGTGGAATGCGTTATGGAACACAAAGCCTGAAACCCCATCACCAATTGCATGATGATAAATGAAGCAGGCTGTGAATTCATTCTTGACTTTGGGGTCTTCGAGGATAATCAAACGCCAGAAGGGGAGCTTTCCATACTCGTTCTTGAAGTTGGTGTTGTGCTGCACCTCGAGAATTGAATCAAGTTCTTTATCCTCGCCCTCAGCATCACCCAAGGGCTGAGACCTCTTGAGGAAGTTCACGGCTTGGGTAAGGTCAATAGAAGATAGGGGAGAAAAATATGCATCCGAAGCGTCCTCATTCACGGGAATTGCTGAGAGAATGGGATGCTTGCGAATCACCTCCCCGGCTGACGCGAAGACGAGCTGGCGTAAGTCGGCCGCATCGGAGGACGATGATAGCTTGTAGTGAGCTGAGAGGCCGACGTTGTTGAAGAAGCCGAGATGATGGCAGGCTGCAGAAACCTGCTCAAGTTTGCCTACGGTATCATGTTAGATCAAGAGTGAACCGGGGGATGCTTTGTTGGGGGCAGCAATACCGAGAGGGCGCAACTTTTCAAACTGCTGAATACCCGCCATGTCTTTGCTAAACTGACACGTTTTAGTTTTGTGATGAAAGCTTAACCAGCTCAGAGCATTCTAGGCAGATATTAATGAAAATTATGGCAGTGATGGGCGCATTCACCTAACCAAATCAATGCTAAATTTGGGAACATTCTCCGCCAGGGTCAATCGAGATGTACCTTCGGACTTGTGACAATGGGAACTCGGAAAGCCTTAACTTGACTCCATATTTTGATTTCAGCAGACTTGACCGCATCTTTCGAACGGTGAGCTAATTTGAAAATAGTCTGACATACATGCGAGCTGAGCTCTGAGGCGCAAGCTGTTGCTTTAGCGTAATAAAACCTAGACATTATGATCAACCATTTTGCACTTCTTTCGGATGTATCTTCCAAGTATCTTTACTAATGAATGAAACGTTGGTAAAATGAGAGATCCATGCTCTCAAGGATACAGAACTCGGCCTCCGGATATCTGATAAAATGAAGTTAAGAATTTAACTGATGTATTCGTGGGATGTTTTTTTTTTTTTTTGATAAAATACTGGTATTGGGATGAAGGTACTGGCCATGTTTCTAATTTTCTTGCTACTATTTCGGCATTTGCCGCATATTTTTGTTTTTACGCACAGGAAGATGAAATCTTGAGTACATTATTAATGACTTCACATGTGTTTGCCGGCTCAGATCCTAGTCAATCTTTATTATTGGCCTAACCCCTGCTCAACGCATCTCCATAGCCTCAGATGTACTGCTCGGGTTCCTGCTACTATTCACACACCCCTCCCCAATTCGCCGGGCTCGGATCTTACATCCCCACACAGATTAACGAGTGGGGAGTGAGTGAGAACTTTGGTGTTGCCGCCGACTGCTGCTTGGTATTCTTTTCCGAGGCCCCTGTTGGCATTTTACAGGCTCGCAAACATCATGGATTGGTTACAATAATAGCTAAACTTTGCAAACCACCAATGACGGGTTGGCCATTGTGCTGAGGTGAGGTTCTATGCGGCTGTGCCCCATGATGCTTTCCACAAAGGTTTCTAAGCCAATTTTCCCTAGGTTCTTAGGCACTGGTATTAACCATTGATTCACATTTCGACTCCTATATAATTCTAACCGCTGTTGTGCTGACGAAACTTTTATCTTTCTATCTTCAAAATCTTCTTTCCCATTATTTTCCCTTATAGTCTCCTTGCACTCATCTTTACCACGTACTTCAACGTCTGCCTTGTTACAGTGTTGCCTATTATCTTTGCTTTGAGCGTTTCGTTTCCTTTCATTCAGCTATCATGGCCTCAAACATAAACCTGTCGGGTACCCCCGAGCAAACCGATAATGATGTCAAGGAGATGTCTCGCCTTATCCTAGATATCGTATTCGAATACGCCCTCAACAAGTTCGACGATTCTAAGGATCGCTTGGAATGCGGCGCGGATCTCTTCATATCAGTAATTGCTCAATACGTCGCAGAAGACAAGCAGATCGAGGCCTGTCTTCCGGCGTTCCCCTTCAAATCGGCAAACAAGGTGCACAAAGTGCTGGGCACTATGCCGGACAAGGCCGAGGAGCTGGCTCTTGAACGCCTGAACTCGATGTGTACCCGTATCCAAGCTGTTTACCCACCTGGATGTCAAGTCACGATCGTCTCCGATGGCATCACCTATAATGGTTCGTTACCAACCCTTGATTTGCGTCCAAAACTTGACTTAATTTGAACCTTGACTGACATCTGACTCTCGTGACAATGTTTAGATCTGTTATCCATATCCGATCAAGAGACTTGGCAATACGGTGATGCACTCCAGAAGATGGCTACCAAGAAGAAGTTCCACTCTATCAAGTTCTCTCACATGAGAGACTTGATTGACATTGATCTACCAGAGAAGCTGCGAGAGATTACCTACGTCGCTAACTGCACAACCTTCCGCCGGCTACTCATCAACAAGTACGGCAGAACCGACCTCGATATCGACGACGAAATTGCCAATAATACCGATACGAAGTTGACATACCTGGGATACAAGAGATTCCTGGAGTCTGACTTGAAATACATCTTCCCCCGAGGCGCTGATCGCACCGCCAATGGCTATCGGAGGGATTGCAAGTATCTTGCCAAGCAGATGATAATCCGTGGATATGTGAGTGTTGATAACTTACTTGCTCTTATCATAGTCGCTAACGGGGTTTTTCTTCTTAGGCCTTTGCTGGCGCTGTCAAGGACGCTTACCCTAACCACTTGCGTCTGTCTATCCACGAATCGATCGGTCTGAACAAGGTGTCAGTGTGTCTTCTCAACACTAGGACCGGTTTCACAACCCCTTGGCACTGCAGCGTTGCGCAGCTGGCCAACGGGGAATGGATCAGCGCTCCAATGGGCGAGTTCAGCCGAGATAACAGGCTAGAAGTTGTCTACGAGGATGGAAAGCCCAGCTACTTCAAGGAAAAGCCGCAGGACGGTCTTGGGATTGCTGAGTCTACTGCGTCGTACCTTCAAGTGGCCAGACCAATCAGCGCCAGTGGATACATCAGCGGAGCATCTACTCCAGGCACAAGGTCGAGGTCAGCGTCGAGGGCGGGTTCACCTTCGCGGAACTCATCTGGCCCGTCAAGAGGAGTATCGCCTGCCCCGCCATCTCCTGGTCTGCTTGCTCGCTCTTTAGCTGCCTTGGGTGGCGGGAGCTCTCGAGCTACCACGCCGGAGCCTCCCCTCCTGACCTTGAACAATCCGGAAATCGTCATCGAGGGTGATATCACTAGCCCCTCGTATGTGAAGAAGATGCCAACTCCAGAACTATATGGCAAGAGACTCATTCCTCAGATCATGGATAGTCTCGCGGCTAGCGATCCCGAGCGCGTTGTTTTCTCGTTGGCAACTCTCTCGGGAAACTCGGTTGGGCTTAGACATATTTCTGCTCGCGAATTTTCTAAAGCTGTCGACAAGACAGCTTGGTGGCTCCAAGAACAGGCCGGAAACACGCAATTCGTTCAACCTGTGGGATATATCGGACCACGTAAGTTTATTGAAACCCGACGCCAAATGAATACTTGTGACGAGAAGTGACTAACCTCAATAACTTCCGCAGATGATCTGCGACATATTTTGTTAACCTACGCTTGTGTTAAAGTCGGATACGCGGTGAGTCAAAGCATGAGCATCTACATCTTCACGGAGCTAATACAAAGTCATTCCCGCAGGCCCTGTATCTGTCTCCTAAGAACAATACGGAGGGAGCTCTAGCTGTTTTAGAGGCCACCAATTGCAATATCTGGGTTAATGCTATAGACGCAACCCCAGTTCCTCTAGTGCGGGAGTTTCTAGAGCAGCGAAGCATGAAGGTTCTACAGCTGCCTCTTCTGGACGACCTTCTGGATGCTGGTTCTACTGATCCTTTCCCGTACGAGAAGACGTTTGCTGAAGCTAAAAATGATCCTTTCTGTTACCTTCACACGTCTGGCAGTACTGGAGTGCCGAAGCCTATCCCCTGGTCCCATGGACTGATCGGAACCATGGATGCAATCAGGCTGCTGCCGCCAGTTGACGGTGATGGTGGCCTGGAGCCTTGGACTAAGGATTGGAAAGCAGGGGATAAGATATACTCATCATTCCCAATGAGTCATGTAAGTGCACCGTGGATTCTGTTCGATCAAGACTGATGAAGGATTTTGGGCTAACCATGGCAATAGGGGGCGGGAATTATCATGGACATCCTGATGCCAGCTCTTTTCCAACTGCAATGTGTATTGGGACCAGCCAATGTCCTACCCAACCTGAACCTCATTGAGAACCTGGCAGAGAATGCCCAGATTGACATCTGGAGCATGGTTCCATCTCTTGTCGATGAGTTGGGTGAAACGCCCGAGGTATTGGCCAAGTTCAAGCCATCCAAGTTCATCTGTGCTTCTGGTGGTCCCGTCAGCCCTGTCAGTGCGGGCAAAGTGAACGAAGTCATCAGAGTGCTCAACTTGACTGGCACAACGGAAGGCCTCTTCATCGGTAATCTTGTGACGAAGCGAGAGGACTGGTTTTGGTTCTGTTTCCATCCCTACTCTGGCTTTGAGTTCAAGCAACTCGAGGAAGACACCTACGAGCATTGGGTCCATCGCAATGAGCACTGGCCTTTATTTCAGGGAATCTTTCACACATTTCCAGACAAACATTCGATCAACTTCAAGGACCTCTATATGAGGCATCCCACCAAGCCTAATCTGTGGGCATTCAAGGGAAGAAGTGATGACCTTGTGGTTCTTTCAAACGGGTATAAGATATCGCCCTTGGAAACCGAAGCCTTCGTTACTACTCATCCCGCGATTAACGGATGCCTTATTTTCGGAACTGGAAAACCACAAGCTGGTCTCCTTATTGAGCTCAAGGATCCCTCAACCAAGACGGATGAGCTTATCGACAGTATTTGGGAAACTGTCAAGAAGGCCAACTCTTTATCTCGACACAAGAATCAGCTCCTCAAGGACTTTGTCACTTTTTCAGAAGCTGATAAGCCCTTCATCCGGACGGATAAGCGTACTGTCAAGCGTGCTGCCACTTTGGCACTGTACGCAGACTACATTGAGCGGTTTTATAGCTCCCGCACGGACGAGCTCGACACGTCTTTCACAGTGGATTTGAGGTCTGAGGATTCCGTGCAGGCTTGTATCCGTCAGATCCTTTCCTCCTCGATCCCTGAGGTCAAGGAGTCTCCTGCCGACACGGACCTGTTTACACTTGGCCTGGACTCACTTGGCGTTTTTGCAGCTGTCAAGACGATCCGGGCAGCTACAGGTCTAGGAGAGAAGATCGCTACTCGTCATATCTATGCCAACCCCACAATTGAGGGCCTCTCTTCTCTGATTGTGCGTACAGCAGCTAATTTGAGAGCCCAAGGGGGATCTAGCCTTGAAAATAAGCATGTTGACGACGAGGTCACACGATTGAAGCAGATGATTGCCAAGCACAAAGCTCGACAATCATTTAGACTCAATGCTTTCGACTATGTCAACCCCAACCACGGTATGGGTTTGGTCTTTTACTTCCCCCTTCGTGATGGAGTCAGCAACGAGCAAGTGTTCTCCAATCTCCAAGAGGGTCTGAATCGGACCTTTGATATGATCCCTGCCCTCGGAGGTAAAATGATGAACGCCTCGGAGCAGGAAATTGGCTATGTCAAAGGAGACCTGTGTGTTACCATTCCATCCCTTTCTATGGCATCCTCTGCCCACAACCGCTTGGTCTACAAGGATCTCTCCAAGATCCTTCCCTCATTCGACAAGCTGAGAGATGCAGGGTTTGCTCCGTCTGCATTCAAAGATAGCCTTGTCTTGCGGGATGATCCTTTCCCCAAAATGCCAGCGGATATCTTTGTTGGGCAAGCCAATTTTGTCGAGGGAGGTTGCATCCTCGCTGTTGATCTCAACCATTGCTGTATGGATGGGCTTGGTGTGATGATCGCTCTGAAAGCTTGGGCAGAAAACTGCAGATTCTTGCAGGGTGATTCCTCGGCAACATGCGAGTGGTTTGACCCTGAGAGCTTTAATCACAGCTTGCCGGAGATCCTCCATGAGCAGGAGGGCTGGGCAAAGCCTCTCAGTGAAATAGATCCTGGTACATGGAATTATCTACCCTTCCACCCACCCGAGGAAGAGGATATCAGCGGTAAGCAGTCCTCAGCCTCGAAGGAAGGAGCGCTCCCTCCTCGGCTTACATTCCCTCTTCATCCTATCTGGCCTCTCCCTCAGGCTGAGAGACGTTTGAACACCACTCTATTCTTGATCAAGCCTGAAAAGCTCGCTCAAATGAAGCGAGATGTTATGGCTGATCCTGAAGCCAAGGGCGTAATTTCATCCATCAGCGACATCGTGCAGGCATTCTTCTGGCGTGCCGCTATTAGGGCAAGACACCGCATCGCTACAGAGATCCGCAAGCAGACCTTTAACTCTGATGACGTCTCTATTCTTGAGCTCCCCACTGACACTCGACCATTCTTCTCGTCCCTTCTGCCATCTACCTACATGGGAAGCACTCTCCTGCTCAACAGATCCAGTATGCCAGTGGAGACGCTCTGCTCCTCAGAGACCAGCATCGGACAAGTTGCGTACCTGCTACGACAATCTGCCGCACGCATAACCCCCCAGGTGGTTCACGATGCATTTACTATTCTGCAGTCTCTCCCAGACCATACCAGATTCTCAACCGCTAATATGGGTACCGAGCACATGCACGCGATGATATCCAACATGATGCTGTTCCCAACTAGCGAGATCAACTTTGGAGAGCAAATATTCGCCAACGCAGGCTCGCCTGAGTCGATGCGTCCTCAGCTTGACCGTGGCAGTGGTCGTTTCCGATTTTTGCTCATTTTCCCAATGAAGAAGGATGGAGGTGTCGAGCTTGTTCTGGGCACCCATCCCGAGGAGCTGGAGATGTTCAAGGCTGATAAGGAGTTTACCAAGTATGCCGAGCTCGTGGAGGCTCTCTAGGTTATGATAAACATGTGGTTCTTAAGAAAGCCCCCCCTCAGGGGTGTAACTGAAGGATTGTCATTCCTGACTTTCAGAGATTGTTCAAGCTATTGTGCAAAACATTTACTCTTAATATAATTTCTTTTTGTCAGAAGCCGTCCCCTCCTTCTTTGCCGTGATACTCTAAAAAGTCAGGTTCAATTCACTTAAGTGATGCCTCTAAACGCAAAAGGTTACCAACTCAAAGCCCCCCACACTCTCCGTTTTGGATTTTGGGTCTGATGGATGATCCCTAGGTTAAGCGCAAAGGGGGCGTAGGGAAGATCGGACCGACCCCTTGTGTATCGAATATATCAAAAGTGATTAGTGGGAGACTTTATACATATCTGGCCTGAAATTGTTCTACCTTTATGGTCATAGGGATGTACAGTGCCTGAAATGATCCTCTCTAGGACGATATGAGATCCGCTCCGTACGAAGTCCCCTCGTTGGGCTATACAAGCATCAGTGGGTCGGGGAATCTGTTCCTTGAAGTACGCGAGAGTCCTCGGTGAATTCGGCGACCGAGTCAAGTGATGCCAAAACCCCGTATTGCCTTCAAGCGGACATGGCTTGGCACGGGGCCTTTGCTTGGGCGGGAATGGCGCCAGCTTGTGCATCTGGTATTATTCGCCATACGATCAAGCACACATATGAGAGGAAAGTCTATAATTGCAGGGACAGTAAAGAAATCTCCTAACGACTATTTACTACATTCAAGGTGTAATCAAGACAACCTGGCCAGCTTCTTGGCATGCTTCTGTCTTTTTAAAGCATTCCTCCATCTCATCCAGCCGGTACTTTCCACATTGCTCATAACAACCGGCACTTCCGAGTTTCAGTTGCCCGGATTCCGCTAACCGGATCAGAGACTTCACATCTGCTCGCTCATACATGAACTGGCCCCGGATAGTCAGGTTGTTCCCCATCGCATGCGAATATGGCAGGGCGAGATCTGTCGGGATGAAACCCATGAGCGACGCCCGGCCATACTGTCGGAGTGCAAGGAAGCAACTGCGAATATGAGTAGAGGCGCTCGCTTGGGGAGGCGACAGGTCCAGATACGCATCGATGGGTCCGAGAGCCCGCAGTGCGGCTGTATCAGCCTGCACGTCACCTGTGTTTACAACAGTTCGAACTCGTGGAAATTGATCCTTGAGCTTTTGAAGAACCTTGGCGTTGCGGCCCATTGCAACCACCGTCGCGCCCATGGCCAATGCGGCAAAGACGGCGGCGCCGCTGAAGCCGCCTGTGGCTGGGGCAATAACAATAGTCTCGCCAGGCTGGAGGTTGATGCCACGCAGGCCACCGTAGGGAATGAGAATCTCAGGCAAAGATGCAAGATCGTCGATGGTGTATCCGAGACCGCCTCCCGACGGGCTTCCGCATAGGCGCTTCTCATCGAGTGCCCAAGTGTTCTCAAGAGGCGCGCGGACGTACTCGGCGTAGGAGCCCATGGCCCAGTTGTCGGCCATGAACTTCTTGGACTGGGGTGTGAAACCATCGGAAAATCCCCATAGTATTTGAATATCGGTGTTGTCACGAGCCCGGACAAATGTGTCAAGCATGACAAGTTGACCGATAGCCAGACTTGTGGTGTCTTGTCCCGTTGCAGCTACCCGACCGATGGCACTATTTCCAGGAGTAAGAGGCTTTGGAAAGGTGAACGGAGTTTTGCCTGCGATGATCGCAGCTAGGCTACGTTGTGACTGGACCGCCAGCACCTTGACAACAACACTTCCTGGAGTTGGCCGGGGAGTTGGGACGGTCGTGAGCTGTAGAGGTTGCCCTACTTCCTGGCAAACAAGGGCTTTCATGGTTTCTGGAAGATTTTGGGCCATGGTGAGAAGGATAAGGGTGTTATGTAAAGTGATTGAGTCTGGGTTCTTCTCGTGAAGTTGGTAGGTAGTTGTTGTTCCATTCCGACAGTTCTGAGGAGGGGAGGGATCTCTTTAAGTACTAATCTGACAGATTTTAAGAGGTAACCCAATTGGATGCTTGAAGCATGTAAATTTACCACAACCGGGAGATCCGTCACCATTTTGATCACGCCGCCAGCCAAGACGAGCCTTCATGGACTTAACGCAAGGTGTTGGTGATGATTGTGGGTTATTATTAGAGTTGAGAACACGAATTTGGGCTAGCGTCACTCTGAAACGAATTTGGGTTAGCCTCCTCTTTAACACGATTTTGGGTTAGCGCATTGATTCAGAAAGTGGGACTTCAACGAGGTCATTTCTCAGGGAACAATCTTGGGCTCACTCACTTCTGCTTGTTCCTCTCCCACTTCCAGCTAATCCCTTGCGGCTTCCAAAACATTATCAGCCGGAAAGTTTCTTCCAGTCACTTGTAGAAGTATCCACACAGATCAGACTGTATTGCCTCCCGAAGAACACTGAAAGCGGAGATCTTTCACTTCAGTGGCACCAAATAAGCATCCAGGGGACCCGTTCAAGCCGTCGGCCCATCATCTGTCCAACGGCGCAGCTTGTTGATTTCCCACCTTCCATCAGGGAAGTATCAAGTTGTTCGAGCCGACTACCCATCCGGCATGCCTCGTCTTCCAGCCCCTGATGCGGAGCAACCAACTCGGAAGCGACGGGCACACACCAAGTCCCGGAAAGGATGCGGCAACTGCAAGCTTCGCCAGATTAAAGTAGGTTAAAGGTTTCTCGACCCGTTATGGAAGTTACGATGTATGACAGAATTTGGGTTGTCCTGACTGCCAACACAGTGTGACGAGCGAAAACCGACTTGCAAGAATTGCCATCGCTTCGGAGTGTTATGTAACTACGGGCAGCAGGCCATTCCTGGCGAGGGCATCCTTCAGGTTGCGATGAATGGGCCTTACCAGATGGGGATTCTTCCCTCACCCTCTTCTAAAACATCAGTCCTGGGCGCTGTGAATGCGGCTTTACGGCAGGAGCCATATCTGGATTGCCAACATCCGATTCTCCAGCTGACAAACGGGGATCTGGACATTCTAGCCCGTTTTCAGTTCAGGACCACTCCAACCTTGGCAACCACCGGCTCCCAAGATTTGTATCAGAGAGAGGCGATTCGTCTCGCTTGTCTGGTATGCGCCCTGGCATCAGTACCCCGAAACACAAGTATCCATCTAACCTTTCTCGATCTTTAGCACCCATTTTTGATGCATCTAGCGTTGGGTATCACTCTGACACACGACCGCCACCTGGAGTCATCGCCACCTGCACCACCATCAACAGCCGAATTGCACCATCTGTATCGAGGGACTGCTATGTTCAACAAGACAATACAGGGCCCGTTAACTTCTTCAGAAAAAGACGCAATATGGGCTTCCGTGAGCCTTTTAACTGCGTCCACTCTTGCGCAAATCGATGCCAAGGTGCCCGAGCAAGCCTGGCCACTTGTAAACCCCACCGAAAACGAGCTGGCCTGGATGGTGGTGTTCGACGCGAAGCGACAACTCTGGCGGATCGTGGATCCAAGTAGGGCAGACAGCTGCCTCCGAGCCTTTGCCGAGGAAGGATACTTGGGCCTCCACTCCTCCAGTTACCCCAAACCAACACTGACCGAACTGCCGGAGGAGGTGATCCAACTGCTAGGCCTCGATGGCAGTGATACCAGCTCCTACAATCCCTACCGCTTCGCTGCGAATACGCTCGATAATATACTAGCAGTACAGAGTAGCCAGTCCACTGTGCTGTGCTATCTGTCGTTTTTATGTCTCATGCCACATGACTTTAGGTCATTACTCCAGGACAAGGATCCATATGCATTGATATTGATGGCTTATTGGTATGCGCATTTCAGCCAATCTCGGGCATGGCATATCTGGCGGCGATGCATTTTGGAATGTCAAGCAGTCTGCATCTATCTGAGAAAGTATCACAGTGAAATCCCGGGGATAGACAAGATTTTGGAGTTTCCCAGGCGGCTTTGTGAGGTTGGCATTGTTTAAGTATTATTGACTATCTACCAAACAAGAGACTTGGACACTTCATTTGCAGGCAATGGCAATGTGAAGAGTATTATGCCCTATATCCTCGTAATAGAATCAAATCATCGACTACATGGTACAAATCTAAGATGTGACTATGAGATGCGATGAATTGACGTACTGAGCTGTTACAGCCCTTGCTGAGCGCCGGCGATCGCGATGACTTCGCCACTCATGTAAGTATTTGCCGGGTCAGCAAGCTCCACATAATGCATGGCAACTTCAGCTGGCTGTGCAAGGCGATGGAACTCCAAGACTTGGCTGGCGAGTTCCAGCTCGGTATTGGTGAATCCAGACTGAGCAAGGAACGGAGTATAGGTCAAGCGTGGGGCAACGCCGTTAACTCGGATGCCTCGTGGTGCCAGCTGCATTGCCAGGGAGCGTATTGTATGAGTAACGGCAGCTTTGGAGGAGCCATATAGAACTGAAGGACCGACAGGATGGGCGGCGATGTTGGAGGAGGTGACGATGATACTACCGCCGGCTGGCAGTAGAGGAACAGCGGCACGTGTTAGATACAGAGTTGCGAAGACATTGATCTTGTAAATCTGCTCCATTTCACGCCGATCAAACTGCTCAATAGGTCGCCAATTAGGACCTTGCAAGTTTCCAGAATATCTGGAGGATGATTAGCGATAAATTCAGAGGCCTTGGTGAACAAATGGCCACAACCTACCCAGCGTGATTGATAAGAATGTCCAATCCACCGAGGCGTCGATGAGCCTCAGTCACGAGCTCAGTACAGAATTCTTCATTACCCAAGTCTCCAGGGATGCGCTCAAACGAGAGTCCCTCTTCTGCCATCAGGTCTGCGAGTGCTTGAGCATCAGCTTCCTCCTCGGGAAGGTAATTGATGGCGACCTTGGCTCCCTCCCGGAGGTAGGCGATGACAACCGATCTTCCGATTCCTGAATCGCCACCGGTGATAAGTGTCTTCAGTCCCTCCAACCGTCCGCTGCCTTTATAACTCTTTTCACCACAGTCGGGTGGGTATCGGAAGCTCGTATGAAGCACGGGGAAAGATTGCGGTGGCATGTCCAATGTCATGTTCGAGTAACGAAGATTTGGGTCATCAATTTAGTAGCTTTTTGAGAAGTTAGAATAATCCCACCCAAGTTACGAGGGTCTACTCACGCGTGGCGGCAGCCGTTGTCGCAAAAATGCCTAGTGTGAGGGCTGCGAGACTAAATATCGGTTTAAACATGGTGGCTCGAAATTGAGATTGAATGTTTTCAAAGATTTGGTGAGCGTGGGTTGAATGAGGTTGTACTTTGTAATTGTAGTTTTTAATTGAATATATTTTTTTTTCTACAATCTTCCGAGGATTGAAGCAGTGTCTTTATATGCTTTTACTCCAGAAGTGACGGGCACTAAGCTCTCACCTGATCCGCGGAGATCCTTCAACCGCCGATCAAATCATTTGTGTGCTGACGATAAATGAAGGTGAGGTTTGAAAGAATGCTGGAGATGAATCCTAATCTAGATTGTCAGATAACAATCAGTAATCCGCGGAGCTCCGTTGCTTGCGCATCGTCTGAAATCATCCTCGGGGGCTGTGCATGAGGAAACGCAATGCCACATAAAACTCGAATTTTCAAGGCCTAGTATTATGCACAGGCCCTTCTATAAATAGACATGCCTTTCACAAACAATATATCGGATGAGAGTTGGAGTATAAAGAAAAAACCAGCAATGGAAGATGCCAGATCCGATATCTCAACACAATGAATATACCATAACTAACTACATGTATCCAATGGATATTAAATTGAGTACATCCCACGTCCCTGAAACAACGTTTGCCATCTGTCTACAACGAGCTGAGTAACCCATGTTTAAGCTGCAGCCTTTCCTCGTGTCTCATATGGTAGAACCAAGAAAACAAACCCTGCAACCATGAACAGTGCGGCGGAAATCCATATCGGAAGGTCAGTATCGATTCCAATATAGGCTGCAATGATCGGAGCCATCAGGCCGCTCAAACGGTTGAACAGAGCCACCAGACCGTTTCCAGTACCTCGGACAGTAGCCGGAAACAACTCGGGAGTATAAGAGTAAAGCAAGCCATAAACAAGATTCTGGAAGAAGGCAATGGCACATGAGAAACCCAACACCGCGGCGTTTGTGTTTGCTCGCGTAAAAAGGAAGAGAAAGACTCCGGTGCAGATGCATGCAAACGCTCCAGTGCCCTTCCTCCCGATCCTTCGCAAGTCCACCGTGAAGCCGCCTAGAAGCGAAGCAGGGATTCCACAAACAGCTTGAATGGCGTAGTTTCGATATGTGTCGTTCAATGAAGAAGCTCCGGTCTTCACTCCTCGATTCTCAAGATAAATAGGAATAAAGGAGTTGTATAGGGGAAAAGCCATCCCGATCGAGCACCAGAGGAAAATCATAAGAGTAGTGGACAGTGCAAGCCGGGGCGTGGAAAAAAGGGCTCGCACTTTGTCTGGCCTAAATTTCTCGAGGTTCCGCTGGACAACACCTAGGCCCTCAGAGTTGGGGGCAGTGACTTCATCAGTCTCGCCGGCAGTGACTCCAAGCTCAGCATCGACCGCCTCGAAATGTGCGAGGGTCAGCCAGGTGGTGGTCTTGTTTCGAGCAGCAACTTTTTGAATGACTTCAACAGCTTCCCTATCACGGCCTTTACCGAGTAGATACTTGGGAGTCTCGTAAACCTTGAAAGCGAGACGCATAATGAACATAAGGAGTGTTAGACCTCCAAATGTCCAGTATGTATATCGCCAACCCATGTTGTCTTCGTATCGGCATTGGCCTGGTAAGCGCGAGGAGCAGGAGAAATTGGCAATAAGTGGCCTGATTAGTAGTGATTTTAGTAAGGGGTTCTATTTTGCCTTTCACAAATTCAAGGAGGGCCACATACCATCCAATAAGCGCTGCAACAGCTTGACCGACAGACCAGAATGCCGACTGCATTGTCAGAAGATACTGGTGCGTGGCTGGAATGTACTCGAGGAAGATGGCACTGTCAACTGGCTGGTTGCCGCCGGTTCCAACACCAATAAGAGCACAGAAAGTCGATATAGCGACGAAATTAGGACTCCCTGCACCAACAAGCCCTGCGGCTGATGACATCAGAAGAGTAATATTGAATGCTGGGCGACGTCCAATGAAGTCTGCCGTCATCGGCCACACGCTGGAGCCCACAACCAAGCCAACGTACTTTGCAACCGTCAGAAAAGCGATCTTCTGGACGGCAAACTCGTTCCTGACTGGCGGGCTGATGATAGTGATGGCTTGCATCCAGAACTGTAGATAAAATATCAGTTTCGCGAAAACCTTTGTCGAAGGATCAGGGAAGTTTAGCGAGTGTCTCCTACATTGTCTACAAACCAGCCAAATCCAGTCATGGCAAATATCTGCCACTGAAACCGGCCCATTCCCATGTCAATCAATGCTTGATTCATAATGGTGACCTTTCTTTCGTATACGCCATCAGAACCTGCTGCAATGATGCTGGTATCTATGCCATGGTAGTCGTATTTCTCAGAGGTTCCCTTTTCGAGCGACCGTGGCCGTTCGAGGTCGGCGGGTTTCCCAGTCTCGGAGACCTCAGGTTTAGACATCTTAGGAAGAGTTTTCCCAAGGAAGAAAAACGAAAAAAAGAAAGGTTTGTGACAAGAAGAAATAGGTGTTGAATGTTGGGGAAAAGGAGGTTCGGTGGTCTGCTGAGGAGAAACAACAGAGGGAGGGGACGAAAATCTCTGGATACTCTGCGATCTGATATAGTTTTTCCTACTCTACCCAGATAACAGAATCTGCCAGAGTAATTACAGCAGCCAATGGCGGCGTTGTGATGTTATCATCGTCGCTTGTACCGTATCTTTCTGGGGAACCCCGGTGCCCCAGTCCCGCTCTCCTTTAGCATCCTACCTGACGGAGTTCATGGAAGCCAATCATGATCCCTTTTTAGTCATCGGTTATCCCGCGCTTCAAACACCTCGAATTAGGGTTAGTGTTGATACATGCACCGACTCAGGTCCGTCAGGTGATGAAGGGAAGTGGATCAGCAGCAACAACCAAGCATCTAGTCCGGCGGTTCAAACACCATGAAATGGGTTTAGCGAGTACTCTTGACCCACAACTAACACCACCATAACCAAACTTATCTTGAACCTAGAAGTGATAATTGATTAAGTGCATCCTGTCTTCCCACTTGTCAGTCTGCCCAAGGAAGCCGAGAATTACCGAAGTCCTCCAAACAACCCCAACATCCTCTAGCTCTATGCTGAGCCAAACCACCAATAGCGTCTCAAACCCTCTAATTCAAGAATAGCGAGGCCGCTAATTCCCCCGCAAGATGATCTTGATATCGATGTATCGTTTCGATTCTCCACTGTCGGACACGAGGGCGCTTGCCAAGGAACAGAAAGGTATCATCAACAGGTTAGCCTTTTGCTTGAATAACACAGTTGCTCGGCGGTTTAAATTACTCAAAGTGGCAACGAGTCTGCTGCTCTCTCTCGATCATTGATCCTACCCCGCGTATTATTTTCTTTAAATACGGTCTCCAAGGAACCCAAATCTATGCAACAGATGACTACCAAAAAACTAATTTAACATATACTTCAGTTTTTGAAAGAGAACATCTAAACTTTTTGAAAAATCCGTCACCATGGCTCCATCTGCTGTTTTTGATACCCCGGCCACCTTGGGATCCACGGAACCCTTGACATCTCGGACATCCAAGAATGTATCTGCAACCAAATTCGATGCTTCGAAGCACTTGGCATATTCTCCACCATCTTCGATTTTGAAGATGGAGGATATCAAGCTTCAGCCTACGGCACTTTCTCCCGTCGCCACCACGGACCCGTTTCCGCTCCTCTCACACGATGCTGTGTTACAATACCGACGGGAGCTCTTCAGTAAGGAGGTCCTCGACAATTGCCTTCATTATACTCGCCCAGGGTCGGTCCAGCTGCGTGGCATGGCCCCAAGATACACCCCTTTCATTCATGAATTCTGGCATTCCCCCGAAGTCCTAAAAATTGTCAGTGACATTGCCGGCGTTGAGCTCGTTCCTGCCATGGACTATGAAGTCAGCCACACCAACGTTCAACTCGGGCCAGGTGGGCTTGAAGGAGTTCGAAACACGCCCATTGAGCCTCCGGAGGCCACGGAGGAGGCTATCAAGAAATTTGAGCTAGAGAAGCCCAAGAAACAGGTCGTCACCGACCAAACCAAGCCGATCATTGAGTGGCACAAGGACTCCCATCCCTGGGTATGTGTCGTGATGCTATCGGACGCCAGGCATATGACTGGTGGAGAGACTGAGCTCATGAAAGGAGACGGGACAACTCTGAAAGTCAAGGCGCCACAGATGGTAGGTTCTTGTTCTATTGGCCGGGCTATTTCCAGAATACACAAACTAACATTAGCTCACGTAGGGTTGCGCTGTCCTTCTCCAAGGCAGGTATATCAGTCACACCGCCGCTCCCGTGACGAACATGCCTGAGCGAGTCACTGTTGTGACCTCATTCAGGCCCAAAAACCCACTCCTACTGGACGAAACTACAAACGCGAATATTAGGAACAAGTCCCACCTCACCGAGTTATACTACCAGTGGAGTACCTACCGCCTCGACGTTCTAGCTCAACGATGTCAACTTACTGCTCAAGCTCTCCGGGAGAAATATGTAGAGAATGTAGAGAAACACGATCCAGAGGGGAAGCCAGGTATGTGTCGTGTTGAAACGGTCAATGTGAGAGACATGGAGAAATGGGCAGAGGAGATGATCAAGTACATTAAAGAGACCATGTACGAGATGAGGCCCCTCGAACAATAGTTGGACAGATCGCTGGGAATGTAAATACATTTTGAATCTCAGAAATGGCAATGTTCATCACACAAGGAACGAGTCCCGTGCCAAATGCTATGAAAAGGATGTAACCTTAGAGAACTATATAAGTCTAAACATCTCTCGAATAGTCTTCCGACGGACTTAGGCATCTCTTCAGTGACTTAGTACCGCCTTCTTAGTGGCATGCACTATGCCCAACCCCTCCCTATCTTTGCCCCCACCAAACGGTTTAATCACGCTCGTTGGCCGATGACTATCACTGCCACCAAACCACATCCAGCAACCCCATCCGACGCCTCCAGTATAAACCTCCACCGACCCCGCATTGACATCCATGGCCATTCAATTGAGGACAGTATGTCAGTCATCTGAACGGCTCTCGAGCTCGTTGTTCTTGGCCAGCTCAAGCGAATGTCCAAGTGCTAAAGAATGCAGTCGCTTCAACCATCGAAGCCTGGAGGAACACGCTCAAGGAGCGGTTGCTGGACCTGCAGATCGAGGTAAGCCAAGATACTCGACTTTCAGGGCGAAAAGAAGCTCACCCATGACAGGAAGAAAAAGTGCGATTCACCCACCGTGCCATGCAGTACTTGTATCCGGCTGGGACTAGAGTGTGAGCGCAATGTCAGACTCGTTTGGGAAGACGATACTAGAAGAGTTGGCATGAAGAGAAGAGGCCGAACAAAGCCCGCAAATGAAAAGATAGACCCTGGAGCCTATGTTCACCAATATTCGAGCGGCTATGGGGTGACCCAATCGATGAAAGACGACGACAAGAGTGTGAACTCGCCTTGTCGTGCACTCTCCCTTTGGCCTGAGGATCTGGATCAAGCGCAATCCCGTCTCCTGGACCACTATATCCAGAGGTTTTCAAGAACCTACCCAACATTTTCAGGGCCAACGAACCCGTTTTTGAGCATTTTGCTCCCTCTTTCTGCCCAGAGTCGGACGGTGCTGGATGCCTTACTGGCACTCAGCGGAGCTCAGACTTGGGAACATGGTCGTTTCATATACCAAGATATTATGCCAAGCCTTAGACAAAAGGCTTTACGAGGCTGCATGAGCTTGGTTACTCGTCTCATGAACGCCCCAGACTCTAATCAGAATCAAGTACTTGATGGGGACTCACTTCTTGGAAGAGACCTGGCGGAGAGAATTCTTTCCAATGGTACAGACTTTTCTACTAAGCAAGATTTTCTCTCTCTACTCGCGACTTGCGTTCTACTCATCCTCTACGAGAAATTGACTAGCGAAAGTGGAGGCCCGGTGTCTGCTCATCTTCAGTTTCTCGCGAAAGTCATCCCCTACCATCATGTGTTGGCGTTCGCCTCAGGGCCAAGCACAGGTGTGGTGGATCATTCAAACAGAGAGCCCTTTTGCTTTCTCTCTAGCTTGTTTTTATACAATGATCTTGTCCAATCTACCTCACTAGGGATCCCGACACTCTCTGATTTCTACCTTAACACCATGCCTGAACTAGATTGGGTGAATGGAGAGATAGCCTCTCCCGACCGGTTCTATTTTCCGCGGCTGATTGCTCGAATTGGAGCTGGTGATACCGATGTCACCGATGCCGACATAGCTGCGTGGGATGGAAGCTTGGATTGGTTTCCAAGTTTCTCACTCCAGCAACTCGAGCCACAACAAAACCATGAGAGATTGCCGATATTCGACCCAGTAATAGCCTTTCAATCCGATTTCCGGTACTTGAGTCTCTTTAGTCCTATTAGCGAGTGGCAGCAACCAAATCTCATCTCAGAGTTATATCGTATTGCAGCCATTTTATATAGAAGGGGTTCCAGCGTTCGACACGGTGCAGGTCTTTCTTTCGGGATATCATCCTCCTCCAATGGATGTTACCGAGAAGTTGGAAATCTTGCTTCATGGGCGGCTCAACTCATTGATGCTATTCCCATTGGTTCGCCTTTCGAGAACGCTCTCTTGTGGCCAATAGGCATAGTCGCCAAGGATATTAATGAGGCTCTTGTGGAGGAGAGGAAGGCCCTGGTAGCTAAGTTGACTTACCTTGAACATCGTTTTAAACAGAAGAACTTCTATTTGGTAAGGCAGCACTTGGTCCGGCAATGGATGGGAGATGATGAGTGGCTAGCAGAAGAAGACGGTGCAATTCTATTTGGATAGACTGCTCTTGGGATGGCTGTGGTAATATTGCGAGGGCCATTTATCTTCACAATGGACAAGGGTTTACCAATTATTTTCCTGTTCTAGAATCAAGAATGGCTGAAGCCCGTGGGGAGCCATCCGGCCATGGACGCGCTAATCTGTAAACGCATATTCTAGCCGCTGAGTACCAATGGCCATATCATCAAATCACAGAGACCAATAAGGATTCTAAATGGGAATCCACAATGAACTATGCCCCATCCTTCCTAAATATACCAGGCAAGAGTGGCTTGGCCTGCGTAGCTACAAGGTTCTCCGCGATTGCTACTCCGATGTCGATGATGGTATTCCCCCCACCAGAATCATTGCCTAAGGTATAAAAAGACTCTATCCTGTACATGACAAGTATATTTATTTCTCTACATACCTCCTATAGCACCTCGAAAAGCACCTTGAAAATGACTGTCGTAACGCAACCTGAAGTTTTCTTCTTCAAGCCCACAAATTATGTGCCTAACAGTCAGCTCCCTGTGCTTGTTTACCGAAAAGCCCTACCTTTGCCCCTCGAAGAGAATCTGGTGAGAGAGTTTCTGGAATCTAATAATTGGATTCACGGGGTATTTTCAGAAAATGAATCTGTCACTAGGATAATCAGTGAAGGCTGATTGCTTGGTAAATGTAGGGTACTTGGAACGCGGTGCCTAGGCATCATTTCCATCCAAATACTCATGAATGCTATGGTACGTCCTTTCAAGCTCGATTGAGCAGCCCGAACAGCAGGTTATCCAGAGTTTTAAGGGACGATGGCTAATTCATGTGGGTAGCCATAATAAAAGGCTCCTCAGAACTTCTGATTGGGGTTGGTCCACTCGACACTGAGGCTGAAGGAGAAGTAATCCATGTAGAGTCAGGGGATGCTATCATATTACCTGCCGGGGTTTCCCACTGCTCCAAAAGCTCCAGCCAAGATTACAGATACTTAGGAGCTTATCCCAAGGTATTTTGAGCCGTACCCTTTTTGAGCCTCATACCTAACTATGTAACAAAGGACGCTCCCAAATGGAAGAACGAGTATGGTAGAGATCAAAGCCGGTTTAATTCATTGGTCCTGGAGTCCAGCTCTGTTGATATCCCGGACTGGGACCCTGTGAACGGTCATCTAGGTCCTCTTCAAAAGCTTTGGGCACTTTAGGTAACTTCCGGCTTGCTATCCGTTCGGAAAAAAACTTCATTTTTATATAGCTACTAAACTTATGTGGTGCTGGCGTTAGAATTGCCGAAACGTCTTTATAGCAAGGCTTCCAAACGCACATCTCACATGAAATTCGACAGAGGACGCCTGACATAATGAAGCATGCACAACTCAGTAGCGCTCTTAGGACAAGATCGTCCCATATTTTGCCAATTAGATTCGTGGTTGAAGAGAGTGTAAGGGAGGGGATACTTGCCAAACTAAGTTTTCGGCATCTTTCTCTTGGCCGCGACTCCTCAGCCGACCAGCATCTCAGAGGAGGGACGACGCCGACATCGCCAACGTATCCGGCGGGCCCTTCGGCATGGCTAATTGCCGCTTCGTCGCGGGGTGCAATGAGCTATGGTGACGTTGACGCCGAAAAGACCTCGACCTCGGAATCGGAAAGTTTCCGGCCTCCCACACCCACGGCAGAGCCTTATCAGGACTAGGTTTGAAGCTCATTAATAACAAGAGCTCCCTTCGGTTAGATAATAGACTGTCGCTTCTTACACCTTGATTTGTGTGCTATCATTTGTCAGAGAATCAACTCCTTGCCACCTTATTCTCCCCACCACCACACCAACCCGCCCAACATGTCTAGCTCACGCATCAACCGAGTCACCCTGTTCAAGATCCCCAATACCGAGGATCAGCAGAAGCTTCTGGCCATTTACAAGCAAATGCCTGCTAAGGCAGTCAAGGTATGTTCAATATATTCATCATTACTTCGGGGCTGGAAGCTAACGTTTACGTTGTAGGATGGCAAGCCGTACATTCTCTCAGTCACAGCAGGAACTGCCAAGCCAGACCAGCGCGCGCAGGGTTTCACCATTGCCGTGATTTCCGTCTTCTCGTCGGTGGACGACATGGTGTACTACGACAATGAATGTGCCGCGCACGCTGAACTGAAGAGTTTCGCAAAGACGGTTCACCAGGGCGCCATGATGGTGTTCTTCGAAAATGAGCTGTAAAAGTTTTATGATTAGATAAATATAAACATTGGAGAAAATTTACATACACAGTAATATCTACCGACTCGTCATAAAAAATTATTTAGGATAAATTGCCTCGGATCTGCTACATGAGACCTTGAAATCGTCGCGTGATTTCGCTCCCGTCGCCACCATTGTAATAGTCATTGCCGAAATCCGATGGGAACTGCTGTCCCTGCTCGAAAACATCAAACAATGCCATGAGGTCATTGCTCATTTGGAACATGTTGGGCGTTGTGCCCGCGCCAGCAAATTCAGTGCCAGAGTCCAGACCACCAGCCAACATTTCCATTCCAACCGGAACAATAACTCCCGGCTCCTCTCCGTACCTTTGCTCCTTCGATTCGCTTTGTTGGTTCAGACTACCCGCGCTATCCTCGCGAGCAGCTAACTCGTTTTGGCCGTTATTCTGCTCAACCTCACGGCCGTCCTCAGCCCCTTTCATTCCCAATCTCTTTAACCGGGGTAGTAGGCCTCGGATACTATTCCAGAGCCTGCGGCTGGCCTGGCTTCGACGAGAAAAATCTCGAACTAACTTGACTGCTGCGTGAAAACTGTTCCTGCATACTTCTGCAAAGACCTTGGGATCGTGGCAGACAGCTAGGAAAATAACCGCCAAAGCTGTTACAAGGAAGTAGTTGAATGCGGTCTGCTGCCGGCTGTAGATGTCTGAAGTTGCATTCAGATGCACCAGGACTTTTATACTGTCCTTGGCTATCTCGACAACAAGATAAGCGCTGTGAGGATCGGCTTTGATTTTTGCCGGGCTGAGTAGGTGGTGGCGGTAGATGAGTATCCTCGTGTGGTTACCGCGAAGATATAGAAGGGCACGCAAGCGGTGAAGCACGCGTGGCTGGGCACGAGCTGCAAGCCCGAGGCGTGGGTGTCGTAGTTGGAGGTCAGGAGGTATAGATTCCAGCCATTCCTGTGTCTTGAGATCCAATACAGCTGTGGTTTCTTCTGGTATGAAATTGGCCATGGAACCGAATGCCATGAGTGCTTCCCAAAGCTGGGAACTCAGACGTCCATAGCCTATCATGCATTTGAGGTATTGATAATCCGGACCCTGACAGGGGATATCAGCATACTTAGTCGTAATGAAAGGGCTGATGGTGGACTCTGCCTTGGGCAACTTACTGGTTCTGGAAGTTCAGGATCAATGTCCCGATCTACCAGTGCGAATGAAAGACTCGTGCCGAAGCTCCAACGACGATCGAGAACATATATGACCCAGAAGACCCTGGCAGCCATTGACCTCTGGGCCTCGTCGTGGAAGGACTCCAGTATGGTCGCCTTTCTATGAAGGCCCATCTCTAGTGCATCTCGTGCTGCCAGACCGATGGTACGCCAGGCAAGCAGGTCCTCATCAGAGTGGAAGTAATAGATGCTCTACTAGCAGGTTAGTATCTGGGTCTGAGTACCTATATCCAGGAGAGGATTTAAATACTGACCAAGATCACCAGGATCTGCAAGTCCTTCACATCGCCTGCTGGTTTTGATATCCTCGAAACACTGCGTTCAACTGATTCTACCATTTGAGTGCTATTCTCTCTTTTTCCATGCGCTTCAATGACGATGGCAATGGCGAGCGCCACCTTTGCAAGCTGAAAGTCTTTGTATGAAAAGTCCATTTGCCTGGGCTCTGACGCCACATCACTTTGCAGGGCAGTGTCGCTATTACGGCCGTACTCGAGGATCTTTGATGCGTTCGCCGCCAGATAACCGCTGTCAATGCAAGGATAAACCGATTCGACCTCTTCTTGAAACACCCCCAACAACCGCGATACCTCAGAAGTGTCACACCGTTGCCAGAATTCATAGTCTAGTGTGAGTGGCCCTCTAGATGGTTCGATTGGAGATCCAGGGCCACTCGGTGGCGGCATCTCGTAGGGAGGAATACCCATCCGTGTCAAAGATCTTTCACCGATCTCTATGCTGTATGCTGACCTCGTCGGGCCAACAAACTGAGGTTGCTTTGGGACGGTGATCCTCAAGCGAGGATCTCGTGGGGATGTTTGCCCAGTGGCAGCATTGCTACCGGACCTCACCGAGGCCGCAATCGAACGGGTATCCTCTCCATTCACTCGCGTCTTCAAGTCAGTCACTGTCGCAGCCAACTCGGCCATTTCGAGACGGAGCTGCTTCACCTCTTTGTCCAACGCCCATAGCTCCGCACTGCTATAATCGAAAGACTGTCAGGGCTAATAAAAATGGAAGAGGGGTTGGTGGATTGGGAGATTGAGTACTTTTCTGACTTGCCCTTGGCGGCGTTCGCGGCCTCTCTATGTGTTGGATACACGCAGGGCAGGCCTGATGATGTGCATCGCCGGCACGCATCTTCGTTCTCGCCAGGCAAACACTTTAACTTGCGCCTCTTGCACTCGTCACTGCCGGTTATGGTGAGCCATGGTCCGATAGCCGTTTGGGAGCGAACACATACCACGCAACAGCCGTATACTTGCCTCGCTTTGGGCGGCGGACAGCGTCTGCAGCGGGCGAAGCAGCACGCTTCTGCACTGCAGGATCCGCTTCAGCATCCACTTCAGCATGCTCAGAGCTCGTCTGCCTGCTCATGGCTGTGCCGGTGCCTCAGAACTCGCTGTGCAATCTGTGGTCTTGGTGGAGCCCGAGCTCAGCGGAACTGATTTCCACGCGCCGTGTCTCAAGCAAACAAGGGGCAGGAGAAAGGAAGGGATTCGACATTCCGAGGACGTGGCAGCATCCGTTTACTTATTGTTCCGAGCGTCGTACCCCGCAAATCTTGCAAATCTCGATTACCCCGGATCGGAGCCCATTTCCGAGCTTTCCGAGCCACCACGTACTGCGAGATCGACATGCTCCGAGGCCACAGTCGGCCTCTCATGCCTGAGAGAATTCAGCTGACCTTTCTCTCTGACGAACCCCGTGGGGCTAACCGAGTCTCATGCATTTGTTCCTCAGAGAGTGCCCCACCCGCCAGATATATGATGCCCAGTCACGGCGAGCTTCTCTTCTCACTCGGCCCAACAACCGCACCGCCTCTTCCCCTCCCTCCTGACCAGCATCACTCTACCACATTCTACAACTGTGATAGATTGTGTTCTTTCCTGAACCTGTCCCCTCTATTATCCAGTAGTCAATATGACTATCGCCAACTTCATCCTAAGCACCGCTGGCCGGTATAGGGATGACCCTGCACAATCCCTTCTTGTGACCCTTCTTTGTGCCCCGCTGGTGTACATCCTGGTCAATGAGCTAGTCAGAAAGAATGCCCGGCTGCAAATGAAAGGTCCTGTTGGCCTGCCTCTCATCGGTCATTTGTGGGATATCCGAGTCAATGCTGCTGAGAAGTATCGAGAGTGGTCACGCAAGTACGGTGAAGTCTACCAGATCCAGCTTGGCAATATTCCCGTCGTCGTCGTCAACTCTGCTTCTGCTGCTCGAGCCATCTTTGGCCAGAATGCCCAGGCCCTCAGCTCAAGGCCCGAGTTCTATACATTCCACAAGGTTAGTCTACCCAATTGCTGTGTGTATCTCGATCTGTGCTAACGTGAACTCAATCAAGGTGCTCTCCGACACTGCCGGTACCACGATCGGTACATCTCCTTACAGCGACTCTCTCAAGCGCCGCAGAAAGGGTGCTGCCTCGGCTCTCAACCGACCCTCCGTCGCGACCTACGTTCCCCATCTTGAAGTTGAGACCCGCGACTTCATCAAGGAGCTCTACGACTATGGTGATGCCGGAAACACCCCCGTTGATCCCATGCCCATGATTCAGCGTCTATCTCTGTCTCTTGCCTTGACTCTCAACTGGGGAACCCGTCTGAAGAGCCAAAAGGATAACTTGTTTGGCGAAATCACCCATGTCGAGGAAGAAATCAGCAAGTTCCGATCCACCACCGGCAACCTCCAAGACTACATCCCCATTCTCCGTCTCAACCCGTTCAACTTCCACTCCAGCAAGGCCCGCGAGATGCGCAACCGTCGTGACAAGTATCTCACCGACCTGAATGACGCCCTCGACGAGCGCATTGCCAACGGTACATACAAACCCTGCATCCAGGCCAACGTCATCCTCGACAAGGAGGCAAAGCTGAACAAGGAGGAGTTGACTTCCATCAGCTTAACCATGTTGTCTGGCGGCCTGGATACCGTGACCACTCAAGTCGCCTGGTTCTGCTCTCTGCTCTCTCAGCGCCCCGACGTCCAGGAAAAGGCCATCAAGGAGATTCGCAAGTTCTACGCCGAGGATGAGCCCATGTGCGACGAGAATGACGACCAGAAGTGCGAGTACGTCGTGGCGCTTGTCAAAGAGGCTCTTCGATACTACTGTGTATTACGTCTTGCTCTCCCTCGTGCATCCATCAAGGACATTGTCTTCCAGGGCAACTTTATTCCCAAGGGCACCATTGTCTTCTTGAACGCCTGGGCTTGCAACATGGGTAAGTTTCTGAACCTTTTCCACGCTTTGATAATAAAGATACTAATCATTCAATAGATCCCGTTGTCTGGTCTGATCCGGAAGTATTCCGTCCCGAGCGCTGGCTCGAGCAGCCCGACGCTCCGCTCTTCACATATGGTGTCGGATACCGCATGTGCGCCGGATCTCTTCTTGCCAACCGTGAGCTTTACCTCGTCTTCATGCGCCTGCTAAACAGCTTCCGCATCGAGAAGTTTGACGAGATTGACTGCCACCCCATCACCGGCAATGCTGACCCAACGAGTCTGGTCGCTCTGCCACCTCGCTTCAAGGCCCGTTTCGTTCCCCGTCACCCAGCGGCGCTGAAGAAGGCTGTATCACAATCAGCTTAGGATATAGAATTATTCTTACATATAAACGATTGAAATAAGATATCACAGGAGAGGGAAAGATTGGAGAAGGATAGCAGGATTATCAAGCTATCCACGCAACAGGGTTTCATAGCAATGGTACTTATGAATTAGCTCAATTAGAGTCTGAATGCAATTTCACGAATTTCATGCAAGCCAAACATAGAAAATATCCCTAAAGTACATGTCCTGCTGTACATTGGTTCAAACTACCAGATGGACAGTTTAGATACTACTGACTAGACTTAGCAATTCACCATCCGGCTCTCACACAAGACCCACGCTTTATGAGCTTCTTTCCGTTTGATATTCACTACATTCGACATTCGTTAGACTTACTTAAGATCTGAGAGAATTGAATGTCTCAGTAGAAACCCCGATGTCTATCCATAATCAAGTAGGTCGCCAGGCTTTACGACAGTGTCCGGCGGAATTCATACGAGCGGTTCAACTGCCCTTCTCGGGAATCAATATCATAACAGCCGTTTCATTATTTTTTAATCTATTCATCGCTATATACTATACTGTAAATATACGTTGGACCATTCATCTTCATTCATTCTTCAAATCTAGAACGCTTTTGGTGAAACTGTGTGCTAAGCCTAGGCTGCTCACCAAACATCCTCCTGTAGTTCGTTATTAGTAAAGGGTTTCTTTCTTTCAAATAGCAGGAGAAATTTAAACGTACCTGATACTGGTTGGAGAGCTTCATTTGCTTCACAGTCTCCTCGGCCTGGGCTATAGACACGCCACGCTGGGCGCCAATAATTTCAGTCAAGGCGACATTGACTGACCGAGCCATATTGGCGGCATCTCCACACACGTAGAAATGGGCACCTTCTTTGAGAAGACTCCGGATTTCTGCCGCCTTTTGCTGAAGGCGATGTTGAACGTACACCTTCTCGTTTCCTTCTCTGGAGAATGCGGTGACAACTTCAAATTTATTCCCCATCGTTGCTTGAACATCCTAAAAGTTTAAGGTCAGTCTTTTTGGCCACAAGAAGAAGGGTAATTCAGTCATACCTTCCACTCTTCCTCATATACGAAGTCTTCTGCGCGGGTTCTGCAGCCAAAGAACAGCAGAGTCTTGCCCACAGGGAGACCCATTTCCATCTGCTTCTTCCTCTCACGAATGAAACCCCGAAAAGGCGCGACACCAGTTCCAGGACCAACCATAATGACCGGCTTGGTTGTGTCACTCGGCAGCCTGAAGTTGGAGTGTCGGATGTGAACCGGCACAACCGACCCCTTGTACATGGAGCGAGGACCCTTGATATCGTAACTTGGTGAAGCCGCTGCCTTGCCACCATTTTGGAATCTCTCCAGTGACAGAAGGTAGTTGCTGGCCACGCCGTAGAACTTGTCCTCGCGAGACTTGACAGCTCGTGACTCGACAGCCACGGTCACGGATACTCGACCTGGTTGCTCCAGAGACGATGATGAAATGGAGTAGTATCTTGGTGCCAGCCTGTTGATACTCTCAACAAATGCAGAGAAGGGAATGCCGGTCCAGCGCTGTCCCCTACTGACGAAGCGAAGTGCACTGGCAATATTCAGACATCGTAGGGAAACGTGCTGTGAGAAGTAGTCCCGGTCCTTTCCGAGCCTAGTGACTTCCTGCTTCGTTGACTCATCAGGTGAATAGGGTGCAAGCATAGCCAGGAATTCTCGTGAAACCGGAGCACAGATTTCCAGATAGTATCTCGCAATAGTATCGTAGGTGGTAGGCGTGGGGACCGGAACCTTTGCAGATGGATCCGTGCTCGATAAGTTGATGACTTCATGTCGCTTTGCAGTAAGACCAAGCACGTCAAGAAAAGCGTCAACTTCCGTATCCGGGTTGATGGGCCAGACTGCGATGTGATCACCAGTCTCATACTTCAAGTTGGTTCCCTCAATGTCGAATTCCATGTGAATGCAGTTGCGATCAGACCCCTTGAAGAGCTCTTTAGCGTGGGCGATGGGGGAGAGATAGGGGTTAGTGGAGTGGAAAGGTCCCTTGGCTATCCCTTGGAGATAACCCTTGTTGAGCTCGCCGACGAAGACGTCAGAAGAATCCTTGTTCTTACTGTTGTCGGAGGTAATGTTGAAGACTGGATCATACAGCAGGGTCTCGCGCTCTGTGAGTGCCATTTCCGAAGTGAGCTTCTCCCACATAGGCTCCTTCCAACGCATAAAGTCCTCTTCCATGCAGCCAGCGTCATCACCGTCTCCAACATCTCCAACCAGGTGGGCTCCCTGGCTAGACAAGATTCTGCTAACTTCTCTCGCCATTTTATTGTAGTGCTGGTAAGTGCGGTTGCCCAGACCAAAAGTGGCGAAGCGCAAATTGCTCAGGAGTGGGTTATGACCAAGGGTGTAATTAACATCATCTGAGCTGATGTACTGAAAGAAGTCTTCTGCATTATCCGTAGGGTCGCCCTCGCCAGCCGTAGCGAGGACAAACATGACAACGTGGCTCGATGGGACTTCATCAAGGTTCTCAAAGTCATACTCGTCAAGGTCTGCCACCATGGTGTCCAGGCCGAAACGAGAGCGGCCTTCTTTGGCAAGTCGCTTGGCATAGCCTTCAGCCGTACCCGTCTGGCTACCGTAGAAGACGATGCAGTTTTTCCCCAGCTTCTCCATCTTCTTAACAAAGTCGCGGCCAGATTCTTCGTTGTCGGTAAAAGCTTCAAGCTTGCTTTGAGCTGTTGGCTTCAAGATTCTGGCCTTTAGGCTGTCTCTGAACCAGTATGTGACAGTGCCGAGGAGCAGGATACCAATGATGGCAACATCAGAGATGTCCATCCCGAAGAGAGTGTCTGGAACCATGTTGAGGATTTGTTTGAAAGGCTCAATGTTGAACAGATGTTAGCATGAGTTTAGGGTCAAATGCATCCTCTGAACGCTCGAGGTCTCTCTATTTGATATCATCACCATCCGCCTCACCTGCCCCATTATGATGGCCTCGTATGATTTTGACGCTTCTCGAATCTTTCGTCGTCGTCGGAAACATTCTAAACATTCCGAGCCTTCCAGCATATGTCTGAGATGCCGAAGCCGCATAGTAGTAACAAGAGAGAAGGTTCGTTTACCGAGAACGGCGGATTGCCAGCTGATTGAATTATGGGGAAGGGGGGAACAATGTTACAGTTACAACCAAAGGCACACACATTGAAATGCCAAGAACCGACCGAGGCCGTGGGAGGTGATTCCGCTTCATAGCGAAATTGCCACCTGGTTTTATTCCGACGGAAAGCATAAATCTGAATCCGAGGTCGGGCGCGGACTGGAGCCAGCGCCCCTCCAAATCGGGAGTTGCGGCACGAGTGATTTCAAAGCACCTCGCCAAACATCCCATGTCCATTCAGTGCAACTTACGCATGGGGAAATATAGATGAGACCAAAAGCATCCTAAGTCGGACGGGTGGCAGAGAAGCAAGATGTATCAAAAACTAGACCTAGACCCGGGGTCAACATTACGCGAAATCGAGGCATGTTGGCATGTTATGGCAATGGAATGGTCTGCAGTAGTGCCTAGACCAAATGTTTTAATAACCTTCCCTTGGCTTTCATTTCAAGCCCCAACAGGTATGACTAGACAATGCTTCTGCTGCCACCTCTGGGAAAAGTGTGAGACAGGAGGTGAGCAAAGACCAGGTTTCACTGCCCTTTTCCACGCTAGAGATCTGCACCCCAGAGCAAGAACAGCTTAGCGAGTGCAACCCAATCGACAAAAGAGGTTTGGTCAGGTTGAGTGGGAGACGTAACTAGATACGAGAGTGGGATAGTGACATACGCTCGGAAACCGTTCCGTTTCCGCTGTACACTTTCACGAACTCTCTGCTCGGAAACCTCATCATGAGCTCGCCCTTTCTTGGACAAACCTGGAGATAACGGTGGGGTTTTCTGGGGAAATCTGCATCACCTCCTTACCGAGATCTTGATTCCCCGCAAATATCTCATTGTATGACTGATTAATGTGACTGTAATGATAGGGCCAGCTTGATATGATATGAGTATCTAGCGTCGTAAGTTCGCGCCGTTATCTATGGCTAGCCTCCATTCCCCACACTTCACACGGCATCTAGACACACCCAGTCTTCGTCCTCCCTCCCTCTACACCATAGAGGCCTTTTATACGCTTGCCCGTCCTTCCGAAGCCGACTAGCTCAACGGCATCGTCAACACCACCTATATTAGCCTCGTGCGACCGAAACCGTTCTCTTCTCTTTCTGATCTGTTTGTATCGCCACCATGGACCAGAAGAAAGACCTCACAGACGCCGCCATGTCGATAGATAGAGTAGAGTCGCGCCCCTTGGGCCACCTTACAGATGAGGAGCGTCTGGCCCAGATGGGCCACAAGCAAGAGTTGGAGCGCACGTTCTCGTTGGTACCACTTACCGCGCTCTGCCTCTGTCTGATGGCAACGTGGGAGGCCCTTTCAACTGTCATTGCCGCAGCCCTCGCCAGCGGAGGGCCTCCTTGTCTGTTCTACAACTAGTACGTGAACCCCTTTCATCAAAACATTATCAGGATTAAGATACTTACAGTTACAATCAAGTGTGTTGAGCTTCATTTGCACCGTTTGCGTTGCTGCATCGCTAGGCGAACTGGCTTCCATCTATCCCACGTCAGGAGGTAAGCATGCCATCACCCCTTCAGTAAATCCGAACATTGCTAACCATTCCATCGATACCAGGACAGTACCATTGGACCGCCGCTCTTGCCCCTCCATCGACAAAGTCATTCGCCGCATTCGCTACTGGATGGATCTCTGTTGGTGGACAAACAATTCTTACAGCTTCGGCAGCTTTTGCCGCTGGCCTGCAATTTCAGGCTTGCATCACGCTGAACCATGACGATTACGTTCCAGAAAGATGGCAGGGCATGCTCTTCTACTGGGCCGTCCTTGTCTACGCACTTGTGATGAACATCTGGGGGTTCAAGTTGCTCCCGCACGTCAATATTGTATCTGGTAAGTGAACCTCATGAACATAAAACTTTACTCTGTTCAGCTGTGGTCCCGAGACTGACAATGCCTACGCTCAGGTGTTATCCATATTGCAGGATTCATCGCTATTCTCGTGACACTTGGTGTCATGTCCGAGAAGAACACGGCCGCCTTCGTTTTTACCGAGTTTCAGAATAACAGTGGTTGGACTAGTGACGGGATCTCATGGCTAGTTGGCCTGCAAAGTGCTGTTTATCCATTCCTTGGGTGAGTCAGCATAACCAGTCGCTTCACAGAATAAACAAACTGAAAAAACTAACGGTCCTATCTTCAAATAGATACGATGCAGCAAGTCACGTTGCAGAAGAACTCCACAACCCAAGCCGCAACGTCCCGCTTGCCATGGTTGGCAGTGTCCTCCTTAATGGCTTGATGGGCCTTGTCTATTGCATTATCCTGCTGTTTGCAGCCCCATCGCTTGATGATCTGCTCTCGACGCCCACTGGTTTCCCATTCATGGAAATCTTCCTCAGCGTTACCAATACAAGAGCTGGTGCGACTGTCATGTCTCTCGTTATTTGTGCCGTTGCAACAGCTGCAGTTACTGCGGGCGTTACTTCTACATCTCGAACTCTATGGGCATTTGCTAGAGATCAGGCGACACCTTACCATGAGCAGTTGAGCAAGGTGAACCAGACTCTGCAAATCCCAGTCAACGCTATTGTTGTCATTACCGTACTCCAAGCCATTCTTGGTTTCATCTACTTGGGCAACTCGACCGCCTTCAACGCCATCCTCTCAATGGCTATCATTGGCATGTACCTTTCATATGTCCTACCCATCGGCTATATGCTGTTTTTCGGTCGTCGAAAGCTCCAAAAGAGTGAATACGGATCTTTCCGTCTGGGTGCTTTTTTCGGCCCTGTTCTGAACATCATTGCCATTATCTGGATGATCGTTTGCATGCTATTTAGCACATTCCCTACGACTATGCCAGTCACCGCCGAGAATATGAACTACTCCACCGTGGTTATGGCGGCTTGGCTTCTGTTTGGGGGGATTTACTATGTGTGGTTTGGGCGTCAAAAGTTCGAGGTTCCGCTCAATGACCTTCCTGTTCTCACAGGCGAGCACGGACATGGCGAGAAGCTTGCAGAATAAACTGTACCTAGTAATTTGTGGTTGTTTCATTTGTAACACATTTAAGATATGGATTTATATATCGGGGTCCTGTAACAGCATTAGTTTGGTACAATCAATGAAACGAGTCCGATCTTCAAGAATTTGGGGAGCATCGTGAGCGATTATTGTCACTGAGCAGCATGTATTAATAGTAATAGTGTTTGGATCAAGCGGAGGTTAGCCAACGTAGAAGATGAAGAGAATGACAACATTACCATCATCAATAGTTGTGGATCTTCTTCAACTACGGCTCGCAAAAAAACGCATTGCTCCAGATATGAAATCTAATGGGCGGCTCCTCACTCAGTTTTGTGGTTATGAAAACAGAAATCAGCCTTTTTGTCGGGAATAAACAGGTCCATATTCTCTTCCCTAACTATAATTATACACTTTGTCTTTACTCGGGGAGCTTGAAGTGAGGCTTCAAGCCAGTCCAGCTATGCTCGTTATATCCATCCTGTACTTTCTCGCATGTTTTCAAACCCCACTCCGTCACACCAAGCATCAAGCAGCTTTCAAACATGAAGGCCATACTTCCCTCACCAACCTTCTGTGGCGAGAGCGCTGCATTTGAAGCCTTTTCAAACGTGTCTGCATCCGGCCCGTGAGCGGACATGACATTGTGCAGACTGGCACCTGCAGGCTGAAACCCGCCACCGGCCTTGGCATCATACTGGCCGCAAATCAGACCCATGAACTCAGACATGGTGTTGCGGTGATACCAAGGCGGGCGGAAAGTATCCTCCTGGACGAGCCAGCGAGGGGGGAAGATTACGAAGTCTGCGATTGCAGTTCCGGGGCGATCTGAGGGTCCGGTCAAGACAGTGTAGATGGAAGGATCCGGATGATCAAATGAGGTGCTTCCAATCACTGAAAACCGACCGAGATCGTACTTGTAGGGGTAAACTATCAAAGAGTTAGCTTCAACAATTGTCGGTCTAGATCACAGGAGAGAACATACAGCTGGTCCACCAGTTAGCGCGGTTTACGCATCAGAACGAATAGGGGTACTTACTTTCCATGCCAAGCTACCACATCGAACGGAGTATGCTTCTGCTTGGCCTCGAACAGCTTCTCATTATACTTGGTAACAATCGTCCATTCAGTCTCTGTGTCCTGAGTATAGTCCGCTACTGGGATCTGAAAGTCTCTTGGGTTTGCCAGGCAGTTGGATCCAATGGGTCCCAGCTCAGGAAGAATAAAGTGTCCCTGGTAGAGCTCCAGGATGTAGCCCCTAGCCGGACCCTCTGGGAGATCAACACGGTATTTAATACCGCGGGGCAGAACTGCGATTTCGTTTGGGCGAACCAGGAGGTTTCCTAGCTCTGTCTTGATATCCAGGATGCCGTGCTGAGCGACGACAAGCATCTCGCCATCTGAAGAGTAGATGGCGGTATTGGCGTGCATGCTGCGACCAACCGTGAAGATGTAGATTCCAAGACCAGCCTTCATGGATGGGTCGCCGTTTCCTGAGACTTTCTTCAGACCGCGGACCCAATCAACCTCCTCGTCAATGTCAAACGGATTCCATCTGAGTTGATTGGGAATCTGCTCAAGCGGCGCATTCAGCTCTGGCGCAGTGGATGCTACTGGCTGGAATGCCGAGTGAGCGGCGGACGGGAGGATACGATAGAGCCATGATTGCTGGTTCTCGCCCCTGGGGGCTGTGAAAGCAGTCCCAGACAGCTTCTCAGCATAGAGGCCATACGGAGCTTTCTGGGGTGAGTTGGCGCCAATTGGCAGTGCCCCTTTTACAGCCTCGGACCTGCAGATTACTGGTTACAGACTGCAAATAAATGAAGGTCTGATGCATAAACCATGGGTTTATGTGGCCCAACTTACTCGTGAAAGGAGTTAAACCCATTGAGGTATTGATACTTCTCAGGGGTCTTGAAGTCTGTGACAGGCATGATGATAAGGGCTTTGAGCAGTCAACTAAGATACGAGCTTGGTCAAGGCAAAGTCCAATCAGTATGTCAGAGTCCACAATGGATTGCCGCTAAACAAATTGGCCTGACCGTGTAGATAATCTCCTATTCACTTGTTTGGATGGCGGCGACGGAGGGAATCAAGTATGCGCTTCAAGCCCAAGATAACAGGAACATGAGTCAGATCTCGTCACTCTTTCATCATTATCTCCTCCAGATGCCTAAATATGCTAATTATCCAGCGTCGTACCATGTAGAAGGCGCGTAACGCCGTCCGGTCTGCGGAGGCTCGGAACCTCGGAAATTTCCGCCAACAACCACAGCTAACGAGCTCGGAACTGCTTTCAGACACCGATTGCGAACTTGGATTCCATCCAGTGAACCAGAACTATGTGGATCATGAGATGGAAGTGGTGGATATAGCATCGGGTATTGCAAGGCGATGAGACCTTTTCTTGGAGTCGCTCTCTCGTTGATCCTCTCTACAAGTATTGCCAGTGCTCATCTCAGATACGAAAGAAGCAGACCATTCTCTAAGACTCACAAAGCGTATCCGGCATACAATTTCCTTCACAGCCATTCACTCAAGATGACGAAATCCTGGCTCTCAATCCCTTCGGGGTCTCATTTCTCCTTAGCCAACATCCCATTTGGCATCATCACCCACTCCAGATTCCAAGTCCCCCGCATCGCAGTCGCTGTAGGCGAGCATGCTCTGGACGTGAACACTTTTGCACAGAAGGGCGGCTTTGCTAAATGCGCCGGTCTAGATTCCAGTGCCCTGAAGGTTTTCACAGAGCAATCGCTCAACGCTTTTGCGGCATTGGGTCGTTCGCATCATCGCACCGTCCGCAATTACCTGCGCGACGTTTTCCGGGCTGATACGCCCTACCCCGAGGTTCTACAGGCCAACGACGGTCTCAAGAATGAGGCGTTGATTCCCCTCAGCGAGGTACAAAATCATCTTCCCTTGACCATTGGAGATTACACGGATTTCTTCGCTGGTCGTAACCATGCCCACAATGTTGGAACACTCTTCCGTGGCCCAGCCAACGCCCTCAACCCCAACTACAACCACGTCCCTGTAGCCTACCACGGACGTGCCAGCTCCGTCGTGGTGTCTGGGACCCCTCTGAACCGCCCTTGGGGACAGGTCCTTCCCGCACCTGGCGCTACAACTCCCGTTTTCAAGCCCTGTGCCAAGCTTGATATTGAGCTCGAGCTGGGCATGTTCATCTCCCGCGGGAACAAACTCGGACAGCCCATCAACGTTGATGACGCCGAGGAGCACATCTTTGGTTATGTCCTGATGAACGACTGGAGTGCAAGAGACGTCCAGCAGTGGGAGTATGTGCCGCTGGGTCCCTTCAATGCCAAGAACTTTGGCACGACCATCAGCGCGTGGGTTGTGCTCGCCGATGCTTTGGAGCCTTTCAAGACTGCTGGCCTTACCAATGAGGTCGAGCTCCAGGACTACCTCAAGGAAACGAAGAAGGATAACGTTGTGGACATCAATCTCGAGGTTGCGCTAATCAGTAAGTACCCACGGAGCTGCTCCAACCCAATTGCTGAGCTTTGTTGCTAACCGAACCTCTTAGCCGAGAATGGTGACGAAAATGTTATTTCAAAGACATCTTCCAAGAATCTCTTGTGGTCTTGGCCGCAGATGGTCGCACACCACAGTATCACAGGCTGCAACCTGCGCACGGGTGATTTACTTGGATCCGGTACCATCTCAGGCTTTGAAGCCGGTACACAGGGCAGTATCTTAGAACAGACGCTCGGAGGCAAGACTCCGCTAGAGCTCAAGGGCGGAGAGAAGCGTAGCTTTGTAAACGACGGTGACACGATCCGCATTAGGGGAGTTGCGGGCTCCGTTGATGGCGAGCTTGTTGGGTTTGGCGAGTGCGTTGGAAAGATCCTAGCACCCATCTCCAGAAATTGAATATCAGCATATCAATATAGAGTTCAAAAATTGTAGCTTCTTCAATCACAACTCAGCCATAGTAGAGGCAAAGGGTCGCATTGCCCCCGGGAAATTTCGAGGGGCACGCGAATAGCTATGGGCGCGCTGTGATTCCTCATTGTAGTATTGCATGAGCTGCTTCTTCGTGATTGTCCTCAGAGCAAAATGGATGAAATCGGCCGGGCTGACAGGTCGACTGAGTAAGGAAAAGATTTTCTTTGCCCGTTAATCAGTTTCTATGGCGATTCGCCAGAGCTTAGCACCATCTACTAAAACGGAATTGATTGAAGACTTGACTTTCTTTGTCAAAGGAGGGTTCGGTCTAAATTGGTGATGAAGAAGGGTGGTCACGTGTTATTTCTACTCATCCATCCAACAAGTTAGTCACGTGCGCTGCCCACCCCCAAACGGCTCGCGGGATATTCAATGTTCCGAGCGCTCTGTGTTACCTACCCTATACTTCTGATGTCAAGATTAGGTCTGAAACATTAAGCGTCTATATTCCTTGTCGTAGACATTGGAATGATTTTTACTGTAAGTAATATAATTCTTGATCATGTCCAGTGCTTTTTTAAAAAGTGTCATCGCAGTGGTATTTTGTCGTAATCGTTTGTTGTTCGACTTGTTGGTGTTATAATTACCGTGAAGCAAGGGACCACATCTCTCTCACACTTCAACCAACCAACTTGAGTGCCTATTAACAATTACCGATGCCCAACAGGCCAGAAAATTCCCCATTAAGATGTTCTTCTACAGTATGCTGCTATAAGGGATGTCTGAAGCTCTGTAAGTTCCGCGTTTGTGATGATGAACCCTTGCGCAATCCCAGTTCAGCTAGCGCTCGGCGGCTCCGCGCGCTTCTTATTGGTTGCGAGACAATGTCAATGTTTCGAGTCACGAAAGGGAGCCCTGATCTATCGACACGACTTCAAGCTTTACCTGGTCAGGAGGATAAGAACGAATCCCACGTGTCGTGTTGTGGGCCCTGATTTGAGGTCTATTACGATGTGGATGTGGGTTCTTGGTGGTGATTTCTGGCCACCATCGGAGCTATCACAACTGCTGAAGGTGTAATTATTGGATGCTATACGACACTAGTGAATGGAGCCCAGGTACGATCCAGCCAATCCAAGCCCCAACATCATCAGCCGCACGGATGGACATGTGCTGACAAAAATCCTAGACTACGCGCTTGAATTTGTGTCATGGGAGCCACTTACCCAAATCCCCACGCCAGGTCTAGCTCCCCTCACAATTTACAAAACAAGGGGGAACGCGCGCTCACCCTGCCCTCAATTAGTAACGACGGGGATGGATGCTAAACTGTTGACGTGCTAACCGTAGGAGGTTTCGCAACATGAATCCAGTTTTGATGTAGGGCATCCCCTAGCCGCCATTGTTTCCCTTTAGCAGTTAGCCAAATTCACATTCTGGTTCGGGTGTAAAGGGGTCATCTGGTAGCAATCCACTAGGTAAACACCCTGTCAACATCCTTGGTTATCTCACCATTAAAATCCGGTTGCAAGTGACTGAGAACTCCTTGAAACTAAGATGGTATGGAATAAGGTGTTTTTTACTCCCTCGCTCAACGATTGAGTAAGTGCTACCTTCCCTACTTGTTAGAATCAATCACACGATGAAAAAAGACATATGCGTGATTCAGTTCGTGGGAATCCAATATATTGATTTTAATATTTGTTTCGATCTGCTGTGATGACAGAATCAACCGCTCCCGACTTTTTCTTCCGCAGAGGGTCAACATGGTCCATGATGTATGTGTCTTTATAGTGTTCATTGTGACTCGATTCCCCGCGAGAGTTATTCCACAACCTCCGCTCTCCATCGCTGTTATCGTGGCTATAAAGACTCTCGGAGCGTTCCAGATGCATGCTGCGAGATGCAACTTGAACATCAATCTCGCGGGTGACAAATATGGCGTTCATTGTGCTTCTAATGACGGGCCAGAACACCGGGATGGAAGCGCCTATGCAGGCAACGTTGACCTCGAGCATCCCCAGTAAGCAGAGAGGTGGTGCGTACCAAGAATGGTCGAAGGTTGGGTGCGACATAGCCTTGTGTTTGACTGTTTCGGCGAGGCGAAGCACCGCGAGAATGTTCGCACTATGAAAATCAGTAATTAGTCCCATTTGCTTTGGCCATCTACCACAAACTCACATGAGCCCGAGTGTTAGTAAACCGGCGATACCCAGCTTCGTTCGCTTTAATGTGTCCGAGTCCCAAAGAAGTGGTGTCGGTAGAAGTAGAATAATAATGTCCAGGAGCATGTTGGCAATCGAATGTGCGAGGAAAGTTGCGTAGTGGTCCGAAACATAGAGCGAGCCGTATCCGTAGCATTTTCTGTCCGTTATACTCCAATCCCAATACCCTTTTATCGGAAAGCATGGGAACCAAGCCATGAATGTCGTGACAGAACCCCAGATTGCGACGGCGATCAATACAACCATGCAGGCATCTCGTTGGACGGTATGTCGTTTGAATACTCGGAGATATTGTAGTAATAAGGAGCTCTTAATCATCCCGACCGAAGTGACAAAACTGCCATCTGCCAGGTAGAAGAGAAAGAAATATGTTTTTCGTTTTTCGGCCGACAATTCGACAAAATGCTCACCCAGACCTCCGAGGTATGGCGCTGTGTGTTCATTAGTTAAATGGTCATTAAACTGTAATTCGTCATGAGAAGAGCACACACCTAGACACATACAAACAACCCCAATAACTCCTACCAACTGTACGTTGCAATCTTAGTTTCGTCATCTTATTCCTGCAAAGGGTCTTTTGTATACCATCGCTGTCCCCATCATGTAGTCGTCCCATCCTGGCACTCGAAGAACGAAGAATCTCGTGTGTAATCTGAAGGAGACGCAGATTGACGTTATGGCCTGCCGAAGTCCTGGATCAGCGGATAGAGCCGTGCGCGAAAGGAATACCGTGACCGTACACTAAAAGCGAGCGTGGTGCCTAGAATCGTGGCTGGTCGATTCCAGCTTGGCACTGGATCATTGAGATTGTCCACTGCGCTGATTTGGCTTTCGATTGTGACATAATTCGGCATGGCTCAGTTTGATGCCGGCTCATTTGAGCTTCATGGTCCTATAGTTGACTTCGAAGTTTGATCGCAAGAGCCTGCGCATATATGGGGTATATCAAATAGTAGGTAATGCGGCCTGCCATCGTTTTTGACGGGAAGGAGAACAAAATCAGGGATGGGGAGGGGGCCTCTTTTGTTCAGATACGGCAAAGTCCATCACTAGCACGTGAAGCAAAACGCGCCTGCAGCTGATCCATGCAGCGACCGTTGTAAAGCGAGCAGGACTAGGGAGATAAGAGCCGGGTACGCCGTTAGTTTTGTGATACGATCAGCAGTGCTCGAGACATGGCTGTCACATTTACCCCAATATACGAGGGCCAGGGCAACTTGGACAAGGACCCAGGTAATCCGGCAGTCCAATAGGAACACTTGCTTTTTCCATAGCTGCAAGCACTAAGCTAACTTCAACCATGAATTCGCCGTTCCACTTTTGAAGGAACGTCAAATTTCCTCCCGAACCAGGGTCCTACACAGGGTGCCAAGTACCGGCATCAAAACATGCTATAAATTCTCCTTTGCATCATTTGATGCCACGATTTGTGAGATTGAGTGGGGATCCTCGCGGAAATTATTCTTCTCATCGGACTCATTTCAACGGCGGAAGAGTGAAAGCCAAACTCACCGACTCTTTTCAATAGCTCAGCCCGGTTTCACGATTTCAGTCCTTCCAGCTGACTCATTAACTGGAGGAAGGAGAGGATTGCTTGCTAATAGTTAGTGACTGCCTAAGCATGCTCCCCCGTTCTTGGAGATGCCCTTTAGCACAGACCCCGGATTTGACAGTTGCTAGACGATGTGGAGCACGGCACGTTTAATCTGAAAGTCTTGGCTTTGCTACAAACTGACAGATAATGTGAGATCGGTGTTGGACCTCGTATGAGAGTTCTGTTAGCTGCTTAGAAATATTTTGCCCGCGTTTGGACTCCACTCATGGAAGCAATCGCCCCAGACAAGTTCGTTTATTATTGATTTGAACTACTAGAATAGAATCCCCTTCCATTCAAAATTGTATAACATAAAACACACGACTTATCTTCACTAACGTCGCCTTCAACTTGAACAACTGAAAGTGCTAATCTCATCAGTGCTGGACTCAATGCACACATAGAAAGGAGAGGCCGTTTCGTCGGCGACCTCGATAAAGAACACGTTATGGCCAAAATCAGTGGCGAATTTCCGGGCTGACGTTCCAAAGATGCAGGACATTCCCTGATCGCCGAAAGTAATTGCAGTACTGGTGCATTGATCGTAATACGTGTTGATTGACTTAGACCCTGTTGTCACCCTTGACTTGGGAGGCACTAATTAACAGAGCTTTTATATGAAGGCACCTTCAGTGATCCTAAAGCCGACGCAACAATAACACACCGCATCTACAAAAAAATCATTTGTCGCTACACAGGGATAATATCATGCCCATGGTCGCGCCCATATGCGAGCTCGCAGATTTATACCTGCGTTGATGACGATTGTTAAGTGGATTGGCGAGGGACGTACCCTGTTCATAAAGGCCCCACATAGTAGCTCTCGTTATCGCGCGAAGCCCCGTCTTTGATGAAGACCAAAAAACCGGCAAAAGAAATGGAGTTTGTGTGGATCGAACACACGACCTTCAGATGTCAGTGAGGACTGAAGTCGAACTTCAGTCTGACGCTCTCCCAACTGAGCTAAAACTCCAACTTGACAAGGAGCGGCATACAATGGGCAATACCGGTAGGACGAGCTGGCGCAACAGACGAGCAATGAGCCCAAGGCCCCGATTCCTGTGAGATGGCCAAATGAGAACAAAAGAAGCATATACGCCGAGAAGGTGTACTATTTCAATAATTTTGATGGTCTTCCCGACTAGTGGTGAAGCAGTAAAAAGTCCGGGACGAAGAGAAGTGCTACATAGATATAGCATATCAGCAGGGCAGCTACCACAAAAAGAATCAGCCTCATCGGCATAACAAGTTGCACCGGGATGCTGTGGATTGTTGAACTATCCATGAGGCAATGATGTTTTGCCCTGGTTCGTTCGTCACATATCGAGGGTTTGCACACCTTGTGCTGGATTTTCAAATACGATGCTGAGCATTTTCACGCGAAAGGTCATCGGCTCACATCTTCAACTGAACACATCATTAGTCGTTAAGTGATATGACGGCCATGTGAGATCGGGAAATCTTCGTCTCATGCGTCTATGTGATCGATCCTGGAAATGATGAGTCGCTATGAACATGGACGTGGTGCGGACTCATGCCCTAGACACCTAATTTATAATGAGACGATTGGAGCCTCGGGATTCAAGAGAATAGTGTAAGCAGATTATTATTCAATAGATAGACCGCAGGCTCGAAACAATTATCGGCTCTTGTTATGTAATCCACCGTCTTATGTTGCTCGACCAATGTATGCTGAGACCCGATTCGAGTCTGGCATTTCATGAACTGTTGCTGACTGTGCCTGAGGGATAACCACTGGAGCGAACCCTTCCACTCCCCGTGTTCTAGGAGATAATTCATCTGGAGGCATTTCATGGACAGGTGTCGAAAGCGCCTCGGAAATACCCGTCGAAGAAAGCTCTCCCACTTCATGGGGTAAGTCATAAGGAGGCAAATAACTAACGGTTGACGCTGGGTCAAAATAGCTGTCATTTTGACGTATGCCTGGGAGTTCGTGCCGTGGTGCCACCGGCAACCCTGCCAACTCTGTTTTGATCGTCTTCTCGGAATCATTTCCTTCATCCGGTTGCGGAGAGGTTTTTGCTTCTCGTTTGTGAATGAAGAACCAGGCAGCAAATACGATCAAAGCCAAACCTCCTATAACAGAGCCCACGATGGCTCCTATCAAGCTGCCACGCGACATGCTGGACCCAGCCCGGGCCTCGTCGTTGGGTGGACTGGACACAGAGCCAACTGAAGAAGTTTCCGATGCTGGCTCTGTAGCCGAGGTTTGGGTCGTTGAGCTTTCGACTGTTGAGCTGAGGATGGTCGTGCGGCGTGTGACGGTTTTGATATTCAGCCCAGCAATCGTTGGCAAAGACTGACTTGGGTTGACTACCCATGCTGAGGCTGAGTTTGACGTAGGGCATGCGGGCGCGGTTTCTGTTGGCTGGTATGAGAACATGGCAGTCCCCGTCGGATTGATAGTAGAGAGCATGGACTCTACGGCCAGATAATCACTCAGGGCGGTGGGAGTTCCCGTTTGCGCTGCGTTAAAGTATTCCACAAGGCCCCAGTTGTCAGCTCCATACTGACCCCATTGATATATAATGGCACCAGAGAATGTATCCTGAAACGACGAATTGAATATAGCGGAAACATCGCTAAAATCGCGCTTTCCTTCTGCATCCTCGATACACCCTGCGCTCGTAAAGATTATAGGCATGTTATAGTGTTGGAATGACCTGTGTATACTGCTCAAGCCCAATTTCATAGTTGTTTTCTCACATAACGCGTAGGATTCCACCCCCAGCATCTCAATTGTGTCTTCGTCGTCACCGCAAGCGAGATATCCCCCAGAGAATGAGAGTTGTGGTTGGTCGTCGAACGAAGCGTACGAAATCGGTATCTGACGGTAACCTCTGGCGTTTCGAAAGGCTTTGATATCTCTTGTTGCTGCCTTTACATATGGGGCCGAGAGACTTCCCTCGGCTGTTGGTGACGTTAAAAATCACTTCATTCTATTGCATACGAAAGAGACATACTGGTATTATCCATCGTCGCGCTAGCAACTGTGAAAGCGAGCAGGTTATCGTAGCCTGCAAATTCATCGACAGTCGAAGTCCAATTGTTGTACATTGGCATTGTCCATTTTGGTTCAAGCTGTAATCACGAAGTTATTGACCTTGGTTCGGAATATCAAAAGCAATCACTACTTACTCTGTCGATCCAATAGTCTGGGACAATAGCCAATTCGAGCCAAATGTAGATGCCTTCTCGAGCAAAGGTATCCATGCAGTCGTTGTGCTTCTTTGTCGAATCTGCTCCCAATACACGAATTGTATTTACCCCCAGTCTCTTCATGAACTTCGCGTCGATTTCGCATTTCTTTCTGTCAAGGAGAGGATCATATAAAGAGCTGTTGCCTACGTATTGAACTCCTGCGGAAGAACTCAGTGAGAATTCCTTCGTAAACGACAATAAAGGGAGAACAGACCTTTGACGAAGAATTGGGTCCCATTTTCATCGTACAATTTGGACCCTTTGATGGATATGGGGGAAATGGATGTGACGAGGCCTAGGAAGAGAAGGACCGTCCAGAATACTATTGCTCGAAGCGTGGCGAACCGCTCCATTGCGAAAACTACCACAGACGACAGTTTCTGGATATCAATTAGGTTTGTCTCCAACGCTAGATTTTTAGGATGAACAAAACACTTATGGCCGAGAAATAGAAATATCATGTATCATCCGACGAAGATTTGGGAACTGCCGCTTTCGGATATTTATTTTTGTTTTGATAATGCATTAATCTATTTCATACTGAAGGATTATAAAAGGGATCGCCAAGACATAAATGCGCCAGCATAACCATATCGGCTCGACTTGTCAACAGTCGGAACAGCACTCCTGTGAGAGGAATTTAAGCGCCATCAGGCTGTCTAATACTTGAGCTGTGTGAAGATTTGGTGAATGATTTCTCTATGCTGATAAATTGAAGTAAACCCCAGAGTCCGACATAATGCATAAATACCGCTATTTCCTCTTCATCCAAAAAGGAAGGAGGGTCATAAAAGCAGCTTCGGCTCCTATAAATGAAACGCCAAGGAAATCATCGTGTTATACATAACAACGGGACTGGAGAAGGACTTATATTGCAAGTTGATTTCCTCCCGTCCCGTCCGTATCAATTTAACAGAAACCTATATTACGTGTGCTGAAAATATTAGGAACTCATTGTGTGCAAAGAAGTATGTGCAAAGAAGTATGTGCATGGCTAGATGAGAATCTTCTGATGTGCACAAGATGAATTCACGCTTAGGGCTGCAGAGATGGCTGCTACTATCCTAGCATTGCAGGTCTGAACTCACCCGATGCCTGTTGTATGAGTAGGGCCATATACCTAGTCTTGGGTATTTAGTGCATCTTATCATAGAGAAATTGAAGTGATGAGGTGTCGACTGGTATCAGAAGTTGAGCGTCCTTTTCATGCTCAATTCACCGTGATTACTACGGCATTTTCAAAATGCGGAAAGGCCTTAATAAGTATGCCTTAATAAGTATAATGTATAAACCTAAATTAGAAGCCTGCAAGTATCGCAATTGATTGTCGGATGTTAGCATGGGTTTCAGCGACCTCAGGTGACTTTCATTTCCGGCGATTGACAAATTGGGAATAGGATCAGACGGAAGCCAAGGTCAGCAATAGAGGGTTATATATATTGAATAGATTCCATGAAGAGGAATTTGAATGCGAACTTGATCCTGTCTGATAAAGAGGCTTTATCGGCGAGGAATAGCAGAAATCATATTCAATGTTGAAGTTTTTTCTCAAAGTACATTTTCTACAGTAGCATTATTGATTCCTTAGATTGGGTCCTTTTTAATTCCATATGATCTGAGACTTCTGACAAATGTTTAGTCAGGCAGGAAGGTCCTTGGATAAACTGATCCGGCCGGAACGTTGAGATCTCAATGCAACACAGTGTTGGAACTTGGCCGCTCCACAGCAGCCCTCGCTTTGTGGCTCAGGGAGAGTTGACGATGTGCACAATTCTCCTGATTGGCAGAGTCGTTTGAGTTCCTTAGGTTAGGAGATTCTAAATTTTTCTTCAAGTATGTATAGCAACTTGCTGGAAAGAAGGTGAGGTCATATCCGGCTAGGGTAGACCCAGTTTAATAAGGGATCAGAGTATAGCAGCTTTCATGCCAACACGGGCAAGCACAAATCATGATAATTGTACTCTATCTCAGTTGGTGTCCCATATTTATAGAACACGCAAGTGAAGGTACAAAGATTCCATGCCCTAAGGACCAGGAACTCAGATATCGAACAGCGTGCCTCACTCATCCCTTAGCCGGTTCCGGGTCTGTCAAGTGAATTGGGTTGCATCAAGATTCCGAAAAATGTGGGGTGCATCAACACTCATCATTGCTCACAGTCGCCAAATAATTTTTTTCCGCTCATAATTGTACGATAGGCATGATTGGCTTTTCTTCTCTGATGACAACTACACCAATCTTTTCATTCTTGAAACCCTTAGGAAAGACATATTCTCATGGTTTAGTACACGAAGCAATACTATGGCATCTGAAAAGAAGACTAATGAGGGTGAAGCGATCACTATTGATGATGTCGCTAAGAGATCTGAAATTGTCGAGATTGACCCCGCGGAGGAGAAGAAATTGGTGAGAAAGATCGATTGGAAGTTAATGCCAGTAGTGAGTCTGCCAACAAGGAAAGCACAATGAAGCTACTGATCACACCTGAGTAGCTTTGCTTTACCTATGCCCTCCAGTATTATGACAAGGCCATTCTTAGCCAAGCAGCGGTGTTCGGACTGAGGGAAGATCTCCAGCTCGCCGATGGCCTCAGATATAGCTGGGTGTCGCTGATATTTTACTTTGGCTATCTGATTGGGACATACCCGCTGTCGTTCCTTGCCCAGAAATACCCGCCGCGTATCATTTGCGCCATCATTTGCATTCTTTGGGCTGTGGTTATCATTTGCACACCTGCTGCTGGGTCTTATGGCGGGCTTCTGGCGAATCGCTTCTTGTTAGGGGTGACTGAAGCTGGTGTGTCTCCGATCTTCATGCTTGTTGTCGGCATGTGGTATACACACCCAGAGCAAGTCTTGCGTTCCAGCTTCTGGTACTCATTCAGTGGTGGATCGTTGGTCATATCGCCACTCATCAACTATGGACTTGGCCATATATCCGGGGCTGGCCTGCACCCCTGGCAATACATGTACCTGATCGCAGGTGCAGCTACTTTCCTCTGGGGAATAGCTCTGTGGTGGCTCTTCCCGGAAACACCGTGGCATGCCCCAGGGTTCGATGAACATGAGAGGAAGGTACTTCTTGAACGCATCAAGGCGAACAATGCAGGGTCTGAAAACCACAATATCAAGGTTCACCATGTGCGAGAGGCACTGAGCGACTATCAATTCTGGAGCCTCATTCTTTTGTCCATCACGACTTGTACTGGCGGCGGCGTTATAAATACATTTTCATCCATCGTATTCAACGGCATGGGGTTCACTAACTTCCAGTCTCTTTTGCTCAACCTTCCAAACGGGGGAATGGCTTTCCTTTGTATCCTGGGATCAGGGTACATTGGGAGGATGGTACCTAATTCACGATTATATGTCGTGGCAGCGTCTAGTTTTCCTGTTATTCTTGGCTGCGCTTTACTGTAAGGATATCTCAATTTTTGAAAGCTCTTAGCAGCCGGTTGACATTTCCGCTTTTCTACTAGCTGGAAACTACCAGATTCTATGAGAGCAGGCCGGATCGTTGGCTTTTATCTTATCAACTGCTTTTCTTCTGGCTGGGTTCAATGCATCGGCCTCGGCACATCCAACGTCGCAGGCCATACAAAGAAGTCTGTCTATGCTGCAGGTACATTCGTTGGCTATTCAGTTGGGAATATCATTGGCCCATTGGTCTTTGATGCGTAAGTTGTTTCAGTGACAAACATATCAGTCTAAAGCAGAGACTAACAGCTAAATAGAAAATATGCACCACGATACAAAGAAAGCTTTATTGGTATCATGGTTTGTTTTAGTGTCTCTTTGGTTATTTCTTTATGATTGAGAGCCTTGTTAGTGAGGGAAAATGTCAAGAGACAAAGCAAGTACGGAGATCCGGAGCTGAGTCATGGATTGGAAGATTTGACTGATGGAGAAAATAAGTCGTTTAGATATAATCTCTAGCTGTAGGATGGCCAGTCGAATCCATAGCAATCTATGCAAGGAAATGCGTTCAAAAGCTAAAATAGGAGGTAGCAGACCTTGAATTCGGAGGGCATTGAATAATAACAAGTAGACATTGATTGACCTACTTTGTACGCAAAAAGGGCCAGCTCGCCTTATGTCTGGATTGATTTCTTTCCATCTGCTGCAGCAATCAACGCTGAATTTCTGTCTCTTCACGCCGATTTAATATTGAACGCACTCAAGAAATTTTCAACTTACAAAGTCTGGTTTTAATTCTCTGTATCCAGTTGATTTAGCCTACCACGGTAGTACTCTTATTATTGACTTGACTATTTAATTCTTGAAAGTAGGCAAGTTCTTGAATCGCACGCTGGCGCTTTGGTTGTGTTATCAATAACCTAGTGCATATAGGAGCTTCGCGCGTGCTGCTTTGATTCCTTTTGGCGCGGGTGAAAAAGGGAAGCATGATGATGAATTTATCGCATCAAACCCTGCACCCTATTTTCCATCATGTATCTCTCTGTCCTCCAACAAGTCCATTGTTAGCCTTGGCTTGCCCTCTGGCCAATGGTGCTCTTCCCAAAACTCATACTCTTCCTTGGCACCATCCTTGATCATCTGCAATACGCCGGTTTGAATTTTGTTCTGAAGATAGTCGTGAATTTGGGCAGTGAGGTCTTCCCACTCCAGCTTCGTGTTGGTGGGCAGCGCCATTTTGTCCCCGCGTAGGCTTTTCAGATTGTCTAAAACAGCCTGTATCCAGTTTTGAGAGGTATAATTGATGCCGAGAGGTGTCTGCACTTCTCTAATGGCGTTTATCACAAGGTCCTCGTCCCGGATTTTCCCGATCATGAATCGAGCTATGAAATCATCGTTCTCCCTCACATGCTCCCACACGACCGCGTTTCCTAATGTGGTGGTAAATCGGATACCGGGGACTTGGTTTTCGCCTTCTTCGTTCTTGTCACATATGAGAATCATCCAACGATATCTCGACAATATCGTCAGCTAGACAGCAAAGACTTAGGGTGGGTCTACTCACGGGTTTGATAGGCTGTACTTTTCCTCTATAGTTTCCTTGCGGATGACAATATAAAGGCGACGTTTATTCTTCATGTTGGCTGCTGCTGAATGTTCAAGTTCTTGTCTGGCTGATATAGCTTCAGTTTGGTGGAAGAAGATTCTCAAGAAGTGAAATCGAAATCTCCCAAGGTGTAGGTGTTGTTTATCCTCAGGCAGGTAGGTGCTACCTACAGGTTGGTCTTGCCTCCTGTGCGCCTCCTGGGAACGGTGATTTGGGGGTCCATGACATAAGGTTCTGCTGTGAATCGGACATGCCTCCCTCCCAAAGCAGAAGCAAACAATGGCAAGCGGGATACAAACAACTTCATTGTGGAAAATCCATTCTTAGATCTATGTGGAACTCTGAGAGTCAGCATGTTCAACATAATTGCATAAAGACAAATCCAAAGGAGGGCTGATGGCTCATACGAAGCGTCTTTGTTGTTACCTTCAACTCATTGGCTCTTTGACTTCTATTTTTGATTCTGTGAGAGTCACTCCGAATGTGGTAAAGGACACAACCACTTAGCTACACTATATATCTATGGGATGGACAAAAAAGATTCTTTTCAAAATAAGACAAACCAAATTTATATAAGACAAACCAAATTTATCTCTGAGCTAGATGATCACGTGCAGTGGCCAGCAAGGGAGAGCGAATGTCTGTTGCTGAGAGGTTTGCCATTGTAAGTTGATTTACCGGGCTAGCCTTTTGGCTAACAAAATCGCATTCCTCATTCAATCCCTCATGTAGTTTGCTTCCCCAACTGATGGATGGCCCTGACGACTTCGCAAGTCATCTGGGCTCAATACAGACTTGCGCATGTGTCGATCATCGTGAATTGTCCCTGTTTCTTTAGGCAGCCTGGACCTTCTAAATAGCGCGTAGTTCACGAAAGCAAGACAAGCCCGTTAATACCTTTCTTATCAGCAATGGTAATTCCCACTATAAGCATAGCCATTCTGCTCATCAGATGGTGAAGTTGACTGTAAAAAAGGATAGAAACGTTCTGCTTTCCCCCCTCCTATCACAGACACCGGTAGCTTTTCGCGGGCAAGTCTTATTCCGTGAAATCCCCTTCTTGTCTATCCCTGTGTTCGGTATTTGCGTCTCTGTGGATGAATGTTATCTGCTCAAGACCGTAGATAAATGATTGATCGAAAATTCTCGTTAGACACACCACTCGTTGTCATATTCTCAACAGCATTATTGTATGAGATGAGTCGTACTCCCCTCCAACACACCGGCTTCCTTTTATACACTCCCCATTGCCCAAGCCACTCTGGGCAAGATGATGGTCTAGACCCTTATTAGAGCTTGTATGGGCCAAGGCACTTACACCAATTCGGCAATCAATGTGGTAACCCTGTCGTGGAAGAACTCCGCAAGCTCCGCACCCGTTTTGACGCTTCATCAGCAACTTGTCCGCAAACTCCACAGTCTACGCACTCAATTCAATAGCTTACATGTGCGCTTCTCTTGTATCAGGCCATACCATCTCATCCAGAGCTTTCAGCAAAATCAATCATGCCGGCCCAACTTGTTTTTGTACTTGCGGATAACTCCGGCAATATTCAACCTGCTGAACGGCAGCTGATTCGGCATCACTGCATGCAGAAGAGGAACAAACAACTAGGCTCCCGTCGAACTCGCCGAGAAGATGCGCGGGTAAAAGCAGGGCAGTGGCTGAAAGCCGAAGCCGAAGCCAGGAACAAGCATGTTCGTCGACAAAGAGCGACCCTGGCGAGTGTTCCGCCTAAGCAGGAGACGCGCCATCCGACACACGGGATCAATCCTTCGCCAATACCAGCGCCATCCGATTGGGCTCTCTTCACTTTTCCGAGAGAACTTGACGAGTTCAACCAGGGTCTTTTGCATCAATGTATGCCCTCTCTGCTTACGAATGCACTTAAGAATACGGATGTCTAAGTTAATCCTCGATAGACTTTGCCATTAATCCAATTAGAGATCTGATGTGCTCTTTTAAGCACTTTGGAATCAAAATCGACTTCGATGCAGACCCAACGAGGTGCTTTCGGTTGATCGTATCACAGGAAATGTGCTTCCACGCAATTCTGCTCCTAGCTTCAGCTTCAAACGACCTTGCATCCCAGAAACCATTATCGAAAGCGTCGTACCGCCACCTCCAGCGGACTTTACCGCTTTTAAACCAAAGGCTCTCTGATCCAAATGCGTTTAGAGATGACATGGTTCTCTACGTGATCGGAATACTAGCTTCTATGACCATCTTCTTCAAAGATTATGAATCCGCGCAGGTACACGCTGCAGGAATTTCAAAAATCATGAGACTTCGTAAGAAGTTTGCTATCGAACCAAGACAAAAATCTATGATATTACTCTCAGTTGATCGGTAAGGGCTCATTCTCCATCTAAGAGGAAATCAGCTGGACCTTATTGACACATCACAGTTTAAACTTCTGCGGCTCTCTAGCTACTGATCTATGGACACCGGTGTATAACGAGTTGAATTGGAGCCAACCAGCTGTCCCGGCTCATATAATACATCTCCATGATTCGTATAATATGCTCTCGCTAGATGACCATGTTGACCCGGAGTTGGCGAACGTCTTCCGGAATCTCCAGTACCTTAGCATTCTCTTCAATGAGCACTTCTGCAGCAAGACACCCCTCGACGGTGCGGTTCTCCACGAATATCTGGAATATATACAATCCAGTCTTGTCAGTTTACTACCACGTCCGAGGGACAGTTTACAAAATTGCGTGTTCCAAGGGATGATGACATTTCTTGCAACAACCTTTCGGCTGCCTGGATCGTATACACACCCCAGCTGCCACAGCGCAGCAGCAAAGCTTCAAAGATGTTATGTTACGGCAAGGGCATCGATGGAGAGTTTGCCTAAAATTGCGGAGATTTGGTTGATATACATCTGTCTCATGTCTACTGAAAATGTGGACGAGATATTTGATGAAATTTTAATTGGAACGAGGTGGGAATTCTCAGATCTACGACGTTCCTCATGGGATGAAACTCGTCTACTATTAAAGCGAGTGATGTGGATAGATGCCTTCCATGATAAGGTCGGAAGGAAGACTTTTGAAAAATTGACGACTCGGCCTTGAGCTAGCTAAATACAAAAGTAACAAGTATAGCTGGGGCAATCGCATTGCAAGTGGTTTCGAGATTTTAAGCGCGTCATCACTATTGCCCCGAGCACGGAGAAGCATTTGTTTGGGCTTGTAGAAATTGTTAGATATTCATGCGTAGAGATTCGCTACAAGATTTTGATCCTTATCGGCGCTCGACTGTTTCCAACCATCTTGCCAGGCCAAAAGTTTTACATAAGTAACTGAAGCAGGTGTCCCGCCTTTCCGTGAGCGGTACTGCCTTTCTAGTCCCCTTTGGTTCCTGTGGGTTGCATCTAATAGCCATCGGAAGTTGTCCACAGACCATCGTCTCGAGAGCTGGCAGAATAGATGCATAGCCTTCGGCATAGTTTAGCATGCGGTTGCGATGCGCTCTTTCCCAGATCTCATGGTGCAAGATACTATTGTCCTCGATTATGCGTTGCACAGAGGCCGCGTCAAATTCTGGTCGCTCACTGGCGATTGCCCACATTGCCTCCGTGAGAGTCTGTCTCGTGTAGTAATCTTCGACATCAGGGTCGCCGTACCCTAGGGACTGGTATGTGTCACGGTAAAATGCCAGGACCTGCAGGTTTTGCAGCGGCCTCAAAAGCCTGGCAACACTTTCATGGTCCACAAGCCATAGAGGACGCGCTGAGGAAGTCTCACCGGCCCCAAGTTTCAATTTTTGCAGCGACGTGATTTGGCTCACCACAGCCAAGGATGCTTCCGGAACGTGTACGACCCTCGTCTGAGTCTCGTCAAACGCCCCGAACCAATGCAGGGAGAGGCTGGTAAGACATTCGAAACCTCCTTTGGCTAGGACTGGAATGATATAGTGGTCAAGATGTGCCCGGCTTCCCACTACGTAGTTATTTTCGTGGACACACAGTTTCTGGATTTTCTTATGCTCTTGTAAGAAGCGGGCTATCTCCTCGCTCAGCGTATCCTTGAACGGCAAGTCAGGTACGGCCAAGGTTTCAAGATCCCGAAATCCATCGCCAATCATAGCGGCCATGCTATTGGGATGCCGAATTTCCTGGGGTATCTCAAGACTTCTCACAGGGGAATCCATGAAAAGCGAAAGAAAGGAGGTGGGAGGGTCGAGGACACGAAGGCGTAAATCGCGCAGGCGCGGGAATGACGGAGGATTTTGGTCCTTGAAGAATACCATCTGGGACACCCGGGAGTCTCGTTCATTGAGCTTGAGAGATTCCAGCGTAGGGGCACATAGCCGAAGAAAGTCTTCATAGAACCCAACGCCAACCGGCTTCCCGTCGGATTCCCTGGGCAGGCTCATGTCGAGATCAAGTTTGCGCAAAGGCCACCCTGTTGGTGCAACGAGAGGGCGTAATGGAATAGGCCTTCTCAGCCTCAACCAATCCAGTATGACGTGCTGAGCTGACGAAAGGGAGATGAGTTTGAAGAAATCCTCGTTTATGAGGAAATCGTCACCCCACTTGAGAACCTCAAGATTGGGCATTGTCAAGGCGGAGACAGCAGCTAGTGAAGACACTTGAACGTGGCGATAGTGCACGTATGCCGTCTTGTGTATCGCGCAATTTTCCTCGTCGGATCTGAAATCAGACTCATCACTCAAGATTTCCGGGTGACACTGGCTTACATTATTGGGGTTTGAAGCGAAGGTCACCCGACGCACGCATGAGCCGATGCTGATTCGCTTGGTTCCCTTGTTGTTTATTACATGGGTGACATCGCTAAGAAGATGTTCGGCGAGGCTTTGGGCCCTCTGGCTGTAGTCAAAGTGGATGTCGGAAAATTGTCCAGAGCGAGCCAGATGCTGGCAGTCACTGTTGACCAAGGCTAAGGAGGCGAGGTCGGACGCCGACAACATATCGACAATTGAAGCCAAGATTTCTGCTGGCAATGACAGAAGCCTACTCTGGTCTGCGCGGGGGCGACCACCGGTCACCTTCTCAAGTAGTAGGCATCCAAGCTTGGCTTCGTCCGACTGTGCAAAGTTATCGTCCCCGGTAGGTCTGCTGGTCTCTCTTCGGCGTCGTAAACTCATCAGCGCGGATATATCTTCAGGCGCAAATCGGCCATTGACCAGCCTGTCAAGTTCTTGAAACATTTTGATTCGGGTAATGTGTGTTGTAGTTCGTTCTAGAAGCGTCGTTGTCGAGGGCTTCTTGTCACTCGTTACTGTTGATGGGGAGTCGTGTTACTTGCAAGAAAGGGCTCCCCCGATTCCAGACGCGTAAAGTATAGCGATCGCATCTGAAACTAGGCTTGTAAGACAGAACGCGTCGTGGATATACCCCTGATCGTCGAGCTGGGATAAGTTGAAATACGTCATTGGAATTACAGGTCTCAAAAGTTATTAACGTTAATTTGCTATATGAATCCACTATGACGTTCGGTAGACAGTACGTATTTTACAAGGATATCAATATATCAAAATAAATAGATCTACATTGTGGCGATATATCTCCTTATTGGCCACCTTAAATGCACTGATCTACATCTGTTGCTGGAACCTTTATTCAGGGTTTATAGTATGTGCGATAGTACTCAATACCTACAAAAGCGCAGGACCAATTATAATTAGTGAAATCTCGACGCTAACATTTGTGATCCTTGAGGGCTCTATATTAGCCATAGCGGTTGAACCGCCACATTTCGAGGTTGACGCTTTGATCGAAATGAAATGTAACTGTTTCCTTAAGCCTCGGGTTTCTCCTATACAAAACCAAATCGATCTCGAGTGGCTTGGGCATTTCTCAAGTGAGCTCTATAGAAGGGAAGCAAGAAGGGTTGAGCCTTCCAATCGACAATTGTGCTCCAGAGGCATCGCTCTTATCAGCCGATTGGTAGGGCTGAAATATCTGGTCTATATGCATAGAGGTCTAGGGTGGGAAGCGGCTTTTGTCTTGAAACTGGTTCCTCTTTTTCTTCTATCCTTTTACCATTCAATCTTTCCTCCTGCACGTTTGGAGTACTGGTGAAAGCTATGTGGCTAGCACGCATCCGGATAGAGGCTGCATGGATTTAGACAAGCCATGGAGTAGGAAACAACAAGGTGTCCCTTTTCATATCTACGTGAGAGTAAAAAGGTTGAATGCTGTATCCTGCCTTCACGATGTTCTCCTTGACTGGCTTGACGGATAGCGGCACATATACTTAGATGTGTTTGAGCGTCGCGTCGGCTGACTACGTATTGAACCTGCATGGGATCGAGTATGCACTTTATCTGAAACAAATCAACAAGTCCACTAAAGGGCTTCTTTCCTCTGAACAACCTGCAAGCCGTAGACGGTAATTGTAGCTTTGGCGTAAATATCATTCAAGATGGCGGTTGGCGAGCCTACTATCTAAGTATAGGTATGTAGTCTAAATTTTGTCTGGAGGCTCGAGGCTGGGCTTTTAGCTACTTGCTCCTGCGGAAAGCTCTGGCTGCAATCATCATCGACTAATATGATCAGCCTCACAAAAGAGCATTTTCCTCACAGCGGCTAGCTCATCCGATGATGGAGGAATGCATGCCTCGCTGGCCCGCTTCACTAGTCCCCAACTGGCCTTCATCTCCGGGCGTCGTTGTCAGCTGGAACAGGGTTGAGGGTCTCTCAGCCTTACTCAAGGAGAATATTGATACCCACCTGGGATTTCTCTTTATCCACTTGTCAGCTTCGGCTCCACGGCCACAGATCTTACTTCTCGAGGTACAGTGGTTTCTAGCAAGTACATAGGGCGAGCTTGACGCCCAACCAAGAGCCATTCAGCGGAAAAAGTGTTCGTGATGGATGGGTTTGGTTTGATGCATGGACTACTCGTATCATGAGACACGCACCACGCGTCTTACACCTACTTCGATGAAGGATGCGAGCTAAATGGGTCGCAAATACGACCCAGCCTTACATCGTATATTATCATTAGTATCATGCAACATGGGGGCGCTTGTGGGCCAAAGGAATGGCCATAAGCCAACCCGCCAGCTTCAGCCTTTGACGCGTCTGACTGTGTTGATTGGTGCTCGCGTCAACAGCCTGGTCACATACTCAATCATGAAATACCCCACATCGACTTTTCCTTGAAAATATTGTTTTGCCTGCTCTTTCGATGATCTAGTGGGAATAAAATCCCTTGGCTTCAACGGCTGCCAAGCATTCCTGTCGATACTGCCTCGTCACGATGAGGGTCGCACATGAACATACCGCCTTGGTATGGGCCTTATCTCTCCTCGTGAGGCAGGCCACAGCGACTTACTGGATTAATCAACTTGATAACTACTCATCACTGCCTGTCTGCGCCGAAGGTCCCATCAGTACCATCGTGAGGGGCATGGTAAAAGGATGCGGTGATGGGGGACGCGCCACTTCGTACAGCTGCTTTTGCACACAGAGCTCGTCAGCATTCAAGGATCTGATCGCCTCATCTGTTGAAAAAGAATGTAGCGGAACTGGATCGGAAGTCGTCAGTGCGACGGTACTCTTTGAGGAGTACTGCTCCCTAGGTATCAAGCAGACTTCAGCGACTACAACAGGCTCGGATGCCACTACATCAAGTCTGCTTCCCCCTTTCTCTCTTCATCTGGCTAACAGAACATTAACAAGTTGCTCTAGCCAGCGATGGTAATTCATCCAAGACCAACACCGTGGCAACATCTACATCAGCTTCACAGACAGAGAGTAATTCTTCTGCATCCACAACTGCATCCGCATCCGTAACCACAAATACTTCAACTATCAACAGTGCCCCATCGACTACTGCTTCCTCTATCACCGAGTCGACTTCAACCGCCGAAACGAGCGACGCGGGCGCTTCTTCAAGCTCTAGTGCCAGCATCGCAACTGGAGCGAAAGTTGCCATCGGCATCTGCATCCCCCTAGCTGTAATCGCTATTGCAGCGGCTATTTTCATGTTCTTCCGAAGGCGCCGCGAGACCAAGCCGAACGACCCATACGGAGGAGTTAGACTGGAAAGCCGAGAGGAGGTTCAAGTACACCCCAAATCAGCTTCGGAGCTTGATGGCTCCTCCTACCCGCCTTATGAGTTCCCTCTGCATTCAACCTCAACCCCTCGATTTCCCCCACCGCAGGAGCCGAAAACAGTCTACGAGAAGGATGGAACATCTACCAAGTTTGAGCTTGAATAAATTTGTAAGAGAATTCGGAGGCACGCCCTGTAATATTGAAAAATGAATCTCTTGCGAGGATATGGCTCTGTTGGATATTTGATGTTGATATTCCCCCCACCCACTGGCATTCCGTGGAGCGAGAACTTATTGTTTACTCAATAAGAATATAACGACGGTATTATAATTCCAGATGTAAGAATACAAATACACTATTTATAATATGAACCCGGGACAAGCTTTGCCTAATAATACATGCATTTCTCCAGCGTTTCAACCAATCTGTACACTGGCAAGAAGTCAATGCCGGTGCCGATATATTTGTGAATGAATCCCTATATCACACCTCTTCAAGAATTATATAATTGAATGTCAGACCAGAAATTGTCAAAGAGAACACCATGGGCATTCTCTATCCACAAATACTTCGAAATCCGAAACTTGACATCTTGTTGGCTGATCCCGGATGACTGAACAAGCTGAGTAAAAATTTGGAGAAGGGTTTGTTTAATCGAAATTACCTCCCTTGACATATTTCCAGGCGGCAGATTCACAATTGCGAAGAAAATCCCCCAAAGAAGGAAGCCGGGTGGCACAATAGATCCCAAGGGCGACCCCAAGGTATTCGACAACTTGCTGCAAGTAGTGCTCTCTGTGCCATACTGATAAAACTGGAGATCGCCCGTGATAGTCGCCTCTTCAGACACGACAATCAACGCTTGGTAAAGTTTATGGGCTATTCTCTGGCCAACGAACGTCGACTGTGGACGTTCTCTGAGAACTGTCAAGGTGTAGATGACTAGAGTGATCCTCAAAACCTCGAACATCGCCATTCTCATGGACCCAAGGTGCATTGGCGGTGAATCAGCGGCCGAAACCAGCCTGTATTGCGTATTTGTCAAAATGAGTCGCACTTGAGCAATTCCAAAAGGCGAACGGAATAGCTCGTGGGAGGCGGCGGCAGAGATATTCTCATGACTTGGAAGATGGCCCTGTCTTGGCCAGAATCCCTCAACCCCTTCTAGCTGCCTGATGCATGTTGAAAGAACAGGTTCAAAGCTCAGGAGCTTGCATATTTCATTCAAACCTTCGCTTCGTATATTGCTAGTTGAGTATTTTGTGGATATGATATCGTTCGGGCCATGAAAGAATGGTGGCTCTCCGGCATCTAATGATCCGTTCAGATCGGCCCTATGTCTGTCGATTTAGCTTGCTAATTCCCGCAATAACGGATAGAAAACGGACCTGTAAATCTTGTGTAGAACGAGTGGTTCTGAATCCATTGTCTCAAGACCACCATAGAGCTCTACTAACACTTTGAGGCCTTTCATATGTGTTCTCCAGTGCTCGTGCCGCCCAGATCCTTTCTAAAGATCTTGTTAGCTTCTTAAACAGCACAACTCAACAAGAACACACTCAACTCAAGCAACGCCATTCCAGCAATTACTGCCAGAGTCTGCTTAGATATTGCTGGTGTCGGCATAGAAAGCCGCCGATTCATGATAGATACAACCTCTGAAAGGTGTTTTGACCATCGGGGTCTCACTTGTTCAGACGTATACCCATTCACATACGCATCGGCGCAAGCAATGAATGAATGCAGAAGAGCAGCATCTTGGAAAGCCAATGGAAGCCAATAATTTTCGATTGGGTTCCAGCCACCCACCTCTTCTAAAGTATAGATACTCCTCCATATTCTGGACGAGACTGCATGAACTACAGCATTAGCATCTCCAGATATTATAGAGCATAGAGTCGACTTACAGAGAGACAAAAGATCATGCATGTATGGTTCTAGGGTGATGCACGAAGTATTAAACGGATCGACTCCTGGAATCTGTGATAGGCCTCCTCGGAGCGCCATCTCCAGTGGTGCGTAAGACTCTTCGCTGGCGATCAGCTTCTTGATAGGAGACCTATAGTGTCCACCTCGCCCAGTATTATGACGTGGTGTCATCCTCCTTGCATGGCTACGGATCGTGGATTGTGAAGCAGAGTCCATGTACTTCGTCTCACCAGACACGCTGACAAATTGAAATGCTGATTTCTTCGGTTTGGCTAATGATGGGTCAGTCGAGTGTACGATGAGTTACACTAGGCCGTAGCTTACCAGCCCTCGGACGACCTCTCTTCCATGGCCCGGGTACCTTCACAGGCCCTTGCAGATAGCTGTATTTGCCTTCGGTGCTAAAGTCATCATGATCCGTTGTACGCGGAAGTGAGAAAACAATCTCCGTTGGCGCGAAATCCATGCTATCTAAGATGGTTTCCGAAACGGGCATTTGTATGCCCTGAATTCGAATGGACTTGGACATGGAATTAAGGGCCTCTTCCTGTTGCCAATCGCATTTATTGAGAGATAAATAGATGTTACACAAGGCAGCCAGAGACGTCAGCGGATTACAAAGCAGGCAATATCTTGCAAGGCCAAGCCTAAATTGGAATGTGACTGGGATGAAATTCGACCAGAAAAGGTTAAGTCTTGTCCATGGAGATCCAGTAATCCGGAGTTAACAATTTAGAATGGTACACATCTTGGGGCAAAGCACCATTACCAAGTTTGGTATGTGTCAGGGATGAATTCGATCTTAAATGGCATGATTAAGTGGTCTATTACATGCTATCAAATTGCCCTACGATAGTTAATAACCCAAAGAAATATGTGTATAAAAAGGATGAAAGAAGAACAAATACCAAAAGGTCTTACAAACCATCCATACTTGATTCATTCCCATCGGTTAAGATTCAATAATTCAACATGAGCCCATACAGCTACGAGACAACTGCCGAGGAGGTGGCCAATGACCTCAAACCCCAGATTGCAGGAAAGACCATTCTTGTGACTGGTGTTAGTCCCAAGGGACTTGGGGCGGCCTTCGCGGAGATAATCGCACAATATGGTCCAGAATGTATCATCTTGGCTACACGCGATCTCTCAAAGGCCGAAGAGACAGCACTGGCTATCAAGGCGACCGGCCCTTCAGTTAGAACCCATAGCGTGGAGCTCGACCTTGCTTCTCTGGACCAAGTCAGAAAAGCCGCAACGAAAATTCAGTCCTTCGGCGAAAAGATCGATGTCATCGTCAACAACGCAGCTATTATGGCCTCCCCCTACTTCAAGACGGTTGACGGCATCGAGGGGCAGTTTGCAGTCAACTATCTCGGCCACTTTTTGCTCACCAATCTTTTGCTTCCAGACATGTTGGCCAGAAACGTGCCCATCCGAATTGTGAACGTCTCTAGCAATGGTTGCCGGTATGGCCCAGTACGGTTTGGGGACTTGGACTTTAGTGTAAGTGAAGTTTGGCTCGACATCTCGAAATGAATGACTAACCAAGAGCAATATGGTAGGATGGGAAACACTACAACCGATGGATTTCTTACGGCCAGTCCAAGTCTGCTAGCATGCTTTACACCAAAGCACTGGCCGAAAAGCTTGGCCAGCGAAATGTGCATGCTTTCAGTCTGCATCCAGGTGTAATTATGACCAACTTGGGCCGAAGTGTGGCCATGGAGGAGTTTGCAGAGCTAGGTGAGAAAATTCCCCAGAGCAATATCGAACGTAAGACTGGAAAGAACGCAAATGAACTGATTCTCTCCTCGAAATCCAATAGGCGAGCTCGACAAGGTCCAAGGCCATGCCCATTATTGGAACCAGTCTTTTGGTTTCAAATCGCCATCCCAAGGCGTGGCCACGCATGTTTTTGCGGCATTCTCTCCCGAGATTGAAAAGTCTAATGGTGCTTATCTGACAAATTGCAAGGTGAAGGATGTAAAGCATGTATACTGCTGGACTAGGGACTCGGTCGACGCCGAACGTCTGTGGGAACTAAGTGAAAAGCTTGTTGGACAAGAGTTTACCTTCTAGGAAGCTCTTGGAGATATCTTTAGGCTGTTACCATAGTCTTGCACTTCACTCGTTAGGATGGGACAACTCTGAATTGTGAGGAAGATCAAGCAACACATCCGTTAGTAAACTAGTTTACGGTAGTTGAAATAGATAGTCACTTGCTTGTACGCACCGAGAGAAGATTTCAAGTTTTCAATAAATAAGTCATAAATTTAAACATGTCGAGGGGTTTTCTTTTCTTCTCTTCCTTTGGAAGCTGTTACTTGATTCCTGATCTAGGACATATGTGATCTAGGTTAGTACGAGACTCGTTAGACTAGAGCGAAGATTGCCAGACTCTACTGGCTTTGGCTACTTCTCAGATTGAGGTGAAGTTGACGGTTCACACTGGACATTAAGATCTAAGATCTTACACCATGTATTTTAAATTTAGAAATTAAGATAGTGTTTAGGACATTCCCTCTCTAGGCACTCGTTTAAACGTTGTGCCTGAGCGAATAGATGCCACGCTCGATCGAGCTCACGACAATGTGGCCACTCTGGAAGTAAGGATATACAGACCAAGCGCCATTGAATGTAGCCTCACCGCCAACCGCATCATCCTCTGGCCTGACATCAAAGAAACCGGCCTCTTTGAACTGGGCTCCACTGTCGTCATCATTAATGGAAGTGACGTTGACAATGCGGAGGCCAGAACCATAGTTAGCCTGATATGAGAGACCGTCAATGATATATTGGTTGTGGTCAATGGATCGTTGAGGGCTCTTATAGACACCGCGGAACACAGGATACTCGAGGTCCTGAACATCCACGATATAAGTAGTGGTATGTTGGTCTTGGGCAGGGCCATTCTGTTCCTGCTCGTCAAGCTCATCGTCGAGGAGAACATACTTGTGATCTGGAGTCAGCCAGCCTTGGTGAGTATAGGTGGCGCCATTGTAAGTGGTACGAGAGAGTTGACGAGGCATGGTGCGGCGGTCAATATTGACGATTGTGAACGCGTCCTCGTTGAAGTTGAAGCATATCTCTTTGCCCTGGTAGGCAGTCTGAGGGCCACGGTAGATAACACACTGTGCATCATGCACGTAACCGTCCTCCGCGACGCAGCCGGCATCCTGAGGACGTTCTGGGTTGGAAACGTCAATCATCCACAGACCTGCACGGCATTTCAGCCTGTGCTCAGTGCCAACTGCAATGATGAGATTGGTCTCCTCGTTGGCAACGATGTTATGGCTGGAGCCAAATCCAGAGAAGCGTGCCGTTAGATCCCGGCTTGGGCTGTAGGTCGGTGGGTTCTTTGGGTCTGCGCTTCTTAACTTTGTTAAATCGAAGATCTGAAGTCCATGATCAGGAGCTTCGGAACCGATGTAGGCATAGTTGCCAATGACCTTGATATCTCGCCAGGAAGAGGCAACGGTTTGCGTAGGCAATCGGCCTACATATCTAAGGCTACCATCTTGAAGGACCTCGACGAATGCAGTGCCGTCTGTTTGTCCAAGCAACGCATATTCACGGCCGCTGCTTGGGTCGGTCCAGCCTTGTTTATTTTGTCAGCTGATGAATCCATGTTGTATTAGGGCAAATAAAACATACCCCAAATATCATTGCCCTCCCTCGTGCTGCTACCGACATCTTGGTGACGTAGAAATCCAAGTAGATCAACGTTGTTACAAGAATACTCGCCAGCTTTTCCATCGACACAAGGTGTGGCCGACGTAGCCTCATAACGATCAACGTCAAACAATCCGTTGGCTACGTCTCTCTCGCGTTGCTCAACCTTGCGTTGTTTCAGAGTAGCCATCGACACAGCTTTGGGTGCACTTGAAGCCTTCAATGTGTCTGCATTGAACAGCTGTGCGACGGCAGAGCCCGCCAGAGTCGCAACAGCTAGAGAGGAAAGGGAAGCCTTCATTTTGGTGGCTCGGATATACCGGAGTTGAATGAATAAGAGACAGAACCAACAAAACCAGGAGATAATGAGAGAAGGTAACAACGGCTGATCTATGAATTCTTGCTGTAAGTGGTGGATTATTTTATACTCCCGAAAACTTTCGCCAAGTAGCCGTCGCTATCTTGATATCTTCCTAATGATATTGGACTTTGTAGATCTCTAGATCAGTAAATGAACTTCCTGCCCCATAGTCGTTTAGATCGATCTTGGCGCAGAGGCATATCCCTTCACGACTTTCATATTAGTTGCTCGGATACGAGATTAGACTGGGCAAACTCTCGGCATGCTTGGCCATGCTGTTCAAGTTGCTCACTGATCTGCGATCATCCTTCCAGGGCAGGAAGGTATATCAACGCTAGGGAAAGATCATCGCACCAGAACTTTGGAATGGCCTCTCTTTGGAAGGTGAGAATGGCAAGTTGGGCCTGTTGCCACAATTTCCCCTCATGATTTAATCCATCGAGTTAGTTAGTCAGTGCATTGGGCATGCTATTCACTCCAAACTGCTTTATCTTCAACCTCGCCAAGAGACGATGAACAAGGAGCGCGATGAAGCGTGGGGAAACAGGCAGCAAGCTTATCCTTTAGCTCTTACAACGTGGCGACTTAATATCTGGTCAGCATATTTCCAAAGTCCCCAGTGGTCCGTTTAGGCAAAGAACGTCTAGGATCGATGGAAATGGCCAAGCCGTTATTGAGTGAAAATTCTTGAATGTCTGTTTGAGACTGTTGCTAGGAAGAAAACAACTCGCCCCTGACTTGCCAGCTTGACTTGCCAGCTTTTTAAATCTCTCTGCCAAAAGTTCCATTGGACAAGATTGCCAGTTATTCTGATGTACTAATAATTTGACATACGGATGAGAGTTTGAAAAAAAGTTCATAACAACAATGATAGATGCCAGACCCAACATCTTAATAAACCGAGTAATTTAATATACATAAGCCCTTTGTTTTTTCAAGTTCCATCTGCTAGCTGATATCACTCGCTTCAGACCACATCTTCGACAGATGGATGAATCTGCGATTTGACAACCTGTCTGGAACCCCGGTAATCTGCCAACTGGAATGTCATGTTGCACAGTGTCTACTCCTCCTGACCTAAACGACGTAGAAAGAAAGGAAATCATCTCTGCTATATGAAATAACTTTTACCCAACAAACTCCCCTCGCGAAGATCCGGCTGAAGAGGGTGGCGGGGAATGAACTTCCTCTTCATCTTTTCCGAGTTCTGATGGAACACTTGCGCTCCTTTGAACCTGTATGATGGTAGATGCAGGAGTGCTTTGAACCGCCTGAACCTCGGGAGCCTCATCACCTCTGTCGGTGTACAGCCGATTAATGTCCCGAAGCCCGTTTCGCAATATCTCCAGCTTCTCGGTCAGTCTCAACCGTTCATCTATGCTCTCCTCGCTTTCGCCAACAAGGCGCAGAAGCTCGTCGTCTTCAAGTTCGACCGCCTTGATTGGTGTCAAAATGCCCGGCAGTTTGCTCATGAGACAACGCTCAACAGCCATGACACTGATGTCATCAATGAATCTGTCTCTCGCAAGCTGTAATGGTGGAGTTAGTATAATATTCACAACAGAAGGACCCCTTTTGACGCAACGTACCTGATAATAAGCTTGCATGTAGTCAACAGCCATTGAGCTACCAAAGCGAATCATGTCCAGCTCAGTTTCGTCCAGAAACAGCTCTACCATCTGGGGCGCATCAATGATGAGTTTCTCCCCCGGTTCATCAGCCGATTTGAACCCAAACTTTTCCTGGATTCTCTTTTCCAGCTGTCGCTTCTTCCGGGCCCACTGAACCTTCTGAACATTTTCGCTGAGCTGCGGGTTGTAGGTGATGGAATGCAAAGCAAACTGGGCTTGAAGCAACTCTCTCACTTTATCGTTCATGCTGACCTTCAGTTGGTCAATCTCGGAGTTCAGTAAGATAAGTATTTCCCGTATAACCTCATTGGCTGCAATATGCTCGACTATTGACCGTGTAGTTCGATACACAGCATCAACAATGTCTTCTGTCAGACTGGAAACGATTCCCTTCCAGGGCTGACATTGCTCCGCAAACAGATCGCTCACGATAGCAGGATTGAAGAGTCCCGGAAGCTCAGACCCTCTGCTTTTCATCATTCGCATCCTGACGTCGTCGACGTACTGAGACCGTGTGATTTGCCTGTCGTCATAGCATGCTTCATTATCATCGACGATGAGCTGGCTTTCGCCAGTCAACCGCATATCTTGAGCGAACAGTTCCAGCCGGTTCTGCACGACAGATCGAAGTCTCTTTCGTTGCTCATTCAGGTCATTCTTGCTACCGAAAAAGGTGTCGGCGTATGTTCCGCTGACGGCAGAGGTCATCAGGGAGGTGAACTGATGGCTCAGCTGAGACAGGTACTTCAATTGCTCTCGGGAAGATTTCCGACCGGCCCCGAGTCTGGACAGCTTCACGTTGCAGTCATCAATGCCGTGGTCGACATCCTTGATCAAGCCTGGCAATTGCTGCAAGATCTGGTCCTTGAGCACTGAACTGAGTCGGGATTTCAGGCTCTTGACCCCGTAGTGTTTGGGATCAATGGAAGTCCATATTCCTGTGCTGAAGAACTCATCCTCGGAAATATCACGCTGCAATGAAGAGTAATCTCTTTCTTCATAATTGCGGTTCTTTAGCACATGCCATCCCAAATTCAACTCCACGTCCTTGTTGAGGGCAAGATTTACCCAAGAACGTTGACTCTCGGATCCATTGTCCAGAGTGTCTGGCTTGGTGATGAGACCGATAGTGCGAACGCCTTGAGGATCGGCACTCCTTGCCAGCGCGGTAACTTCTTGCAGAACATATTCGGTTTTGGCAGAGACCACAGCTAAGATGATGCTTCGCGGCCGACTCATGTACCTAGTGACCAGCGCCTTCACTAACGCGACATTGTCCTCAGATTGCTCCTTGTTGCCTGACCGAAACAGACCAGGCAGGTCAACCATGGTGAGATGCGGCTGCGTCGGCCCACAGAGTTCGATGCGAAGGATATCGCTGCTGAAGACCTTGGTCCCTTGAAGGCCCATTCTCGCCTTGGCCTCCTCGATGACGACCCTCAGTCCGTCAACTTCGATATCAGCCTCAGGCTGCCAGCTAGATAGATGATCCCTATCTTCTGGATGGCGATCTGGCCCAGGCGAGATGGATATCTTCACACTGGTGTCGGTGTCACGGCGCAGGATGAGCTCCGTGGCAAACCGAGTACAGAGTCGGTCCTTGGTCGGGAATGACATGCCCGAGATGGCTTCAAGGACAGAGCTCTTCCCAGCGGACTGGTCGCCGCAGACTATGATCTCAGGAAGATCCACATAGCGATTAATGCCTTGAGACCGGAGCTGGTCGATGATATCGAGCAAGTCGCGATGCTCCTTGGATTGGAGGTCTGATGGAGACATTGTGCGAAATCGCCGTATAACGGTCTTTGGGGAAAATTCCACCTCTGGCCCTTGGTTTAGGAAGAAAGCCTAGTCGTAAAATATTTTGAATTGCTCGCAGCAGTATGCAGATTATACAGTTATACAATATCTTGTGCTTTTAGGTGAGGTTGCATTGCCGACGCCATTTTGTCGCCCAACATTCCCGTGGCAGCCCAACAAGAAGCCCAGGCAAAAGACTGGGCAAAAAGACCGAAGCCCAAATCAGCACAACTTCTTTTAAATGCGACACGTGGCGAGCTTAACGCCGAAGGATGTGGATCTATTGCATATTATTGAATGGCCCAGAGAGACCACACGAAAGCGTTGGGGTGGAATATATATGCAGCAAGGGGTCATAGGCCAGCTGGCACCTCCAATTCGAGTTCGCGTTTTCTCATGACCATGACGTAGAGTCACTCTATTCCCTTTAGGTAGAATGTTCTAGTATTGCATAAGCTGGAACCCAATAATCTGTGCGTAGAATTGCACATCATGAGGGCCCAAGCCAGTGTCCGCCGGTTGGTGTAAGATCGATGCAAAAGATGCCATGCCTGATGTTACCCACTTGATCTTCATTTCTTCTCTTGCAGCTTACCACCATGAGTACATGATGGTAAATCATTTTGATCTATTTTATGCTTACGGGACTCTTCACTGATATAAAAAAAAAACAATGTAGGTAACGCGATCTATTCATCTGAAATATTCATTTAAGTTCAGGTTCCTATACCGAAGGACCTCCTCCCCTGGTCAATAATCATGTTGGCTAGAAGAGCCGACACCAGGGTCATCTTTTCATACAAGGGTCGCATATGTATTCTATATGTCGTCTTCATTGTGTTGAGATGTCGGCTCTGGCATCTTCCGTCGTTTCTAACTTTCTTCTCGAACTCTCCTTCGTATTCTGCATGTAATCCTCAAACCCTTGCCAGTCTTCCGGGTATAAGAAACCATTGATCCAATAATTACCGTCTAAATCTTTGCCGGTGGTTGCAAAGACATCCCTCATGAACGAATCCCTGCTCAAGGACTGACAATGCATGTACACTGGTTTTCCACCTGCAGAATGGGGTGATCGCTTAATGATAGCGGGGCTGAAGTCAACAGCTTCGAACATCTTGAAAGCCGTCCAGTTGGAAAATGCGACCAAGTGGGAGTCTGAAGCGCCATAAAGCGACTGCATTTTGTTCGGCCCAAGCTTTCTAAAGTGCCGCAGTTGAGAACGCATTTGCTCTTCTGTGGCCTGTTGTTGTATGGACAAACGCACCACACGAGCCACCTCCCCCAGTGATCCCTTGTTCAGGATGTTGGCTTCGACAAGAGTGTACAAAGCGACGGCCATATTTTGAACGTACAGTCCTCCAGGTGCCAGGGCAGATTTGAGACGACCTGACACATCCAGGGGGTTGACCAAGATCGCAGGTCTTGTTCCTCCACGTGCTTGAGAAACGAATCTTGCCAGCCAAGCAGTCAAGACGTCACCTTCGCTAAAGAAAGCATCAGTATCGGTTCTTTGAATTTTTAAGAGCTCCTTCAGCGTAGCTTGTCGAAGATCAGAGACAAATTCTCGAGGAAGGCATATAGTGCGTGCCTCAACCTTCGGCCGCCAGAAGACCGTCCACATGAGCCGAAATGCGAATTTGGCAAACCCCCAGCCTCTCAATTCGACATTATCGAGAACATACGGTGCAGTACAGTCTTTCGAAGTTCCTATTCCGTCGAGTACATCCTTCCCGGCACCCAACAACTCTGGGATATTTCCTTCATCCTTCAGCGCCTCGGACCAGGCCGATAGAATATTCTTCAGTCCCAGAGCGCCAGACACCGCATGTGGCCAGATGAAAACAACAATAGTGGCGTCAGTGAATACGGTGACATGGACTCGAAAAACTGGGTGATCACTTTGGAGGTAGTCTTGAACGGTCTTTGGCCCTTTCGACAATGCACTGAATTCTTCGAAGACCTCCTGCCCAGGGTGTAAAGAAGGGGAATCGGTTGCTCTAGGAAACTGCCTAGCAATAGAGTGCTCGTCGATGCTAATGTCAATTTTCTCCGCGGAGAATTGGACTGCTGGCCGTTCTTTGGTGAATTCTTTTGGTACATGGAGTCCGAGATTGCCGTCGGACTAGGAGTAGCTGCTAGTTAGCTCAAGTGAACGGAAAGATGAGGCTGTTCGCATGTGTTGCACCTTTTTACGAAGCCGCCCACCGAGCTTCCTCCAATCCCCGGTCTGGATCAACTTTTTGAGTCCATCATGCAACTTCTCTGGGTCCAGGACATCGTTGAATTTGAAGGTTTGGCTTAGAACAAGAACTCGTCCGGCCTGCAGGTTGTCAAGGAAGTACAATGGGAAAATCTCATCCGTGCCCACGGCCGGATTCTCGCCCTGACCAAGCAGGTAGTTGTAAGCATTCCTCAGAGTTTCCATGTCGACTGTATGTTGTCTGATGAAGACTTTCCCACAACTCTCTTAGGGGAAAGGACGATGTAGGACTCATAAGTGCAAGAGATATGCGGGGTCTCAGAAAGCCAGACAAGCCATCTCGAGTCTGTCCCTTTTTGTTCTAGTCTCCGACCCCAGTCAGCTCCAAAAGTGGTGATCCGTAGATTCAAGCCACAGCTCCTGGGGTCAGATATATGAATACAATGTATGGCCGTAATCTTGCATGGGGAATTGGTCCACTGGATGTGTTAGAATAGATCCTGCAGAAACTAATCAAGCAAAGGTGCAAGCCAAGATCCCATAAACGAACGACAAAAGCAGGGGACCAATTCTCCATCCCCAGCCCCACAGACTCCCAGCCTCCGGGCCTCCCGCAAGGAAAAAAGCCCGCATGAGCAACCTCACAAGCACCGACACCATGAGAAGATCACTGCCCACTGAGGTGGACTTCCTCGTTCTTGGGGCTGGCTGGACGTCTGATTTCCTCCTACCATTGCTGGAGAAGGAAAAGATTGCGCATGCCGCCACGACTCGAGACGGCAGAAATGGCACAATCGCCTTCACATTTGACCCCGAATCGGAGGATGAAGCACCCTTCAGGCAGCTGCCAGCGAGCAAAACCGTGTTGATTACTTTCCCACTCAAAGGCAAGGGGCCTTCAGCACGGCTAACCGATCTCTACGCCAAGACCCATGGCGGCCTAAAGCCCAACTTCATCCAACTCGGCGTCACAAGCATATGGACTGGGAAGGGCTGGCAGGATCATACATCGCCTTACGATAAGACGCAGCCGCGCGCCATTGCCGAAGACGAGCTGATGGCTGTCGCTGGGGGAGTCGCACTCGATCTCTCCGGTTTGTTCGGCGGCGCCCGGCAGCCACGCCACTGGGTAGATCGTGTGATCAAGTCCAAGGCCGATCTGCGTGCCAAGGGCGCACTGCATATCGTCCATGGCGAGGATGTAGCGCGAGCAATCGTTGCCCTCCATCGCAATTTCACCCCAGGCCAGCGTTGGTTACTGACGAACCTGCACGTCTATGACTGGTGGACTCTCATCCACGGCTGGGCGCTTGAAGCACTGCGGGCAGCCGAGGCTGGGGAGAATTTAGAAGGTGATAATTCAACGCTTGGTCGTCATGAAGAACTGCTTCGATGGGTCGGCGAGCTTATGGAGGAGCAAGGCGTGAAGGCATTGCCACGCGACAGTACTAGATTTGAAAGAGCCCTTGACGGCCGCGCCTTTTGGGCCAAGATGGGAATAATGCCTCTATATACGCAGGTTTAAATTGGTACAAATATGTCTCTTCGGGTTGAACTTGAAGCAGAGCAGTGTGCCTTGGGAGGGAGGTTTCATACCTACATGTAGTCTTCCTTAGATCCCTTTTAACAAGGCATAAGACAAATAAGGGGCATTATTGATAATACTCGCTTACTCTCCCTCGCCGATATCAATCTCATACTCTTCGGCAGATCGTGCCATATCCGAGACTACCCGTTTAGCATTCCCCATTCACTTTTCTCGAAACTCCGAGAAAGCACTCTCGGAGGTCCGACTCCGAAAATGGCACTAATCGCAGTTCCGAAAATGAGCGACTTTCTTCCCAAGAGGCCAGTCATAACAATTCAAGCTCAAGAAAGATGAAAACAAGATCCAGGGCCACAGGCTGCTGGACCTGCCGAATTCGACATGTGAAATGTGGCTCAGAAACTCCAAACTGCACAGAATGTACCAGTCGATATACCAAATGCCACGGCTACGGACCGCAGCCGATATGGATGGACGGTGGTCACTTGGAGGCCGCAGAACGATCTCGTATCCGAGCTGCCATTAAGGAAAATTTTCGTCGCATCCGAAAGCAACAGAACCAAGCTCGTCGACAACTTCCAGTAGCACCCTCCCCCCACCAGATATTGGGGGGAACAAGCAGGGCAGACGATTGTCTAATCCAGTCGGATCCTCAAGCAAGACTGGCACCTCCAACTAAATCTTTGCCTGCATCCCCTATAGCATCGCCTAATTGTTCCATCTCTATCAACTACAACGAGAATCATACGCACGCAATAAGCCCAGCGCCAAGATCAATCACACAATCCCCTGCCGGTCGCAGCGACGGAGCATTGTCTCGTCACCCTACCATCCAGACAAATGTTGATATTTTGAGTATTGATGGATACGAAGCCGGGCTGCTAATGCACTATTTCGACCATGTATTCCCGTGGCAATTCCCATATCACAACTCACATTCACGCACCGGCAACCGAGGATGGCTCCTCCAGCTGCTGACCAAACGTGGTCCTTTATACCATGCCGCCATTGGTTTATCGTCTTTGCATCAGAGCGCCACGGGAGGTATAGACGAGAGCTACCTTCAGGATCAAAAAGTCTTTGATCATCACTCAACTGCATTGCAGGAACTGTGCGAATTCTTGCGCTCCGAGAAAGCCACGGAGTTTCATCAGGACGAGCAACTTCTCACAGAGTTCCTTGCTTGTAGCATCATGCTTTTGAGCTTCGAGGTATTGAGGGGAGGAGTATCGAATTGGCAACCTCATCTCAACGCCGTGCTCAGCACGATCAAGTCCATGTCCCCAGCATCCTTCATCGCTGTAGACAGCAACAAGCCCGACAGACTTTGCAGCCCGCCGAAGAGTGTTACCCAACTAACAAACAATGGGTCCAGTGGAGGACTCGAGTTCTTATTTGTGAATGCTTTGTGGTTCGATATTTTTGCGTGTGTGTCAACGGGTGGTACGCCCGTTCTGCCATACAGGTCTTGGCTTGCCATTGAACAGCTCAAAATGCAGGACGTAATGGGCTGTCACAACTGGGCATTGGCTTTGATTGGCGATATCACACATCTGCGAGAGTGGAAACATGATATGGATAAGAAGGGACTTTTAAGTGTTCGTGAGCTTGTCAGTAAAGGGCAAGCTATCGAATCCGAACTGGAGGAACAGATCAATATTTTATATTCAAGGAAAGACGAGGTATGGTGTCTTCACGCTCTCGCTAATTTTTTGCTGCTAACTTTATATTCATTCCAGACTTGTTCGAGGTATCATACAACTTGGATCACCCACATCTTTGCTCTGGCCGCATTGGTCCAAGTTCACACCGTTGTCTCAGGCCCTCTTCCATCTCTTCCAGAAATCCAGAGTACAGTACAAAGAGCGATAGATCTTCTTACTGCGAAGCCCGAAACCTGTAGCCTGCAAGGCATCGTATGGCCGTTGTGCGTCATTGGCTGCATGGCTGAGCCACGGCTGCAGTATTTCTTCGAGAACCTGGTATCCGGGATGGCTACCGAATACAGAAAACTTGGAAACTCGTCGACCGTTCTGCAAATCTTGAAGGGGTGTTGGGATCTACAAAAACAAGGGCGCAAGGATTGTACAATCGCCATGTCCGAGTTGAATATTCATGCTCTACTGGTGTAACGTCGGAGCCAACCACCATCCAGGAAGAAATACATAATCTCTCAATCCTTCCCTCAAAAAGCTTTCTCAATATACGCATCGAGCCTGTTCAATCCTTCCTTCAAAACATCAGTGTGGCAGACATAGCCAAACCTCATATACCCCGGGAAATCCTCCCCTTCACCAAAACAAGTACACCCAGGCATGATCAAAACCCCGGTGTTGTCGAGGACCTCAAGGCAAAATTCTGAGTCCTTCACCAGCTTTCCATCCTTTCTGAACTGTATCATGGCAGTAGTGCCAGCGGTTGGCTTGACCCATGAGAGCACGGAATAATGCTTATTCACAAATGCCTCAAGAAGTGCAATGTTGGTCCTTGCCAGCTCAATGTTTCGCTGAAGGAGATTGACTCGCACTCCATCAGACAACGCATACCCCGCGACGAAGTCGTCAAATTGTGAAACACTAATGGTGGTGTAGTTTCGGCAGCTATTGACAGCTTCCAGAATGGAGGAATCCCGAGTCGCAATCCAACCTACCCGAATCCCAGCGAGGGAAAAGGCCTTGGACATGGAGGAAGTGGAGACAGTCTTGTCGTAACCAAGGTCAATTATTGAAGGAGGAATCTCCTCGCCGGCTGGGAGGCTGTGAAAGAGGGGCCGATACACCTCGTCTGCCATGATGATGATATCCCTCTCTTTGGCGAAAGCCACGATGGCTGACAAGACTTCCTTGTTTATCGTGGCGCCCGTGGGATTGTTTGGGTTGTTGAGAATTATCAACTATACAGGGAGTTTAGTCTGACAATGAGATACATAGGGGACATCAAATCTGATATCGATAGTTCCGTACCTTGGTGTTGCTGCGGACCAAAGCCTCCAGCTCTGAAACATCAGGGACGAAGCGATTCTCCTCCTTGAGCTTCCAGAGCGAAACTTCAGCTCCCAGACTTTTAGGAACCTCATAGAGTTGCTGGTAAGTAGGATATTCGCAGATGACATGGTCTCCAGGTCCTATGAGGCTGAAAAGCAGAAGGAAATTGGCTCCAATGGCTCCCTGAGTCAAGACTACCTGATCGAGCTTGACATCTCTATACAGGTTTGCAATTCGCTGTCTGGTGTTATCGGTACCAGGGATAGCCCCGTAGGTGAGACGTCGGCTGGTGATATCTGGTAGCTTGACTGATTCGTCCGTTGAAAGAGCGGCCAATTCGGAGATGGAGACAGACTCGCAGCAGGTTTCCGCGACATTCAGCACGCCTGGTGTCGTTTCCAGGCGGTCCATCCACTCCTCGACTTCAAACGGCTTGATGAGAACCATGATAACTATCTGTGCTGTTATAAATACGCAAATACGCAATTGGCGAATTGGTGATGATGATGAAGTCAAGTGCTCTTTGTTCAACTTGACGGAAGGTTCGACTCAGTAGGCGCTTGATCGGTTGGATCCACCTGATCAAGCGATAAGCCGATTATCGATAAACTGATAAAGATATTCACAGTTGTATCCAAATATGAATAAAGCAAATGTTCATCAAAACGTAGAATGCAGGTTATAAGTACTTAAAACGCAAGATGGGGAGTGTGACTTTATCTGGAACTGTCCATCAAATCGACTAATTTAGTGGGGCAGAAGCCGCCCTAGGGTTGACATCTTGACATGATCTCCCCAAGATGGAAGCTCTCAGCGAGCTTCCATGAGAGATAGCGTCGGAACGAGGACAATGGGGGGACCATGTGATCCGAGATCTACTACAGCTGGCACAGCCGCACCAAACAGCCACAAACTATCCCTTTCTCGTAGAAGACAAAATTTACTCATAAAGATAGCCATATTATGATAAGAAATTGTATCAACTTCCCGAGGATGTTTCAAACGGACGACTGTTCCGTAAAAGTCTGATGTAAGCCCAACGCCGTTAACGTCACTCACTGATCAGAAAGGTAAGCCGACTCATTTCGCTTCAATATAATCCGACTTGTTCCCTTCTACGTGGCTTGATTGTAATGCTCATAGATGAGGGATGGTATCTGGTCTAACCATGGAGAGATCGGTGGCTAAGATGCATCACATCCGTCTACATCAAAGAGTAATCCGAGGGCATCTAGGTACTCCCATAAGGTTTCCCACCATGTATGTAGATCTACCACAAAACTAGTCCACAACTAAGCTTTTTTTTATGTCTCGAACGAAGGGATCGATCCCGTCATCATTGTCTTCCTCTATTTGCTGCCCTCAGTGTCCTTTGTTGGGCGCTTGATGAGATAATATGTCTCGTACACGTCCTGCTCCCCGTAGGTAGAAAGATCCTGAATCTCCTTTTCCAACAATTCGAAGCCGGCTTTAGAAAATAATTCGAAAGCATTCTTCCCCATGGCGATGACGATAATGTCCAATCCCAATTTCGATGCTACCTCCACGCCAGACTGAACAAGCATACTACCAACACCCTTGCGGCTGTGGTCCGCATGCACAGCAAGATATTCGAGCTCTAGACAAAAAATTTCAGCTACTCCATTACTTCTAGATGCCTCTGAAAATCCCACTCGGAGTTTCACAGATCTCGGAAACTTAGAGTAAAAAGCAAAACATACCTAGACAGTCATCGCGGTCGTACTTGCTTCTCCATTCCCACATATGATCATCCATCTCATCCATATCATCTCTTGGCTCATAGTCAGCCTCCTCAAACTCGCTCTTAAACTTGGCCTTTGCAGCCTCATCAACGTCGGGAGTCTGCGCCTCAAGCCACTTGTCGTCGTGCGAGTCCGGCAGCACCCAGCGCGCGTAGCCAACGATCTCGCCAGATGCCACATCTTTGACCTTCTGATGACGGCGGAGGCCTCTCATTTGTAGCAGGTTCCGAGGTGTTCTGGCCGCGATGGCCTCGACGAGAGACTCGGGCGTCTTCTCCGGCCAGAGGAGCCTCCACCAGGTTTCCTTCCAGTATGCTGAGACATTGCAGCTGGCGATTCCCTTCGCATCTGCAACGGTGCAGTTCGGACTGATCTCGTATGGGGCCATCGCGTTATATTTGTGTTGGCGAAAGTTTCCAACTGGATATCGATTCACGAAGGTGAAGCAAATTGTGATCAAGAGTTGTGGGGTTTTCACTATGATCACGTGATGACCCGTACCACCACGTTCATGTTCCCAAAGGCATCATGACATAAGGCGTTTGATGAGGAGACTATATTCGTTGCTGCTATTGTGTATATAATGTATCAAATAGCGCCTAGCCTGATTTTTGTGCCGATTTTATTGCAGTCTGCATGGTGAGAGCGGATACAAATGTGTCATATTACGCCTTAAAAGACAGTCGGCGGTTTCCTTCTCGGGTCTCTTTCAATTATTTAGAAGGAGCTCTTTTGAATTTTGAAGGTGTGTGAACTAACAAAGGAAACAAGCTGGGTCAAGCTCGAATCTAAGTATTCGAAACCAGGACTTGATTGCCTGTGCTATTATGTTGAGAGGAGACAACAATCCCCGTCCTTAATAACTGCATTATTATTCATTTATTTCCAGACTCCTGAACAGAGATACTCTCCTTCGTAGCCTTTTGTGACGTTGACTGATCTTCGTCTTTCTTTGAGATCTGACTCGCCGAGGCCCGCATCACATGCCTTCTTTCTCGGTGCTTCCGATGGCGCAAGCAGAAGAAAGTACCGCAGCTGACCACCAAAAACACACAGATGAGTGGTAGTCCGATGACCAAAAAGCCGGTCAGACCCCCAAACCGAGGAGACTCTCCCGGCCCACACTTATCCAGAGCTCTCCCGGGAACGACTGTTGTTTCGCCGGGCACCCACACGTCAACCGCCGATTCTGTGCACCTGAGCATCGGTGGAGAGGGGCTTAGAGTGGAAGCGTCTGAGGGATCCCATGATATAAGCCATGCATTGTGGATGCTCAATGTGGTGGTGCCGGTAGTGGTGGTTAACATTGAAATGGACGTTATGGCTGTGTTGTTGACGTAGCCTTGGGTGATCGTGGAGGTTCGCGTGATCGCACTCAGGTTATTCACCAGTGTGCGAGCGCATGGGAATTGGTATATGCCTTCAGCCTCGACGCCATAGGTCAGTGTGAAGCCACTATATATTTGGGATTAGCACATCATGTTTGCAACCTAAAGTGATATCATAGAATGCACCTGGAGCAGCACTTTGCCGTATAATTCCCATTACGAGCTGACGCTAGATAGTTCTGCCCAAGACGATACGCCGTCCAAGCACTTGGACAAACAGCCGGGCTGAATGCAAAGCTTGTGCCGTCCCTTCCTCGGTCCCACCCAGGAGGTTGGCAAGGTGCAAACCGAGAATCGACGGCAGCCGAGACAAATATGGAGAGAGACTCTTGAGAGCGGCCTGTAGTTACGGGATTTGCGGGAACAAAATTGTCAGCACATCCTGATGGAGCAACAAATGGCGTGGTGAGTGCCTGAGCGATCGTCATACTTGGTGATGTTGTTGAAGACATCATGAGCATGGAATTTTAATACTGAGATTGATTTTCGGTTTCATGTGAATCAATGCCGGCGGCTAGAGATCTTGATGAGAATAAATTGACTGCAACAAAAATCCTTTGTAGAGGGTCGATTACAAGTGCTGTATTGCTTGGCGCAGGGCCGACTCGTATTTCAGACAACCTAAGGTGCGAATATGCCTTGCCATTCGAGGACTTAGCAAGTAAAACGGCCGTAATTAATTAGCTCAACTCGTCAGATAATTACGTCCTTCCAACCATGGACAGGGTCTAATAAGAATATAGTGCTTTAGTCAAGCGTATGTCAGCACAGAGTGTTGCCGAGCCGGAGTTTGTGATCATTCATGCCCGAGCACGATGAGACATGGACATTCTTGAATCATTCCCAAATACCTAATCTGACAGGTATTTCTTGAATTTGTTCTCTAACAGATGCAAAACTTCAGAAGACATCCAAGTCCGAAAATACAAAAGTTTGCCCTTTCTCGTCAATATTATCTCTAGTCTTAATTCATGGAAACCCCAAATATTCCGTTTCCTTTTTCTTGTACCCTTTTATATCCAGTATCTTTTGTAAAACCACGAAATCTAACTAACCAAGATCTTAACAATCTGGGACACTAACCGGAATATGCAGAGGCACACTGGTCGCTAGTCCGCTCAAGCTGGTCTCCTTGAACTCGTTCCTCATTCCCTTGGCCGTCAGTCGCATAGCCCTAATAGCGTCATCCAGCCGCACCTTTTGTGTCCCGGCCTTGCTGCTAAGAGCGAGATTCGCGCTTGAGATGGCCTTGATGGCGCCCAGGGCGTTTCGCTCAATACAGGGCGCCTGCACCAAACCACCGATAGGATCGCATGTCAGGCCGAGATTGTGCTCGATGCCAATCTCGGCAGCCTGCTCAATGGTCTCGGGGCCGGCGCCCATGCAGGCAGCAAACGCACCCGCGGCCATGGAGCAAGCCACGCCAACTTCAGCCATGCATCCACCCTCGGCAGCGGAAATGGTTGCGCCTCGCTTGTAGAGCATGCCGATGGCAGCAGCCGTCAGCAGGAAGGTGGGAATGTCGCGCTCGGGGTCGTCACTGACGAACTCGGCTGTGTATTTGAGCACGGCGGGTATGATACCGGCGGCGCCGTTTGTCGGCGCGGTAACAATACGGCCACCGGCCGCATTGGTTTCGTTTACGGCCATTGCGTACACGGATAGATGGTCCATAGCTGGCAACGTCGTTCTTCGAATGGGCGAAGGGGAGATGGGATGGTGTAGAGATCCATGGACGCGGGGGAACTGGCGTTGTCGTCGCGGTGTGGTGGCCACAGACTTGTTCACCGTTCTCAGCAGCGACGTGGAGGGTGCGTTAGGGTGATCGTCCATTGTTCTGCTACCTTCTGGCAGAGCAGGTCGCTGACTATCCTCAGACTTGGATCCGTCGCCAATGGATGAGGTGTGATTAGGATACAGTCCTCTGGTCAATCGCTTGTAGAGGGCCGGAGCACGTCTCTGTAGCTTGAGTGAACCAGGCAAAGCCGTGTCTATCGGGGCCTGGACACCCTCCAAGATGCTGTTGTCCATGACCTCCCAGATCCGGAAGATTTTCCTAAAGATCTCATCCTCTGAGTAGCCAAGACTTCTCTCGTTCTCATACACCAACTGCGCGATGGTGAGATTGTGCTCATGGCAGAGTGCAAGCAAACTCGTGGCATCACGGAAGGGATACCGGGGCTGATGATGGCCGGTTGGTTCCTCAGTCCTCTCGCCTTCAACATCTCGCGTGACAGGGGCCGATCCCGAAGTAGAAACAAGACTCCCAGGCTCAGGCAGTCCAGACTCGGCCAGGCTCTCTGACTCGGCTATCCGCGGTTTTATCTCGGATCCACTCCTACGATCACCTGCCGCATCAGACCGCTTGATCTCTTTGTAGAACAGGTTTTCAGCAAGATCAGCCGGGTGCTTGCCGACATTGCTAGCCTCTCCTGGTGAAACCACCGCAGTGGTGTTTGAGTCGCCCTCGCCCGGAGGTTCTGACCCTGGCTCTTGCGGAGCTGGCCCAGTAGACAAAGCGCCGTTGACAACAAAGCCACCACCGACGCTGAAGAGGTCATTCGTTGCTAGTGGAAATCCCTCCTCGTCGAATACAGTAAGCCGCATGCCATTGCTGTGCATGGGAAGCTTGCGTGACCACTCCCAGATGAAGTCGCGCTCGTAGTCAAAAGCAATCTCCTTCCCATCCCCCTCGCTCAGACCATGACCAAGGAACAACTTCTTCTTTTTCTTGATATCTTCGAATCGCTTCGGAACGTATGAGGTGTCGACGGTCTCGACATCGGCGCCTTCGAGGCCAAGCAGGAGAGCACTTGGCGTCATGTGTCCCTCGCCAGTGAGCGCCAGGCTGCCGTAGATGGAGATGCGAATCTTGTTCACCTTTTGCATGAGGTCTGCGTCGATCAGATCGGCCACGAAAATGTTGCCTGCACGCATTGGGCCGACGGTGTGCGATGAGGAGGGGCCGATGCCGATGGAGAATAAATCGAACGTAGAAATGACGGCGTGCTCGTGGTCGGCCTCGCTGTAGGTGCCCGAGGGCGCCTCATCGCCGCCTTCGCCATCCGAGCTAAAGTTCGCCTCGGTGTTGGATATGGGGCGTCTCGATGTGTTGTGTAGACTTCGAAAACCGGTTCTGGAAGCAAGGTGGTGTTCGCGGTGATGGGTGAGGAATGGCGAGTTGGAGCTATGGAGAGCTCTCTCCGACTTTCGACCGAGCAGCGGGCTGCGATGACGACAGCCAATAGCGCTGCTTGGAATTGTTCCAGGCAAAGCTCGACGAGATGCGCCATTGAAAGCACCACGCAGCAGCCCGAGGGGCTGGCGAAGAATCAATTGGCACATCCTATCGAGGCAGAGAAGGGACAATGACGGGTTCAGGAAGAGGAAGAAGCAGTAGCGGCTGGACTAAATGCTCTTCACCGGGCACAGCACAGATAAGGCAGAGCAAGCTACCAGCGAATCAGAGGCCGCGGATTGTCATCGGTCAGGGGTGCTGACTCAGCATTGGCCAGATAACCGGCGGTCAGATCAACAATCGAATTCCGCATCAACAGCTGGCCAGAGAGAAAGAGGCAGGCCAGGCCAGTCAGGAAGGTGTCGACGGGAGTCCAATTGGCACTTTGCGGGGGAGACAGGGCACTAGGCTCTTAAATACTAGCCATCACCTAAGAATAACATCCAAAAGCATGATCGGGAGCGGGGGATTTTCGGTGTTGGAGCGATGGAGGCTCGGCTTCTATCCGACCCAATCGGAGCCTGCTACATGTAATGGGCTACCCTAAACGCAGCACGCAACAGCCAGCAAAGAACCATTTTGATGTCTAGAATCTGTGGATGTTCGGATCTACTACTGACGGTGCATAAGTCGTGGAGCCAGGCGCTAAAGCTTACTGTCTTTCCAGACCGGCGGGCGCTTCTCCACAAAACTCAGGACGCCCTCCTTCATGTTCTCTCCGCCGTCCATCTTCTTGAAGATGGTGTTGCCCACCCGCAGCGTCGCCTGCTGGGGATCCTCGCTGTCCCAGCCGCTGACCAGGCCCTCCCGACTGACCAGGACCGAATCTGGTGAATTGCCTGCAATCTCTGCCGCCCAGCGGAGAGCCTCCTCCACCAGGTCCTTTGGCGCGCGCACCACCTCGTTCACGACCCCCCAGGCCTCCATCTTCTCCGGGGTGAACATGCGCCCGGTCAGCGCCATCTCCGTCGCGCGGATGCGTCCCACCAGCTTGGTCAGCCGCGGCAGCGCTCCCGCAATGGCCACCACCCCCCTCTTGACCTCTGGGAGGCCGAACTTGGCCGCCTCGCCCGCCAGCACGAGGTCGACGTTGAGGACCATCTCCATGCCCCCGCCGAGGCACAGCCCGTTGACCGCCGCGATGACGGGCTTCTTGCCTCGGCGGTTGCTGAGGCCGCCGAACCCGTCGTCCGTCCATTTCTCGACCTCCTGGACGTTGGCGGTGCCCTCGTGCGCGTCGTTCCACTCCTTGAGGTCGGCGCCGGCGCAGAAGGCGCGGCCCGTGCCTGTGATGACGGCGCAGCGCAGGCTGGGCTCGCTGTCGTACCAGGTCCAGAGGTTGGCGAGGTGGTAGTGCATCTCCCGCCGCAGCGCGTTGAGCTGCTTGGGGCGGTTGAGCTTGACTAGCAGGACGTGTGGGACGGGCGTGGAGATGATGGTGTCGGGCACGTTGGGGTACGGCGACCTGATGTTGCGACACATGGTGACGGCTTTTAGGGGGCTTGAGGTTATGTGAGTGAGAAACCAAAGAAATCAGACCGTAATTGAGGGCGCATTGGATGTGATGCCGATGCTTGCTCAGTCCAAGTGATGGCTTTCGGCAATAAGCAGAAGGTCTGGCTTTAGGTCTGACGCGATGATCCAAAACTGGAAATAGCCTCGGCTCGTGCCCCTAAAACGCGGGGAGAGCTTGGTGCTTTGCCGCCGCAGCGAATGAGCCCCCGTACATACCTGAGTTTTGCTGAGGTTATCAGGTAAGGATGTGCCGTAATTGATAATCCTCCGTTCCCCAATTTGGGTGCAGCCCTGTTGGTCTATTCAATTGATCACATATTAGCGGTGAGTTGAGGCGAAGCTCTGCTTGTTCTGAGCCACCCCACTGAGGCTCTGATCATCAAAGTCGAGAAGCGCAAGCAAGGCGTTCATCACCTTTATCTTTTGATGGAAGCGATCCATGAGATCTGAAGTATTGCCATAGCGGCGAGAAGAAAAGAACTTTCTAGTAGACTATACTAAGCAATATTTGGAAGAACTAATTCTAAATTACGTTGGAGGCATAGCGCTGCACGGGACTGGGAGAACCACTTCAACTTAACACAACAGCAGCAGCTATCCAAAGCTTTCCCAACAGAATGCTCGAAAACTCCAATCGTTTGCTTGGTGCTGCACCATGATCTCAGAACCGCGGCGCTTCCGGAGCTTCTCTAACGGGCCTGAGAATCCTTTCATAGCCCGACACCCACATCCCGCCCTTCCCCCAGTTCGAGCTATCAGTCACCGAAGCAAAAGACTTGAAATAATGAGCATAGTCTGTGGGGATGCGCATCGTGATCTCTGCTGCTCTTGCGGGAGGACTGTCCATCAAGCTCCGGATGATGCCCTGCTTGACAGCGCCCACGTCCAGATCATTATGCATCGCCACCTCGTTGTGCAGGAATTTGTCAAACTCCCTGGAGCAGACCACCATATCCAGCGCCTCACACACTTGGAGCTCCATGTCGTCAACCGCATCGCGTATGTCGATGTAATCCCAACCGGTGGGCCGTTGCACCCCGAAAGTTCCAGAGAGCGCAAGTTTCTTCAGATCAAAGTCCACGGCGAGGGGAGCAAATAAATCCGACCAACTGTGCGTGCTTCCTTCTGGGAGCTGGCAGTGGCCCAGCTCCAAGGTCTCGAGGCTCCGCTGGCGGCGAAGGAAGTTTAGAAAGGTCGGGGGTACGATTTCGACGACTGATAGCCGGAGCCTTGTCAGGTTCGGCCATGTATACTCCACGGGCAGGACGTTGGCGACTTTTGGATAAAAGCTGATTAAATCTGTGTCGCCAAATCCAACGTCTATATCTTCCAGGTGAGGTGCCGAGGATAAGAAAGTCCTGAATCGGTCTGTGGACAGACCGCTTTCAGCGCTTTCCACCGTCTCAGCGCAATGAGTGACAGTGAGTCGAAGGGTGTTGAGATCTCGGAGACTCCCCAGAAGAGAGTCGAACTCGGCTGCCTCGGCGGCAACATTGCCATTGAAGAATTGAGCGTCGAGCGCTTCTACCCTGAGGGTTCTAAGCCCCGGTTTCCCTATACCGCGTAATAGCGCTTTGAGCGGCTTGATCCCTGGACGGCCCGCATATGTTGTTCCTGTATAGGATGGATAGAATGGTTGGCTTTCCTTGTGAATGTAGGGATGGGCTTCGTAGATTTTCCTGTACGTCTCATCGCGGGATGTGCGATCCTGGCGTTTGGAATACCGCACCTCAAGATTGTTGAGGTTTCTGAATTGCTGCAAAGCATCCTGCACCCGTGGAGATTCAAGAGCTGTGAAAGCTTCATTCTGCCTGGAAAGCAGAAGTCTAAGGCCCTCCCAGCTACTTCTCATCTCTTCCTCATCTTCGAGCATGTCGAAATCAAGGTGTGGATGAATATCCTCAGCCATCTCGGCTAGTTTGTCCTTCCATTCGTCAAGGGTGCTGTCTTCGGGGTCGAATATGTCCATCACAAAGACAATGATGAAGACATGGTGTTTCAGGACGGGATCCGATGCAATGTTGCATAGCCGGTCGAGACTCTCGGGGAAGAGTTGGACAGTCAACCTTGGAAGCAGCGCAGGGAGGCCCACGTCAGCCAGTCTGTGGCAGGCAAGTCGAAAATTGCTCACATCTCGGTGGCGAGGAAGAGATTTACATATCTGATCGAGAATTTCGACAGGTAAAGTGTTCAAAGCGATCGCCATTGTACGTCGTTCTTGTTGGCCGAGCCAGGAACGCACAAAGGGTGAGACAGTGAGGCAACTGAGAAAATTGTGCGGGGTTGGAAGTGCCGAATTGAAACGGCATTTCAAACAACTGTTCCAACGGGCCCAATTTTACTCCAATTTTACTAAACGCAGCCCACAGGTAAGCAGAATCTTCCTTGCCTTGAATGCTTCCCCCCTGCTTCCAGGTCCTGACTTACCCTGCACCCAGAGATCACGTTGACTGCGATTGCCATTTTTCGGTGACTTACTCGTACCTTGTAAATATAAACATTTTGTGAGTTTTCTATTCTTAGAATGAGGCATATTGTGGCCTTATTGTATTCAGGTTCTTGTTGCTGCTCTAGCGGGAAGCTATTGGTACTTCAGGGGGTACGATACTGGGCTTCCTGCAGGTGAAGGTAGTGAAGTGATAAATCTTTTGACGATGCTTGTAAATATGTATTCTCATCATACGTAGGAAGCTATTTAGTGTTAGCCTGTGAATCGCTGCAATGATGGCCCGAGTGTATAATTATCCGGGAACATTAACCGAGACTCTTCGTGAAGATCTTCAGCCATGGAACTAATAAGAACAACCAGGGGCTCCGACTGGAGATATCCCTGGCTTTTAGAAACCCCATGAATGAATCATAGTCAATGCGACAGCCAATGTGCAGCTCACCAACATGAGGTTGCTTGCACCCCTGATGCTCCTTGTGAGCCTTATGGTAGAATTACTTGTGGCCGACAAGCTGAGAATTGACCGAAAGGCCGTCGTTCAATCTTTCAACCCAACAAGGACGGACAGCTCACCCGAAACCCCTTTGCAAGTGGGCAACGGGAACTTTGCCTTTGGCGCAGACATCACCGGTCTCCAGACGTTTGGACCCTTCTCTACGCTGTCGACTTGGGGCTGGCATAACTTCAGCCTGCCCAAGACCCCAGGCCAGACACAAGTATCAGGTACCCTGGGATTCTCTCCAGAAGTTTGAAAGCAACCGTAGCTGATCAAGTGTTGTAGACTATCATGGTACAGACTGGTGGACTCATGGCCGTCTCGTCAATTACAACATGGTCAGCCCCAACGAGAGCGAGATTGGGAACTGGCTTCGAGAAAACCCTCATCGAATCAACCTTGCGAGGATCGGACTCGTCTTCGGGGATCAAAATATAACTGAAGCCGCGCTTTCTAACAAATCACAAACCCTGAATATGTGGACCGGCATCCTCACCTCTCACTTCACATACAAAGACGCCTTGGTGACGGTTGAGACGGCGTCAGACCCAGAGACGGATACTCTCTCGATAACAGTTAAATCTTCGCTTCTTTCTTCCGGCGACATCGGAGTGGGTTTTGATCTCCCTTATCCCGTCAACCAGAAGTTTGAAGCCCCATCCGTTGGAACCTTTGACAGTCCAGAGAAGCACTCTAGCTCCCTGACTCAGTGTGCAGCGGGCAGCCAGGGCACCAGAGCTAGAATCGTCCATGACCTTGATAATACTACTTACAGCTTGCATCTAAATTGGAATTCGGCTGACAAGATCATCAGGTCAGATCCAAGTACTCACAAATACTATTTGTACCCTCAAAGCTCCGATACATTGAGCTTGACAATCGACTTTTCTAAAACAGATCGCTCACATGTTTCCGTGGATGCCTTAAAGGTTCAAGAACGATCTAGAGATTGGTGGCAAAATTTTTGGGAGTCGGGCGCATTCATTGACCTGACGGGATCTGAATCTGAAGCAGCCCAAGAGCTTCAGCGTATCACCATCCAGTCCTTGTACCTCGAAGCGGTTAATATTGCTTCCGACTTGCCTCCTCAAGGTATTACATCTTTCTGGTTTGGTCTGTGTGCTTGATGCTGACTCGCGTTTAGAATCTGGTATGTCCTTGGAAGCCTGCTCTGATTCTAATGCCTCTAGTCCCTAGAATACTGAATGAACCCAGGTTTGGTCAACAATGGATGGTATGGGAAGTTTCATGTAAGGACAAATTTCACTGAACTATTGGCGGTGATGTCCCTGATATTGAAAAATAGATGGAAATGTACGGCTGGCACACCTTCCAATTTGCACGCTGGAATCACTGGCCTCTGTATTGGCGCTCCGCCAACCACACATATCAACTCCTTCTGGACGATGCACTTAGTCGAGCAAAGAGGCAGGGATACGAAGGTGCGCGATGGGGCAAAATGACAGGATCCAACCTCGTTGATAGCCCAGGAGAGATCAACACTCTTCTCATCTGGCAGCAGCCCCACGCGATGTACTTTGCAGAACTCGAATATCGCCAATTCCCGAACCCGGAGACGCTCGAGAAGTGGGATCAGGTCCTTTCGGCCACGGCAGACTTCATGTACTCATACGGGTTTTGGAATGAATCGTGTTTTCAACTTGGCCCACCAATGTATCCCATCTCCGAAAATACTCAACCAAACTCGACTGTTAATCCGACATTTGAGCTGGCGTACTGGCGCTTTGGCCTCGAAGTTGCATCCAGATGGAACAAACGCCAGGAGAAGCAGGTGCCGACTCACTACACGGAGATGCTAGAGAAGCTGTGTCCTCTCCCCGTCGATAACGGCACATACCCTATTTATGAAGGTATACTTGATATGTGGATCGATAATAACACAGTTACTGATCACCCTGGAATGGCTGGAATCTACGGGCTTCTCCCGCCCCCTTCAGAACGAGATGCTCTAGACTTAGGAATCGTACGTCATACAGCCGACCGCATTCATGAAGTCTGGGACTTACCCAACTCATACGGGTGGGATTTTCCAATGCTGGCAATGAATTCTCTTCGGTTGGGGGACGTGGACCGTGCGATAGAGTATCTGCTTCACCCGTCGTTTGATTTCGATGATGCCGGGTATCCAACCGGGGGCACAAGGGTTCCTCGGCCGTACTTCCCAAGCTCGGGGTCATTTCTGCTGGCCATGGCAATGATGGCTGGGGGCTGGGATGGAGAGGAGTATCCGCATTTTCCTACAGACTGGGCTGTGAAGGTGGAAGGGTTCACCCCGGCGATGTAAGAAGAGGTGTTGGCGAATTGGTACTGTGTCCGGGTACGCCGTAGTTAGTGTGCTGAGCCAACAATCATATGGGCATGGCGTAGGTATAATTGAAGGGCAGAGACTAGGGCTTTATCCATTTCCTAGTGCCCATTGTATTTTCTTTGATTTGTTACGGTCAGATGAATTAGTTCTCCGCTACACAAGTGGCTGAGCAACAAGGCATTCTCTCTTGGCTGATGCGGGGCTACACAAGCGACTGCGCCTATTATGATACAGTAATCAAAGGCTCTAGTGTCAATGGATGAACCTTGATTGAATGTTGGTCAACTGTTTGAGTTTTTGCAACACTCAAACTTTCACATCACTTGTTTTCAAACATCACCTGAGCACAAAGGTGGGAGTTCCGACACACGAGACTGAAACAAGGCAACACAACTCGTTCTGATTCTTTGTCCTCGAGCACTTTATATTATGTCCGTCAAGCCGCGTTGCATTTTCCAGCCTGAGCAACTTCTCGCCCATCCTCATCTCAATCCACCACTTTCGCGCCGACCACATCCTCTTCCGTGGCCCCAACATATCAACAATTTCGTAACAACTCAGCGTCAGCATGTCGGCTTCAGAATTCGAGAACAAGGAGATCACGCCCTTCTCCGTTGTGAATCCCAACAAGAGCAACTGGGCGACTACGGCCAAGAATGTCCTGCCCTCGAATTTCTCGAGCGCCAACGTTACTCCTGGCAATGTCCCGGGCCAGATAAACTACGAATCCCTGCGAAAGAGCGGCGGCATCCAGGAGGGCGCCATGCTCACACTCACGTCTGCGATCGGGACCCAAGTTGGCGTCCACGTATATGAGCCCAGCCCAGAGGCTGCGATTGACGTCGTTGTCGTCTTCTTCCACGGAAACGTCCGACCAACCCGATATAACCCTGATATCATCACGCCGTTTTTGAAGTGCGGGGCTACTGTCGTCGGTCGAGATCTTCCCGGGTACGATCAGAGCTCCTTTGTACCCAACACCCCAGGCTCAGTGGAGCTTGCAGCTATCGCAAACGACGAAGTCGTTATGAAGTGGGTGCTAGAGAAGTATCCAACCTCCCGTATTGTCCTCTGTGGCCGTTCGATCGGGACCTTGGCCTGGAGTCGCCATCTCTCCAACCCAAGAGTTGTTGGCGCGATTGGGATCGTGCCGCTTAAAAGCATGGCATCCCTGATCCGTCCCCAAATTGAGAGCAAGACCCCAGGACTTGTGTCCAAGTCGCTGGAAACCTTTTCGGTCATCGGATGCTTCGAATCTGTCTTCGATGCGATCTACCCTGCCAACTGCCATCCGGAAAATCTGGAGGGCCTCACAACTACAGGGCTCCGGATCGCCAAGTTTGAATCTGGAGTTGGCGGGAAACGTGTGACCCTCTTTCCAGCCAGCAAGGACTTGCTTGTCCCGAGGGATGCGGCAACTGAAATCAAGACGATGCTGGAAGCGTCCAACGTGGATGTGAAGATGCATACACTGGAAGGGGGCCACAGCGCTTTGCCTACCGCAGAGCAGCTTCAAGAAGCCTTTGAGAGCATCCTTGTGTAGATCAAATCTGCTTTCATAACCACGGATTGAGTTTGGCGTTTGGGAAAAGGCTAGGAATAGAAAATGGTGTAGTTTATCTTAAAATGATGTGTTCTGCCACTTTCACCGTCTAATTTGAAATATATTCTCTTATCACTTGGGCACGACCGGCGTTGAGATAACTGTCAACCCTCTGACTCGCATAGTATTTTCATCGAGAGTCGCTCCTGGATGAGATGTGTCTCAGAGAACATGCCTTAGTGAATTAAGAAAATGTACGTGTCTTTGGTATCATTAGATCACGTTGTTGGTACCATGGTGATACATTTCCGGGCGAAGAAATATTCTGCGTGACGCGAATTAAATGCCTCGTAAGAAAAGATCCGGACAGACCGGCTGATGGAGGGAGGTTGGGTGGATTGATAACTGGCCGGGTTGATCAGTTTGTTCCTCGTTCATATCTAAGTGACCTGGCTCCGGCATGCGTGATGGCTGGTGTTTCTTGCATAATCAAAGCTATATCAATCTGGAAGTAGAATATTCTTTTTGAATGTCATGACGCAAGCAACAATAGTGGCACAGCTTGATTGTGGTATTTGTACCAGTGCTGCACATGTTTCGACGTCCCACTTGTAAGACAAGGCGCTGTGGTTGCCTTGATGTAGGGTTGATTTATTCAGCCACTGGCATCATGCATATGTTCCTAATAAGGCTGTCACTTTTCTCCGATTGTCAGCTGATGGACAAAGACAGCCCTCTAATGTCATCTCGTTGTAGAAAAGGCTAACATATCGCTTCTGCCTCTAGACAGTGCCTCCTACACGATCGGCTGAATTTGTGCCTTGCCTGAAGAGCTGATGGCGGCTATAGCGATACTCGATTACGTTCGCGTGGGCCTCCCCTAGCCTGGATTAGACCATAACAACTACAGCCTTGGCTCCATAGGGAGCTTCACTATAGTCGTTATTATGCTTGCCCACAAGGGCTTTTGGAAGCCATCAGGACTCGACAATGGCTCATACGATGCACGGGGAAAAGATCGAATTTCGTCTGTCGCAATACCTGAAGGCGACCCAAACTTATCAGCCCGGTTCACTCGTCCGGCAGAGCCCTCTGACGTGCCGTGTGAGCATACATGTTCACGATTAGCATTACTTATATTCGAATTAAAATACCATCCCTTGTAACCAGCCAGTCTAGCCCGGAATGGATCACAGTGGTGGCATTTTTGATAAGGCTAACAAAGAGGGTGGGATTCGTTTTGATAGTTCACAACATTTGGGGTGCCCATAAATTTGAGAGGCATCAAATCAAGGTAATTCAGTGGAAGTGATACCTAATAGAGTTGGGTTTTAAGTGCCGCACTCAGAGGCGTAAGAGGTGTCTTTGATAGTTCGGCTCTAGGACATAAATATCGATCAATCACGGGCAAAAGCTGGCTTCACTTTCTTAGTAGTATATAGAGTAGGCGTTCGTTAGTGCACATGTACTGAGAAAATATCTAGGATGACAATCTTATGCAAGCCAAGTTGTGCAATAGGAAAGGTGGCGCTCCTGAGCAAGATCTTTGATGGTATTCTCCAGTCCCAGGCAATGATTTTCCTATTTGGGTGTTTTGCCACGTTTTCATGGTCTCCAATCCTGCTTTGTGGCTGTGAATCAGAGACACTCGCTTGAGGGGATGTGCTCCAATCGTATAGACAGCCAATAAGCGCTTCGAGAGGGTGCGAATCCTCTAATATGCGATGGAACAATAGAGCATGGGTGGTGAAAAGTCCGAGCGTGATCTACAGGCCTTTTGACTGTTCTTAGATGGAGACTCGCATTGTGCTAGCTCATATCTGAAATGGTTTTAAAGAATAAACTACTTTCAACTTTGGCAAGGAGAGCCTGGCTTTCAACTATGATTTAGTCGCTAAAAGACTGAGGTGAAGTGTGATGAAAGTGTTCATAACGGTTGTCCAAATTGCCTCCCAAAGCGCCCAGGCTCACAATCGGACCGACCCATGCCTCAACTTTCTTCCTCGCATGTGGGACCGTTCATATGATGTTGTGATACATCCTGCCGGAGTGTTTTCTCTTACATCAACCATGCAGGTGGCGGTGAGATAACAGTGTTGCATATTCCCCATGGGATTGCTTTCGGGGAATGCCTGAAAGATGCAGTCTCCACGTCTCCCCCGACACGTCACGAAATGGTGTTGCGATATTGAGCCCAGACAGCAGTAGCAAGTACATGAGAAATCAGCTGACTGTCTGCCGTGTGGATGTATCAGATAGAGATGGACCCAGAAATAAGTTTGGGCAATGGTCCTCTATCCATCTATCAGCAATGGTCCATTTCGAAACTAACGCCGCAGATTAGTATAACGCTGAATTATAAAACTCGTTAATGATGAAAGTCAAGAAACAATGTAAATATGACTCTAGTTCCACTTTCCAAAGCAGCTGTGAATGGGCTCTAGGCAGGGTGGTGGTATAACTCCGGATCACAGCAGCGAAGGAAACACTGCCCACGTTGTTATTTGCATGTGAATCAGCCGAGTTTAGTGTCAATGTAGCTTTCACAAGGCACATAGTACAAGGTATTTCGCACAGTGTATTCTAACTGACGCAAGTAACCCTTTGACTCGCGACTCACTGCTTGTGTCTGCTGACTGGCTTGGCTTCTTCAACACACACCTATGTGGCCGGCGGAACTTTCCCAAGTGCACTCCCCATTGTGGAGATTTGCTGCGATATAGGCCCTTCTGTCTGAGAATAAACACCGTTGCTACGTACTCAATACAAAGGGGTATACATAGGATTCGGAAGTGGGGCATGTATGCGGCCCATGTCCCGGAGGATCTTCTGGCTTGCTGCATTTGAGGGGGAAGCAGGGTAAGTTTTGCCCACCCCGGTGTCGGCTTTCGGAGCATTCGGGCAATCGCTTCTCGTTATTGTAGAAGATTGCAAGGTCGATCAAGTGCAAACAACGCAGAAACTCATTGAGCTTTGAGTGAAGACAACATGGCGCAGAAGAGTAAGTCTGAACAAGCTCTGGGGTAGGATGCATATTAACAAAGGCTGTTCATATAGCGAGTACAAGCAATGGCATGGGTCGGACCAGATTTCTTTCAAGCCGGACCCTGTTGGTCGCCATATTCCTCCTCATCATAGCGGCACTTGTCCCCAGGCTATCGTCATATCTAGAAGACTTCGGCTTCACGTGGCCGCTCACCGCATCCAATGATCGTGTAGATTACACTCTGAGGATCAATAAATTCACCCCAAATCAGTATCAAGCAGCGCCGTACGTGAGTAATGGCTATTTTGGACAGGCTCTGCCCGCTGAGGGCGTTGGGTATTGGGTGTTTCAAAATGAAGACGGGACACCAGCACTAAATGGTATGAATTATGATGACCTACATCAGGTTCTGCAATGAGATGATTCAATTTGCTGACTCGGGACTACGCAGGATGGCCTCTTGACCAAGACCGTGCAACATTTGGTACCATATCCGGGTTTTGGAACCTGCAAGAAAGGGTCACGCATCCTATCTTGTGGGAGAATGTTGCACGAGGAGGTGAGAGTGTTATCGCAGGAATTCCAGACTGGACGGCCCTTACCGTGTCTACCTCGACTGGAGAAACTTATCAGCCTGGCGTTAGCCCTCATACTGTGGTAGACTACACTCAAAGCCAGTCTCTCACGGATGGAGTTGTGATGACAAATGTCACATGGCACCCGGAGTCAGTATCGACTCTCATGCAACTGAACTTTACTGTTCTCGCTCATCAAAATCGACCAACACTCGGACTTGTGAGGCTTGATCTGACACTTGATGGCCCAGTTTCCGTCAAGGTAAGAGATATCATCGACGGTAGAGGGGCTGTCAGGTCTGAGTTCCACGAGAAAGGTTTCGAACAGAAATCTCGCATCTGGACGAGCGTGAAGCCCGTGGGTGTTGGAGATACCACGGCTTATATTGTCTCCCAAGTTCAATTCCTTGGATTAAATCCGGAAGAAACAGATCTGTTGGCCGCGTCTCGAAAGGATGCCACTGGAGATAAAGAGCATATGTCTCTGGATGGAAGCACAATCGCTCAGAGCTGGGACTTTACTCTGGCCGAAGACCAGCGAAGAACTATCAGCATTATCAAACATGTTGGTATCGCCTCCTCGGACGCGTTTCCTGATCACACCAAGACTATCGCAGTTGATACAGTGAACTCTTCTTTTGAAGAGTCGTGGGAAGACTTGATCCAGGAACATTCGAACTCTTGGGCTGCCGTGTGGGATGACGCTGATATCGTGGTTCCTGGAGATGCTGAGGTCCAGACAATGGTTAGAGGAGCCCTGTTTCACTTGTTGTCAAACTCGATATCAGACAAAGAAACCACACCTAGAGGCATGTCCCAAAATTCCATATCGGTAGGTGGTTTGAGCAGCGATTCATACGCTGGGCTAGTATTCTGGGACGCTGACGTGTGGATGTACCCGTCACTGCTTGCACTCCATCCCGATCGCGCCAAACCGATTCTCAACTATAGACAAAGGCTGCTCCCACAAGCGTTGGAGAACTCGCAGCTTTACAATAGGCCTGGTGCTCTATATCCCTGGACGAGTGGGAGATATGGCAACTGTACAGGAACTGGCATCTGCGCTTTATATCAGTATCATCTCAATACGGATATTGCCATGTCACATTGGGACTACTATCTCCACAGTGGCGACGTCGAATGGCTAAAAGATCATGCTTGGCCAATTCTGAAGAGTGTAGCCGACATGTTTGCCGAATATGTTGTGCTCAATAAGACGACCGGCCGATACGACACACTCGTCCTCGGAGAGCCGGTAAGTACACCGCCTCACATATATGAATGTGAACTAACAAACCTGTATACAGGACGAGTTTGCATACTATATCAACAACGGGGCTTTCACAAACGCCGGCATCAAGCTACTTCTTGGAGAGTGGGCACCGACAGCAGCGAAACTGATCGGGCAGGAAGAAAGTATTTCAGCAAACTGGTCTGCCATCGCCAAAGGCCTTAAAATTCCATATGATGACAAGGAAAAGATCATTCTCGAATATGATGGAATGGACGGTACAGTTATCATCAAACAGGCCAGTGTGGCCTTACTCTCATATCCACTCGGATGGAAAATAGAGGATGAGCAAGCCTTGAATGATTTGTCATTCGTAAGTAACAGTGCTGCTGCCACTTATCATGATATGTTATACTAAATTCCTAAAACAGTATGCGAGAACTACAACACCAGATGGGCCAGCAATGACATGGGCAATTTACGCAATCGCAGCGCTGCACCTGCATCCAACCGGCTGTGCCGGGTACACATATCTACTTCAAGCGTCGCAACCATACCTGCGTGACCCTTTCCAACAGTTCAGTGAGCAACGGACCGACACGTGGTCTTGGAGTGATGGATCTTCGTCTTGGTCTATCCTAGAAGAGTATTTTGGTACCGAGGGCACTACTGCAGCTTTCCCATTTCTTACAGGTTATGGGGGTTACCTGCAGATCTTTACCCACGGCTTCACAGGGATGCGAGCCGAGTCTGACGCTCTCGTCATAGACCCAGTCATGGTACCCCAGCTTCCAGAGGGTATCAAGGTGCGAGGCATCAAATACCGGGGAGCTGTACTTGACTTTGACATTGGGCTTCAATACACGACTGTCTTACGGCGTGAGGCCTCTTATGGAGATGGTCATGTGGTCATTCGACATTTTGATACGTATTTTACATTGCTGCCTGGACAGAAGATCAAACTCAATACGAGAAGGCCCGATCTCACCAGTACTTCTGTCTTGGGTAACATCGCGCAGTGCAAACCCGTAAGATCAGAGTCATCAGGTGCTGCGGCCGCTTGGGTAGCAGGCCGTCATCCGGTGGCGGCCGTGGACGGGTCCGCGGACACGGTTTGGCAGCCCCTTACAGCCGACGCCGCTTCTATCATCATCGATCTTGGGGGGACGAGATCGATGAGCAGTGTCTTAGTGAACTGGGCTGCTGTACCTGCAAAATCGTTCTCAGTCCATGGTAAAATAGGCGACGAGTGGATGGAGATGCTCAGGGTAGAGGATATCAAGATTTCCTCTCCGTATAATCCAGAAAAGGTGAAGACAGTTGCAGTACCCAAGGGAAACACGACTGAGGTCCATCTGGAGAAGAAATGGGAGTGTCGTGGAGTGAAGTTCACGATTCAGGGAACACAGGGGCCGGACAAGGTCTCTGGTGCTACGGTTGCTGAGATCTCATTAGTTTGAGAACTCGGTACAAATAAGATGAGCTTTGCGTTAACGTAGAAAGGAGTGGAAGCCAACAGTAGATTGATACTATGCACTATCCGCTACTTCTCTAATAAGCTCGGCTATCCGCTTCATCTCAGTTCTGCCTCTAGGGAAATCATGGTCATGCTCATGATGATATTCCAGAGCTGTGCTAGGCTCACACATCTCATAAAGATGCAACCCATGATGTCTGTGCTCGGCCGGGCAGCGAACATGGAGAGTTGGAATGTCGATCAAGATATCCTCGCTCACCGCGTTGTATCTTACCATGCCGTATTCACCATCCGTAAAGCCCAGACTGCCATCGGGCAGCGTAACACCCTTCAACCTGGCGAACGCTGCCTTCACAGCATTCACATCAGGTTGATCTTCATTCTCAATACCTGCCTTCTTGCGCAGGGCCGAAGGTCTCATGACAATATCTGCTGCTTCCTCTGCAATGCTTCCTTTGATAGTGTCATGAATAACCAAATCGCTTTCAGCATAGTCGTCAAGTGAGAAACAGTTGAGTGGCGATGCTGCATTGATAAAGATGGCGAATCGAAAAGCCCGCTCATGTGGAAGGGCAAGGGGATTCTCCATTCGATCCTTGATGATGAGCTGCGCGGCCAAGGACGCGCCTCCAGAGTACCCAAGTATCCCATCAAATGGGCCTTCTTCTCGGATTATGGCAAAAAGGTCCTCTTCCGCTTGGAGAACGGAGGCGGGGTCAAGCGGGTAGTAGTAGCCATAGAGCGGTAGCTTCGAGAAAGACGTGGTGTAGAGAGACCAGTTGCCTATGGAAATGAATATATGGATTAGCTCTTGGGCAAATTGATTTGCGAAGCATCAAGTGCCTTTGGGCTGGGGCTATACCTTCAGTGTGCCTAAAGGTCCCTTGGACAAACTCCCATTCGAAGTCTTCTAAGTCCGCTCTGATCGCCGCTGTTTTGTGATGTCAATATCATCCTAGATTCCCACAAAGGTAGGGGCCGATTGTCCCCTCTACATGTCCGCTGTTTGTGGTGTTGCGTGTGACACATCTGAAAAACATGCTGTACGGACCTGTCTGCATACGAAAGATCTTTAAGAGGGTTAGAGCCTGGCTCTGCATTTCTTCACGTAGTTGGGAGGCTTACCTCATTGTTAGAGCCACGTCCGTGCAAGCAAAGTATGCGCATGATGCAATGGTTGGCCGCTGGTGACTCGATTTGATACCAGTATCGCTTTTTTGCTTCACGATGGATGAACAGAGAATGATTTTTGCGAAGCTACCAGTAAAAAAAGGCCGTTATCGGAGAGGCTGAATCATTGGGAATGTAACAATTCAGTCGGTAAAACCTAGATCTCGGTCAAACAACCTATTATAGGTCGCAGTTATAACATGGGATGGGCACAAGGATCCGAATGCCCCTAGTTATGACGCGTCCAGGGCCCAAGGATCACAACCGTTGAATGTGTACATCAGCAGGCGGTGATTGGCAGAGCAGATGAACGGTATACATACTTCCCACTTCTCCGTTATCGTGAAGAAAACCAGGTACTCGTTGTACTGCTCATCCAGATATCCTCGTGTGGTAATAGGGGTGTACATTGGTCTTATGCTCATATACTTATTGGCTCATCTATGAGAGTGCTGTTCAGCTGTAACGAAGACAGTCGCCTTCTTGTGCCACTATGTAACTTTTAAACGTTTAGGATCCCCGAGGTTCGTATCAGACCACCAGGATGCGTCACCATGGCCCAATGTCGGTGGCATGCACTTGATGCTGACACTAGACAATAGTTCCCTTCCATGGGTCCCATGCCGTGTAGTAAGTAAAGTGAACGCTTGCACACGGCCCACTGATTCCCTGATTCACGGACAATTAAATAGTCTCTAACGCGCACATAAGTAGTGAGCATTTAGTGCGCAAATGATCTACGATTGACTGGGTGAGGGACCGAGGCTGCGAGGGTAAATATAGATCCGCCGGCATTCATGGCCGGATATTAAACACTCGGCATGCCAGGGGCTTCCCCTGTGTGTGAATAGCGATAATATTGCTGCACCAAAGTAACCCCTCTTTGGTATTGGAAACCGGATGATAGTCATGTGTTAAGCACTGTGTGATTCAGAGATGGATGTAAGCTCGAGTCGGACGCTTCTAGACTTTCCCAGTGTGGCGGCATTTGGCGATCACTGAATGGGAAGTTTCTGCGCGCTTCATCTGCAGGATGAGCCGACAGGGGCAACGTTGCTCGCGGTCCGAAACCTCACCGGGCTCAGCCCCCCATGGGGAGCTCAAATCCACGGAAACATCTCCACTGTTAGGATCAATCATTCTAGGGAGCCCAGTGACAAAGCTCGTCCCTGGCACTTAACCCACATGGCAGTGTACAATCAATCAATACTGTGATTGGGGCATCTCCGATCTCGAAGTATGGTGTCATGGATTAACGCCTGCACAGCGCTCATCCCCTGGCCAGCGAGCTGGGAAGCACCGAATCCTTCGGCAATGGGCTAATAAGATCACAAGAGAGCCTTAAGAGTGAACCACGTAGGGAATTTGCTGATAGGGGAACCCGGATTTGTTGAGGAAGGGGATTGGATGTCCGGTTCACGCGTGGCAGGACTGATAATCCTATGATATTGCATGTTCTTGCATGAGAGTAGTTTCTCGTTAGTAATAGGCCCGATATACGAATTGGGACAACAAATCATCATGTATCTTCTACTTTGGCGTATGGGGGGGTGAGAATTGAGTAGCCGTGACCGAAAATCCCAACTTGTCCCTAAAGGCGTGCCAACAAAGTTGTTACAGGGATGATGAGAACACATAGACTCAAGTGCCTTGATTCAGAGCTAAGTAAAATCCTTAGCAATGAATGCGTTTCACCAAGTGTAGCGGGGTTCTCGCTCAACCCACGGCGGTGAAAATCCATATGAATGAGCCCCCTCATAAGGAAGAACGGACACGCTGAATCTCATATTCCCCTCGCCCGTAGTACTTCGCAATATAACCCCTTCATCTAAAACAAAATTTCAACAAATATGTCTGGAGAGGGGTTGCTCAACGGCCACAACGGCCACAACGGCACTGACAAGTTGCCGGTCGCCAAAACCCAGCAGGACTGGAGTGCCTTCGATTTTGGTGATGCATCTGAGCCCATTGCCATTATTGGTCTTGCCACACGCTTTCCACAAGATGCGTCGACAACAGAAAACTTTTGGGACTTCCTCGTTAAGGGTAGATCTGCGTGGAGCGATTTCCCTGAAGACCGTATCAACAGTAAAGGGCACTACCATCCAAACCCAGACCATGGAGGAACCGTATGATTTCACACACTCCGCTTGGTGTCTCTTCCTAATGCTTGTGATAGTTTGCAGTGAAAGGTGGCCACTTTTTGGCCAAAGACCCTGCATATTTCGATGCCCCCTTCTTCAGCACCACAAAAACAGAGGTCTTGACAATGGACGTTCAGCAAAGAGTACTTCTTGAGAATGTGTACCACGCACTGGAGAATGGTAGGTTACGATGCCGATTAGATTCTACTTTCTTCAAGAATGAGGCCTCAAACTTCCATGCTAACCCTGAACAGCTGGCATTTCACTTCCAGAAGCAAGCAGTTCCAACACCTCAGTCTTCGTCTCCGGGTTCAACCATGAGCATCTTCTTCTCCTAAGCTCAGACCCAGAATTGACGACAAAATATAAGCCAACTGGCACCAGTAACTCGTTGCTGGCTGGCCGTGTATCGTGGTTCTATAATTTTGTCGGTCCCAGTGTGACCATCGATACTGCTTGCTCGAGTAGTATGGTAGCCATGCATTTGGCCTGTCAGAGTCTTCTCAACGGAGAAAGCAACATGGTGAGTAAAGCAAAACCTTTATTTATTTCCTATTTTTAATCCTTCTTAGGGAATCGTCAGTGGTGTGACCATTTTCTACACGCCTGGCGAAGTGGTTGGCATGTCACACCACGGCTTTCTTGGCAAGGATGGCCGCTCCTACAGCTTCGACCATCGTGCTGAAGGCTATGGTCGGGGCGAGGGCGTGGGCACAGTCATCGTAAAGCGTCTTCGAGATGCTTTACGAGATGGAGATACCATCCGAGCTGTGGTAAGAGGCACTGGCGTGAACCAAGACGGGCGCACAGCAGGTGTGTCTCTCCCCAGTGCTCAGGCCCAGGAGGCATTGATGAAAACCGTCTATGCCAAGGCAGGACTCGACCCCAAAGACACACGTATAGTGGAATCTCACGGCACCGGTACTGGTGCTGGTGATCCGCTGGAGGCAAGTGCCCTCGCCAAGGTATTCTCCCCGGGGAGGAGTGAGGAGGATCCTTTATACGTTTGTGCACTGAAATCTGCAATTGGGCACACCGAAGGCGCAGCAGGTGTCGCTGGGTGAGTTTTCCTATCTGGCCTTTGTCCGTGACTTCGAAGTTGACTGAAAGCTAACATGACATGCTCTAGACTTATCAAGGGCGTTCTTGTTCTCGAGAATGGAATTCTGTCCCCCAACAAAAACTTTGAGAAGCCCAATCCGCGAATACCAGTGAAGAAATGGAACATCAAGTTCCCACTGGAAACAATGCCATGGCCCACAGAGGGACTACGGCGTATCAGTCTGAACTCCTTTGGTGTGGGAGGCACCAACTCTCATGCCATCTTGGACGATGCCTATTATTATTTGAAAGATAGGGGTATTGTCGCACCGCATAACACAGTATCTGAGACACCGTCCCCCGAAAAGGTGTCTGAGCTTGTGCATACACTTGAAGCTCTTGAAGCTGCTCAGACCACCAGCCAGGATCATGATCCAAATCCTGCAAATGGCGAGGAGAAACTCTTGCCTGGCACCAACGGGTCCAATGGCGCCAATGGAACAAATGGCACCAAGACTGGCAGTGATATTCCACAAATATTCCCGTTATCCTCATTCGACGAGGGTGGTGTAGAACGAAATGCAAAGGCTCTAGCCACCCATCTCTCCCAACTTCAATCAAGAGGCACACTCCCCGCAAGCCAGAGTACAAGATATCTTAGCCGACTAGCGTACACACTGTCATCTAAGAGAGGTACTTTTCCATGGAGGAGTTTCGCCATCGGCTCAGACCCAAAGAGTCTCATAGAGAGCCTCGAAGGAGAGCTCAATCCTGTACGAGTTCGCGGAACTACCAAAATTGGTTTCATATTCACTGGCCAAGGAAGCCAATGGTTCGCAATGGGTCGGGAACTCCTTGCGTATCCTCCATTCAAGCAGAATCTCGAGGAAGCGACAGCATACTTCCAGTCGCTGGGCGCGGAATGGTCGCTGACTGAGGAGCTCTCCCGAGACAAGGCTGCATCCAGAGTGAATGAACCCTGGCTATCACACCCCGCTTGTGTCTCCTTGCAAATGGCAGTTACTGATCTGCTTCGGAGCTGGGGCATTGTCCCAAGTCGTGTGGTAGGGCACTCTTCCGGTGAGATTGCGGCCGCATATGCTGCCAATCGACTTGGTCGTGAAGCAGCCTGGAAGACGGCCTACTTCAGAGGCTACGTTTCTGCAAAGAAGCTTGATGTCAAAGGAGCCATGATGGCAGTTGGCTTGCCCCGTGATAAGCTACAGGCTTACATTGACCAGGTCAATCAGACTTTGGACGGTGAACTGGTCATTGCCTGCTTGAACAGCCCTGCCAACCAGACTGTGTCAGGTGATGAGGCTAAGGTCGACAAGTTGAAAGAGATCCTTGATTCAGTTGGCGATATCTTTGCACGCAAACTCAACGTGATGAATGCCTACCATTCAGCCCATATGAAATTGGTTGCGGATGAGTATCTCGCCAGTTTGGGAGATTTGAGTTCCGAGAGTGGTGAAGATACTTCCATTGAGATCTACTCCAGCGTTACTGGTGAGCGCGTCAGTGAGAAGCACCTGGGCGCTTCTTACTGGGTCAAGAATATGGTTTCTCCCGTTCGCTTCCACGAAGCAGTGACTGCAATGTGCTTCAGCCGTGTTAAAACTGGTCGGGCTGCTCTTAAACTCAACACCAACGCTGAGAATATCTTCGTTGATACTTTGTTTGAGGTCGGCCCTCACGGAGCTATGCGCAGTGCCGTAAAGGAGACTTTAGCGAGCCGTGTGAGCGCCTCTCATTACAAATATCTTCCCGTTCTAGATAGAAGCAACCCCGGCTTGGGCACAATCCTCAAAGCAGTAGGCTTTGCTACATCTCAGGGCCTCAAGGTCGATCTTGAAGCTGTCAATCGGCAAAAGGAAGGTCCCCGGCCCGAAATGCTTGTCGATCTACCTCCATACTCCTTCAATCATACGGACCGCAACATGTTTGAGAGTCGTCTAAGCAAAAACTACCGGCTCCGGAAACATAACCGTCTTGACCTTCTCGGCGCCCCAGTTTCTGATTGGAATGACGAGTTCCCGCGTTGGAGGAATATGCTCCGCACCACAGAGCAACCTTGGCTGAAGGACCATGTCATCACGGATCTTGTCATCCTTCCTGGTGTTGGATACCTAACAGCTGTAGTGGAAGCATCCCTCCAGCTCGCCGACCCCAGCCAAAAGGTCGCCGGATTGAGGCTCAAGGAGGTGTCTCTGAAGCGAGCTCTCATAATTCCTGAAGGAAAGGAGGGCGTGGAGGTCATCCTGTCCTTCACACGAATGGATGAAGCCAGTCTTCAGGGATCAGCGATCTGGAAGCGCTTCAATATGTCAAGTTACGATGCCATCAATGAAGACTGGGTCGAACACTGTACCGGTTATGTGGCCACGGACTACGAGACTGCGAACAATCCCATCGACGAGGGATTGGAGGCTCAAGAAGAGAAGGCCCAGCTAGCTAAACATCTTGCAGCAGCCAGGGAAACATGTTCCGTTCCACTAGACATGAACAGAACATACGAAGACTGGGTTAATGCTGGTATTGGCCTTGGACCTCTCTTTAGAAATTTGTCTGACGTGAGGTGCACGTCGGACTTGTCAAGAGAGGCATACGGAATTGTGACTGTTCCAGACGTGCAGGAAACTATGCCGAGCAAGTTTTTACATCCCCACCTCATTCAACCCGCTACTATGGATGCCTTCATGCATCTCTTCATCGTCTCTGTCGTCGATGGTAATAAGCGAAAAGCACTTGACCGTGCCATAGTTCCAACCTTGCTGAAGGAGGTCTGGATTTCAACGAAGGTTGGCAAAGCGCCAGGAGAAAAGTATGTTGGGCATGGAAAATCCACACTCTTGGCTTACGACAAATTCGAAAGTGAAGTCACTATCTGGGACGAGTCCAGCGAAGAACCTCTATTCATGGTCAGAGGAATTCGCAGCTCTCCTCTTGACTCTGCCGAGACTTCCAAGAAGGAACGGAAACTGTGTCACAGCGTCATCACCCCTCTGGATCCAGACCTACTCACCAAGGAAGCCCTTGATGTGACCGACCTTGAGCCTCACGAGAAGGCAGTTGCGTATAAAGCGTGGATCGAAAAGTGGCAGTTGGCCACAGTATTAAGGGTCACAGACGCACTTCAAGAGATTCAGGATTCTGGATTCGATATCAATGCTATCGAAGGCCATTTCGCTAACTACTACGAGTGGATGAAGCAAGTCAAGGCCTGGTTAGACAATGACGAAGTGCGACTCCTAAAATTGAGCAAGTGGCAGGAGTACAACGCAGATCAAGCGCTCAAGGAGGCACTTTATGACGAAGTTGACAATGACGGCCCAATGGGGAAACTCGCCATGCGAATGGGATCCAATATTGTCAAAGTTTTAAAGAAGGAAGTCGATCCTCTGCATTTAATGTTTGGCGTTGACGACTTGCTGGATCGCGTGTACTCAGATCTTGTGGCTCTTGGTGATCTACCAACATATAATCGCGCCTTCCTCAATGCAATCAAAGAAAGTTCAACAAATCTTCACATTCTTGAAGTTGGCGCTGGCGTTGGAAGTTCGACCGTGCCAGTACTTGAAGCTCTTGCACCGCTTGGTGGCGAGAACAAGGACGCCTTGAGCCTCGATGACTTTCGGATTTCGAAATATACCTTTACTGATGTCTCGGCTAGATTCTTCGACAAAGCAAAGGATAAATTCAAGGCTCACGAATCCATCATGGAATTCAAGACTTTCAACATAGAAACTAGTGGTGATAAACAAGGCCTTGCCCTAGGCTCATACGACTACGTATTTGCTGGAAATGTCGTGCATGCTACGCAGGACTTACGAAAGACGCTTTCCAATCTCCAAAAGATGCTGAAGCCCGGCGGTAAACTTGTCCTCCAAGAGGGCGTCAGACACGATGACTTTGGATGGAGCATCGCCTTTGGGCAACTACCAGGATGGTGGCTCGCCGTTGAACCTGAGAGAAAGTGGAGTCCATGGATTCCAATCGCCTTGTGGGATACGATGCTGAAGGACGCTGGTTTTGGAGGTGTCGAGCTCAACCTAGCAGATAGGCATGATCCCGACTTGCACTCACAGTCTGTTATCGTGGCACGTGCAGAGAAGGTCGAATCCTCGCCCCAGTGGGAGAAGGTCTTCATCATCAACTCATCACGGGAGGAGGGCGGCTTTGCTTCGAAACTACGTGATCACCTCACTCAAAACCTGAAGCTTTCAGACTGCACAGTGCTCCACTACCTTGACATTTCCAGTACAGATGTGAGCCAGAGTGTCTGTCTCTCCGTCATAGAGCTAGAGAAGCAAATCCTGTCAAGCCCGTCTGAGGAGGATTTCATCAATATCAGGCAGCTTCTAATAACCAGCGGTGCCTTGCTTTGGGTTACCGGCGATATAGTAGCTCATCCTCATCTCAACATGATCACGGGCCTGATTCGCACGGTAAGATGGGAACGTGATATTGAGGAGGCCAATCTCGCAATCCTTTCCATCCAGGAACCTGCACTGCAAGAAGACCGACTTCTATCTTCTTTGGCCCGGCTCTTCGAGCAGCAATTCATTCAACATCTCCCTCAGGAAAAGGCCAACAGTGAATTTACTCTCACTTCTACCGGGAGCTTCCGCACCAACCGTCTGGTCGATGCTGATGCTGCCAACGAGTATTTGACATCTCGTTTGAGAAACCCCCTTCCTGTCCAACAGCGCCTTGACGAGGCAGGTCGACCATTGAAGCTTGCTACATCATCTCCAGGGCAATTAGACAAGCTCGAATGGGTCACTGACGAGCTGTATGACAAGCCTCTCGGAAACACCGAGGTTGAGATTGATATCAAGACTGTGGGTCTCAACTTCCGAGACTTACTTGTGGCTATGGGTGAATATATGGCTACAAGCATGGGATTCGAGGCAACAGGTACGTGGAATCCCTTTTTTCATTCCCTAATTCTCAACTAGTCTTCGAATTGTGTCTAATTCTGTAGGTATCGCCACTCGTGTTGGGCCTGGGGTTACTCGTATACAACCTGGAGATAGAGTAGCCTTCATGTGCAGCATCGCCGAGGCGGGATGCTTCCAGACCTACGGCAGAACCGAAGAGAGAACTACCGTCAAGATTCCCGACAGTGTGAGCTTTCAGGCCGCCGCGGGTCTACTCTGCGTCTACTGTACTGTCATGTATGGTCTGGAAAATGCTGCCGGACTCCAGAAAGGAGAGACCATTCTCATTCATGCAGCAGCCGGAGGTGTTGGCCAAGCGGCGATACATTATGCCAAATATGTTGGCGCAGAGATCTATGCCACTGTTTCCACCCCTGAAAAAAGAGAGGTAGGCTATGGTTTTCATGATTGATGAATCATTGAGCGATGCGCGTTAGTTATACTAACAAAAATAATAGCTACTCATCAACGAGTACGGTATCCCCAACGAGCGCATCTTTAGCAGCCGAGATGCCACCTTCGTGAAGGGAATCAAGAGGGCAACAAACAACCGTGGTGTAGACGTTGTTCTCAACTCACTGTCAGGCGAGGTAGGACACTCGAAAATGGATCAAGATTTCCGCATGCTAACTAAGCTACTAGTTATACCGCCGCTCATGGGATCTTGTCGCTCCTTTGGGGCGTTTCGTGGAGATTGGAAAGAAGGACGCTCAGCTGAACGGTCGGGTCAGTCTCGAGCCTTTCCTCCGCAACGTCACGATGACCAGTGTTGAGCTCCCAACCGTTATGCGCCACAAGCCTAACGTTGCACTCAAACTCATGGAGAGAACGATGCAGCTATTCAGCGAAGGCCACATTGGAGAGGCAAAGCCTACCAAGGTTATGTCCTTCTCAGAGATAGCCGACGGATTCCGAGTCCTTCAATCCGGAAAGGGTATCGGCAAAATGGTCTTTGTGCCTCGGTCAGATGATCTTTTGCCCATCGTACCGCTCCAGCCTCCCCCCTGTGAGCTCAGTGCCGATGCCACATACATCCTAGCAGGTGGTCTCGGTGGTATTGGCCGAAGTTTGGCGAGATGGATGGCAGACAAGGGCGCTAAACATCTCGTTTTCCTGTCCCGAAGTGGCCAGATAAAGGGAGATGCAGAGGACATGGTTGCTGAACTGAAGCAAAAAGGCTGCGAGTCGCATGTCATGAAATGTGACACCAGTGATGCTGCGCGAATGAAGGAGGTGCTAGATGAGTGCCAGAGAACTCTGCCTCCTATCAAGGGCTGCATCCAAGGCTCTATGGTCCTAGACGATAGGATGTTTGAGAATATGTCGCATGAGACATACATGACGGCCGTACGACCCAAGGTTCACGGCTCCTGGAACCTCCATAATTTTTTGCCACGGGATATGGACTTCTTCGTCCTGCTATCATCCGCTGCGGGCACAATTGGAAACAGATCCCAGGCAAACTACAACGCCGGCAACGTCTTCCAAGATGCCTTGGCCAGACACCGCATAACCAATAATCTTCCATGCTCTGTTCTCGATCTCGGTACCGTCCTCGGTGTGGGCTACGTTGCCGAGCATCAGAATGCAGACATGATGTCGAAGATTTCCGGTGCGGTACACGAAGCAATCCGTGAAGAAGAGGTCCAACACTTGGTAGAATATCTCATGGACCCTCGCTCTAAACTGACCCCTACTACAGGACACTTGGTTTCTGGTGTCACTCCAGCTGCCAACTTCCGTCAAGCGGGCATGCCCGTGCCGACTTATCTTTCGAATCCTATCTTCACACATCTTCGCGCTGAGAATCATGCTGGGTCAGGAACTTCAGATCGCCCAGGATCCGACGGCATGCTGAAGATACAGGCTCAGCTAGCCAGCGCGACGACGGTGGAAGAAGCAGCCGCGGCCGCCTTAGAAGCTATGCGAACAAAGCTCTCTGCACTCTTGGCGACCCCAATCGATAACATCAACCCATCCAAGTCGGTCAGTTCCAATGGAATTGACAGTTTGATTGCAATGGAGTTCCGCACTTTCCTTGTCAAGACCTTGGGAGCCGATATCCCACTTCTAGACATCACAGGAACTGCCAGTGTCACAGCTCTGAGTGTCAAGGTTGCGAGTACCAGTAAGATAACTCAGATCCAGGTCCAGGAGTCAAGCAAACCTTGATTTGGTGGGAAGTTTTTGAAAGCTAGTTTTGGTCAACCCGAGCTAGTTTTGAGCCACTAATAGACGTTAAGCCGTGGTCCCAGGATGGGGCTATATTCAATTTTTTACTAAAGAATAGCCTATAAAGGGAATTGAACTATATAGTCTGTAATAAGGGATAATGTAGGGGTGTAGGAAGGAAGGTTAATTAGCTTAATTAACCTCTCTGGGGGTTCCGGGTGGTTATTTCTAGTTAAAGCTGCAGTTATATGACCTTATTTTTTTCCTTGACGAAAGAGGTATATTTATGGCTTTTGAAGTACGAAATACATGAGCCCACGCTCCAACAATAGCTGTAGCTAAGGGGAGAGCTTCCGGTAGCGGACTCTGCATCCCTATATCCCCCGCATTAATTTCTACGTCCGTGTCTCTAGCTCTGTATTCCTTGGGTAAGTTTCTTTCCCTACCAAAACCTATACTAGTCACCTCGTCTAAAGCTTCTAATCCATATTATCTTAACTACAAAACTGTAGAAAGATCTTGCAAGAGAAATACCATCTTCGGAAATACAGCAGATATATCATTAGCCAAATACTCATTACTTCTGATTGATTTCAGGCTAGAGCTTGTGCGAGAAGGAGTGGTTTGGCTAAGCTGAATCCGCGTTCGCTAGTACAAGCTTTAATGATAGATCACCCCGAACAATTGACCCTTTTGGTGCCAAGCGGGCGATAGGAAGATATTGTCAACTACCGAGATAATTCACGAGGATTGAAGCCCGCAGCCCAGCCTATTTGAACACATACAATTCACTAGTAAATCACATGGTAAACTCCATGGAATTCCGTGGAGTTCCGTGGAGGTCGGTCTAGGTCGCAACCAACAGCTAAATTGGCTGTGGACCTAACTTAACTATTATAACCAACAACTAACATATCAGCTGTTGTTTAAGGTAGCCCAGTTTTTCATACGGTATACAAACTATATATAATTATGCATATACCGGCCGGGCATACGGAGGTTGCTCACCGCCTTTGTCCCAAAAGGAAATCTGAGGTGAGATTCCCTTCTGAGGAAGTGAGATTTGCTACAAGCCTGTGTCAGTTGGCTAGAACCGGACCCGATCGTCAAAGCCCTGACCTAAACCCACCTATCGGCTCGAGCGACTAGAAGCAGCTGTTTGATGGCAAGACCAACAGACCCATATATAGAAGCGCAATGCCGAACACAACCCCCGGCTTTCTCTGCTACCTTAGTGTACGACCGCCACAAGAACTCAGACTCCTTGTTGAGCAGCACCTAGATCGCCATGTCGGAATCAAACATCAAATACACCTTGATCAAGGATGTCACCGTCATCACGATGGACCCAGAGTTGGGGGTATTGACCGAAAGCGATGTACTGCTCAAGGGGCAACATATCGAAGCCATTGGGAAGAACCTAACGGCGCCTTCAGATGGCCATGTTGAAGTGATTACCGTCGCACATGGCATTGTGACACCAGGCTTTATCGATGGTCATCACCACATGTGGCAGCAGTTGATCAGGGGTGTCTGCCTCGACTGGTCTCTGCTGGATTACCTCGTCGCCATTCGCAACGTTTATGGAAGCGTTTTCACGGCAGAAGACACCGAGTTCTCTTACTACATTGCGGGTTTGGATCTGATCAACAACGGCGTGACATGCGTTCTGGAGCATGGTCATATCATGAACTCGCCGCAGCACGCTGATGCCGCCATCAAGGGCTTGAAGAACTCGGCCATTCGTGGATGCTTTTGCTACGGTTTTTACGAGAATCCCAAGATCGACAGTGACTGTACTGTTTTGGAGGGGTTCGACCACACGAAACGAGTAGCGGATGCCCGACGCGTGAGACAGGAGCACTTCCAGAGCAACGACCCAGCACAGGAGCTGCTTACTTTCGGTATCGCACCAACAGAGCCAGAAGTCGAGCCGATAGCGGACACGATCGATCAGATTAAGTTGGCGCGCGAGATTGGCGCCAGGCTCATAACCATGCATGTTGCCATGGGTCCGTACGATACAAATCACAACCAAGTCGTCCAGCAGCTTGCGGACAAGGACCTCCTGGGGCCAGACCTTGCCTTTAGCCATGGAGCATCACTGACGGATGAAGAGCTCGGAGCAATGCAACGTACCGGTGCTGGTCTGGTGGGCACACCGGATACCGAGTTGCAGATGGGCATGGGATTCCCTGCAGTGTTCCGAGCTGCAGACAAAGGTTGCAAGGCGGGCCTCGGTATCGACATCACGTCAAACCAGAATAATAGCTTCATCGCTCAGATGAGGCTGGCCCTCCAGGCACAAAGAGCACTTGAAAATGACAAGAGCAAACATGTACCTGTCAAGATTGCGCGGAAAACCCACGAAGTGCTACGGATGGGAACCATGGGAGGGGCGGAAGTCATGGGAATGAGCCACCTCGTCGGATCAATCACCGTCGGCAAGAAGGCAGACTTGAACATCTTTCAGTGTGACGACATAAGCACTGTTCCTGTCATTGATCCCACTGGCACCGTGGTTTTTCAAGCTTCTACATCAAATATCGATACCGTCATTGTCGATGGAAGAGTACTCAAGAGGAACGGACAGTTGGTTGGTGTTGATTGGCCACGGCTGAGAGAAGAACTGATTTCCCGAACGCAGAGGATTGAGAGTGCTGCATCCAAAATAGACTCGGCTATCGGCAAGGAGAAATGGACACGTAACCTTTGAGAAAGCTGATATCATATATTTTACTAGTCTGCACAGTAGACGTGCCAATGTACGAGCTTCTAGCTATGAGGTATATAACTACTAGATAAAAGATTCTACAGTGGACAATATCAACTACACCAAGTGCCAACACGCTAAAGTCAACTTCAAACACTGCTAGAGACCGCCTTCAACGCGTTGCTTCCACAGTCCGGACAGACGCTTTACATTGACTAAAAGCCTATATATAGTAACTTGGCTAGGCTCCAACATGAGACGCTGGGACAACGGTTGTTAGGAAGATGTAAGCTCCTGCGATGATGACGTCCTCCTTCAATATGATTGCCGCTGTTTCTGCGACGATGAGCCTGTCGATCCTGCTAACGGCAGGGTGATATATAATATCTTCGAACAGTCAGCCCACAAGAGAGGATGTTGCTGACACATTGTTGGAAATGTTCCAACTGAGATGTCGAAGGCTCAAGAAATGCCAGAGAATTATTACTGTTACGCGGCGTACTTTAGTTCCAATAAAATTTGGGTGAACCTCTCTTGCTAGAACACTGACCATCGCAGTTAATCTCTCGTTTCTTGAACACAAATTTCATGTAAGTGGGTTTCAAAGCATCAAGCTCAGTCTTGTGACTGTACCGCTTTTTCAATTACGTCAACCCGTACAGGCGAAAGAAGGCACAGTGAAATTGCCTTTACTGAAAGACTTCCCAGTCTTACATCATAGATAATACTACAGGATGGGAGTTCGAGGACAAGGTAGAAAATAGCAATGAAAGATGCCAGACCCGCCATCTCAACACAATGAATACGAAGTCGTAGGTAATACTACATCATAGGTAATACTGCATTTTAGGTTAAAACTGTATCATAGGTAATCAGCACTGTATCTTTGGTGCTGATCGGATCCTAATTCAAATGCTACGCCGCCCGCTCCAACGTGACATTTGACCCTCCTGACCTAAATTGGGCCTTTTGCTCGCTAAAAGAAACCAGCCAATTGCCGTATCCAGGGCATAAGAGCCGAGAGCATTTGTCAGATGCAGTTTAAGGCAACCCACAAATTACGCTTGGCGATGTTGCTATACTTATACGAATTACTGAGCCTGTGCGCAACAACACGCCTGTGTGCGTTGATCGGCATTGACATCTATATAAGGTGGCTTGATAGCCCGCAACGATTCTTCCTGACAGCTAAACCATCAGCAACTAAGCCATCTTCCGCTCTCATCATGATTTTCAAGACTGCCTCTGCGCTTCTGCTCTGCGCCTCCGCGCTCCTCCCCGCTGGCGTCAACGCCCATCCCGAAGTTCGGAAGACGTCCGGCTGTGGGCTAACGTACGACTTTGCCGGCGAATCTCGTGAGGTTACCTTCAAGAGCGGCGGCCGTGATCGCACCTACCGGTTCCATCTGCCTTCCAACTACGATCCGCAGAAGGCCTATCCGGTGGTGATGGCCTTCCATGGCCGCACCGGAACCCCCGCAGGTTTTGAAACAGGCACCGGGTTCTCCAACGAGAAAGCATACCCAAACATTATCGCGGCCTATCCAGCTGGCGTTAATGTGAGTAAATTTCCCTTTCCCAGATAACAAACGAAAACATTTGCTTATCTGACCTCACGAAATAGAAAAGCTGGGAGGGTCCATCTTACGCCGTCCCCGGCGTGAGCGACCTCCAGTTCGTCACTGACCTTGTGAACCGCATGAAGAGCAAGTTCTGCCTCGACGAGGCACGAATCTACGCTACGGGTCACTCCAACGGTGGAGGCTTCGTCAACACCCTAGCGTGCTCAAACGAGCATGGAAAGCACTTTGCCGCCTTCGCTGGAGCTGCCTCAGCGCTTTACACTGATTTGACTGGCGATACCAACTGCAACCCGTATAAGTCCCCTCTGCCCATCCTGGAATCGCATGGTACAGCGGACACAACGGTTCCCTACAACGGAGGGAACGGCGCTGGAGGCAAGCTTCCTGCCATTCCGGAGTGGCTTTCTCGCTGGGTGAAGAGAAACAAATGTGTGGACCCTGTCACAACAAAACTTGCAGACGGAATCACAGAGCAGAGTTGGACATGTGGTGGAATCAAGGGCTTGCAGCGTCATATCAAGTATGAGGGACTGAACCATGATTACCCTGGAGGAAGCTCCAAGGTTCCTATTTCTCCAAGGATCATGGCATTCTTCAATGATCACAAGAAGTAGTTGGGCTATTGTGTTTAGTAGTCTAGTAGAAATGATACGATCATAGAAGAGGGAAGCTGGGAACTAAGCCCCAAGCTTCTTCTTTCGATCAAAGCTCAATCAATATCATCACATATACCTGCGCCTGGCAATTACTTATGTATCTACCTTGAAAAGCTTCTCGAATATGTGAAAAGCAGAATCGGAAGAGACATGATCAAAAGCAGTAGGTTACTATTCCGGCTTGTCCATTAGAATAAATCAATATATTCATCGGTTCAATGTTCGTTTAATTCCAACTATACACACGCCGGCCTCGTAAGCTCGTAATTCCTATCCCAGACGCTGAGTCCAGAATCCAATTCAATTCTAACAATAATTCATAAACCCACATGACGCAGTACCCAAGTCTTCGCTCTATTTAATCTCGTTTTGTTGCTGCTCTGCGTAGCCGGGAACGTTCGCCAGCAGCGTGCAGCCTCCGCTGTAGCATATTTGGCCAGCCGGACAAGCCTTGCGGCATGTGGGAACGCGGACCTTGAGCTCGCTCACTGACTCTTGGTAGCCGGGCACGTTGGCCTTGGGTGTGCATTTCCCTCTGAAGCAGATGCTGCCGTCGAGGCAGGCCATGCGGCAGGTTGGGACCATGGGCTGTCGGGCTTCGAGTTTGGAGTCGTCGGGCGTGGGATTGGCCGAGGCTAGCTGGGAGAGGCCGAGAAGGCCGCTCAGGAGAAAGGTTTTGCCGAAGAGCATTTTGACGATTCTTGTAATTTTTTTGCGTAGGGAATTCGTTCGTTCTGGATTGTTTCTTGGGCGGTTGGTCGAAGATGAATGAAGCTAAAGGTGAGATGTGGCAATTGAAGTCGCCACGACTCTGACGCAGTTAATTAATGCCTAATTTACAAGGCCACGGAAGAGCTGAAGAGTCACCCCATGCCAAATTATCCCTGGACGCTTCATTGACGCACGGCCTGTCAGCATTTGGGCACTGCCACCTTCCACTAACGTCGTGGCGGCACACTAAAGGCTGACATCAGGTACGAGGACGATCTTAAATCACGGTGAGCGAGCCTCCAGGCAGAATGAAAGTCAGCAGGAGTCTTGAGAGTGAAAGAATTATGCTATGCTGGCGAACAATCACTTGGCACGCAGCAAGAGACGTGGTCAGAAATGCCTGGGCAGAGAGGGAACTGGGCAGTGGAGGGTTCAATGTTTCGAAACCGCCACTGTGTGACAAACAGGCAGGTAGCATTGATTGGAAAACCACTTCCCCTTATCGCAGCCTAGGTAATGAACGTCTCAGAGCGGATGTCTGCTGGCCATGTGCCTGTGTTAGGCTACAGCAATTGAGCATCAAATCACAGAAGTCCAAAACTGAGGTGGCAACGCTTCATCGTCGTGCCACATTACGCATTACCTGTGCAAGGGTTAATTAAGTACTCTCTTGGAACTGGCTGCAGGTCTGAAAGCCGCGGCTAATAAGTATCCGCCAAGGTAATGTGTCAACGGAAGGTTGAGAACTCTAATATAGAAAGTCAATCCAATCTACCGTTCAACGGTCGAAGGCGCAAAAAGAATTGCATAATAAAAGTTATTGAAATAGCAAAAGAAAATGTTCTCCGGTACTGGGAATCGAACCCAGGGCTGCTCGGTGAGAGCGAGCGATGTTAGCCACTACACCATACCGGATTATGTGAAGGAGCCAAGAAATTGCAACTATACAGTCCGTGCCAGGCTAGACTCTCCCCGAGCTCATGTGTTGCTATCCCTCAGTCTGAAGATTAAACAGGTCTTAGGTGTGCGAGGCAGGCGATAGGTTGCTTCAGTGGACCGCCTAGTCAAATTGCGTACTGTGGCCTTTGAAAACCTTTTACAAGCGGCATATTTGCAGCTTGAATATCCTCCAGCCCTTCCTTCCTTGTATCCTCGATGGAAGATGTAGATACAGACAGTACAGGATGTAGTATAAATATCCCAACCAAATCTAATGAGAAAAACTTCTCTAGATGAAAAAATTGCCAATTGGATCAAGCAATCGTCCTCTCTCGTACAGCTATTGGTGTCAATAGCCTGGCACTTGACCAAGTCCCGCCCGAGAGCTACAACACAGCTTTGGTGTCTCTCTTTTTCGTGTTCTTCTCCATGCTCACAATCATGGCAATCTGACTCCCCACCGAAATCAATTCTCCGTCCTCGTCTCTCAAATTAATCTCGAGATCGAATTTGCCATCCTTAATCTGCTTCGACGACACCCGCATCGCCAGCCACTCGACCCCTTCGTCGGGAAGCCGAGTCTTGGCTTCGATGTTCATCACAAGCGTCGGCATCCACAGACTGGCTCGCGTATTCTCGGCCTCCGCGCGGGTCTCCTTGGACTCAGCATTGTCATCAGCCTTCTTCTTGGGCGGTTCCACGAGCTTTCGAAACTCGGGCGATACCAGGAACGTGTAGGTGTTGTATGGGAACGAGTCGAACACGTACGGCAGCGCGCCCTGCACGATGCGCTCGCCACTCGCCAGACGGATCCAGACATCCATCACCCCGGGAGTCAGAGGGCCCTGCCGAGGTACGAAGAACTGCCAGTTGCGCAGAGAATGCCACTCCTCAGAGCCCTTGGGTAGAGTCTGCTCCTCCCACACATCGTCGCCCCCCTTCGTCTTGAGGCGATTGAAATCGGGCTGCGGAGGCAGCGCGGCACCCTCGGTGACCTCGTAGCCTGTGGGCAGGGAGAAGCCGTCAAAGTTATTGAGGTCAGCATGGATTGAATAGGCGAGGATTTTGCGGCTGGAGGACGCGGGATCGATCCACGGAGCCTCCGGGAGGATCTTGCCCTGCCAGAGCGTGAGATGGAGCCTGGAAATGTTGCTCCCCAGCTTGATGTCCTCAATCTTGATTATTGCAGGACCTGGGAATGTCCGCTCGGGGTACTCAAAATGCGCCGTGATCATGTCGGGCTGTCTACGCTCAGCGAGGCGGTCCGCCGCAGCCGCAAGCATACAGGAGCCCGCGTAGCCGCCATTGGGCACTGAGTGTGAATTAGCAGCAGGATCATACGATGTCAAACATGTAAACACCCAATTCCCACTTACCAGCGACGATGCAGAATCCCTTTTCAAGATTCGCTTTGTATGTATGCGAGTCAAGCTTCTGGACGCGTGTAGCATCCGAAAATCGGACTGATGGGGCACTCTGAGGAGACATGGTCATTGATTGAGGGAGGATAATTGCCCATAATCAATGGGAGGGTGGGGTCTGTTTGTATTTCATGTTGGCTGGGATAAGCCCTGCAGATGGCATGTGATTATCAAAGCACTGACAGCTTTCGGCATTTACAGTGTATTGAAACCCGAATATTGTACTTCGACTTCTTACAAGCTACTCGTTGATGTAGAGTGAGAAATGCGGTATTCCTCGGTCCCGATCGCTTTGCCATAGCTGGTTGTTAGACAGAGCAACCTCGCCGGGACTTTTGCCTTACACCGACCCTCCATTGCGCCAGTGAAGCTTTTGCTCTGCATGTAAACGTATCATTTTGCACAGTGCGGAAGGAAAATGGACATCTCTGTCTGCAGCCAAGAAAGTTTCCCCGCGCACGCAGCCATCTTCTTCCCCAAGATCACTCCACTCGCGCAGATGCCATGATATCTCCCATCAGGATATATCTATACACAGATATCAATGATGGGAGATCACCTATTAGTCCATGTGGATGCCGGTGGGGTTTCGATCTGGAATCGTTGGCCGGGATCAAATCCCGCTCTGCTCGATGCTGATTAATTGCAAGCTCCAGTCTTCGGAGGACCGTTCCGGCGCCATGAGGTTGAGGATGGAGCTCACGATAAGTGATTTTGCCCTCGAGTCAGGGCAATGCATTTGAGATAAATATCCTCGACCTACTTACAACAGGTGCTCCAGTCTGATGCCCACTCATCTTAATCTCAGGCCTTTTTTAAAACATCTCTCGACATCTACTCAGCATGATATCCCGAAATAGGGTCTTTGAGAGGTTAACTCGCCAGTAAACACACACTCCCCTCCTCTGAAGTCTACTTTACTCGACAGCTAATTCATTATAGTACCAATATTGCCCGGCCGACTTTCCAGCGCCCTGTATTCGCATCCATGGTGCGATATTCCTCTTCGGCCAACGCTGAGGCTGCCAAAAAAGCAGAACAAAACTACAAGATTGTCCAGGAATTTGGCGACTTTGAAAAGATACAAGCTGGCCGGCCCGCATTCTCCCACGAGGAGCCCATCACAACCACCAAGCACCCTGATCCTCAATGGAGCTATGGCCAAGGCGTCAGCCGCCAATCTGCCTCTGAGGAAGACGTCAACCACAAGGAGATCGACCCCTACGCGGATGGTCGGCCCATGGTGAGCAACTACCGCCTCCTGGTGTCGGGCATCGCACCCCGACCCATTGGCTTTCTCAGTACCATATCAGGCGACAAGAAGACGAAAAACCTGGCCCCCTTCAGCTACTTTCAGGTTATTGACCACGACCCTCCCATGTTTGTCGTAGGTTTTTCATCTCGTCCTAATGGGCCGAAAGATACATATCGTAACCTAAAGGAGACTGGGGAGTGCGTTATCAACACGGTCTCTGAGAACATGATAGAGGCCGTCAATGCGTCGTCAATTGATGCGCCATACGGTGTCTCAGAGTGGGAAGTTTCCGGTCTCCACGAAGCTCCAACCACTACTGTTGAACCATCCCGAGTTAAGGAATCGGTCTTCTCCATTGAGGGCAAAGTGGTCGACATCAAAGAGTTCAACGACCACCAGAAGAGTGGGATGAGCATTGCGAGTTTGGTACTGATAAAAGCGACGAGGTTCTGGGTACGGGAGGATGCAATTAACGACGAAGCCGACCATATCAGCCTTGACAAGCTCCGCCCCATTGGTCAACTGGGTGGTATATCCTACGGTCGCATCAGTTCTACTTTCGAGTTACCGAGGACAAGATGGGTTGATGAGCATCCCAAGAGTGAGCTTCTGACTGAACTGAACAAGAAGCAAGGTCCATAATCCCGGGGTCAGCTATGGGTAATGGAGATACTTTTCGTGATTTATTACATTATGTAACGACTAGCTCCCGTCAGCGCCATAGAGTATCATAGAGGCACACACAGTCAATTTAAGAAATGGACGTACAGATAACGGGCAATTTAAACGCGGCATAAATCCACAAATGAAATGCCAGAGGTCGGTAGCATAGATAAGAGAGCAAGGGACTAAGCGAGGGATGTTGCAATGCACTCGCTGCAGCTGCATGGGTTATTGTCGAATAAAGTTCAACCGTGCATCTTCACTCATAGCTATGTTATTCCTTCAGCGGTTGAACCTCGAGCATTCCTCTTATACAGAGAGTTCCTGCGCTTGATCTTTGCTGTTAACTTATAAATCTAGACTTGCCCCTCCTTGCCCTCGTTAAACTTGGTCTCAGAGACCGTCAATAACTTTCAAACTTAGCACTTGACACCTTCTATACGGCACCCTCTTACACGACACCCTCTTCCAAGCTGCAGTTGCAATCTCCTATATGTATGCAACCCAGTATGCCAACGCATAATGGCACATGGTGGCATTATATGAACGCTGAGTAATCAGAGTAATCATAACAAACTATATAAGTTTCCCGTTTCATTCTCGCAGTTGTCAACAAACCTTTCCCTGCTTTCTCAACCGTCCTGCCCAACGCCCAACAATGACAGATCCCGAGCCATCTGCTGGACATGAGTCCTCTGGTCGTCAGGAGTTGTCCGCGTCCAGTCCGATACAACGGCTTCCCCGAGAGCTGGTTGTGGATGTCCTAGAGCATCTTAGGCCATCCGGGTCCCTCACCACTATAGAGTCCAACTGTCACTATCCCGATGTTGAAGAGTCGTTCTTCACTTCAAGGACCTCGTTTGCGAGTCTCTGCCTTACTTCGAAACTGATGCACTCACTTGCCATTGAATACCTCTATCGAACAGTTGTTCTTGCCAACAACTTGGAGCTACTACACTTCTTCCGCACCATCAGCAACAACACCAACCTTCGTTCGATGCTCACTTCTTTTGCCTGGCCCGTAATTTTAGGCATCGACGAAGTCGAGTTCGACGGCATGGACTTACTCGTTACGGAAGTATATCCTGATCTCGACCCCAAGAGCTGGGCAGCGATTGCATGGCACAATCAAGAAGATGCGGAGAAGTATAAGAGGGTGGGCCTCAGCAGCTCAATGAACGCGGCGTACTGGCAGGTTCTGGGGGGCATTTTTTCCACGACCCCCAATCTCAAGTCAATCTTCTTCTTTCACCCGAATCACCGAATCGGCATGATGCCTTGCTATCCCGGATATGATATGTTCATGGGGCTCTTGACGCCTCCATGGGTCCCCAAGACGGCTCTCCGACAGTTGCGAACCATCACTCTAGAGACGTGGCCCGGAATTCCATCGCATTTCGTCACAAGAAGCCTCGTGGCGCTGCTGCTCAATTCACCGATCCATCGAGTCGAAGTCAAGTTCCGCCATTCTTTACATGAATTCCGGGAGGCTCTTGAGGAATGGGATGTGCCCGACTTCTCTGCAGAGTCTGTGAGGGAGCTATTCACCATTGACGCTTGGTCCCAACCTGATGAACTCGTCCACGTGGGAAGGCTATATCCAAACCTCACATCCCTTGAACTTGATTACGCATCCGACTGGATTCCTTTGAACAAGGATGCAATCGCCGGCTTGTCCAAGGGTCTTCTCAGCCTTTCAGGAACTTTGGAGCGGTTATCTCTCACGTGTCACAAACTTGAGAGACCCAACCCAGAAGGCGCGGAACCAATATTGCCCTACCTAAAAGACATGAAAGTTCTAAAGCATCTGACCACGACTTTTTTCTACCTTTTTGGGACGAAGGACATAGTCAAGGAGCTGGAACGACTCGATACTCTTCCCTCGACGCTCATATCTCTTCGCCTGCTAGATCTCAATCGTCATGATTCCTGGGAAGCTGAGCCCGTCTACGACCAGGCTCTCACAAGGCTCGAGGAGAACTGCACACTCCGACTTCACAATCTCAAGTCCGTTGTATTGGTCTTGGGTACAAACCATTTTGATGGAAACGCGGCAACATTGGCTGCCAAATTCACGAAACTATTTGCGCTACATGGTGTCAAGTTCCGCGTCATCACAACCGAGATATCGAGGGGAGAGACTTGTACATCGTGGGCAAACATTGATTCAGTCAATGAATGACCATTTGTCGCTGATTGTCCGCCAAATATCTTCTATGTTGTTTCTGGTGAACTTTTCCTTTGTCTGGACAATCCAAATTGAGACCTATTTGTCCATGCCTTTTTAATGCAAGTCAGAAGTCTGTTCTTACCGCTGTCTACCTAGTATGCAAAACGTAGTCAAAGGGATATAATGTGGTAGTTTGTTGCGGAGGATTAGTCTAACGATAATTCAATTTTGTCATTATGAACTCTTGCACACACAACATGATCTTAGTTCTGTTTGTCCCATGATTGAACTCAAGAGGACTGTAGTCTTCTTCCTACACTGAATACGCTATCCTACTGTTGCAATGGAAGGCTTACAAATGTCTACTGAAGTTTACTATTGACTACCAGTAATATGGCATTACCAGAGGGTACGCAAGGCAATGTTCAACTGTATTCATTTCAATAGCACACGTTGATAGGCTGCTTTTTGGCCTTCCGCAAATACTTGAGCCGAAAACTGACATAGCCGGAGGCCATCATCTGCTTTATCATAGGATCACCGTCCGAAGAATAGCAGCAACAATTCACCGCATATAATTAGAATGACTGCGAAATTGCGAGGTGAGCATGCATCAAGGAGGGGATCAAAAAAGGCTGAATGATTTATCTCAAACAGCGTGTCTAATTACCTTCTCCACAATCTTTTTGCGAGGACCAATTGTTCACGTCCCTTGTCTGGAGAGAAGTCTAATAATAGAAACAACTAGGCAATGTTTCCAAACCTAAGTTCCGATGTTGACCATCCGAGGGCGTAGTCTCATATGACTCCCGCCCGGCGATATCCAGATTGAGAAAGTAGCAGCGACAGCTTTGGATCAGCTCGCAACGAGCCTTTCTTGGCAGGGTCATGGGGCTATGAAATGGGCAGACGGCAGTCAAATCGATGGCCGAATACTTGCCGTCCATAGAACGAGAGACATACACCCATGGAATTGAGCCCTACCCGTCTGTGCCGGCTCTCGGCCTTGCACTTCCCCTCGCATAAATATTACGGCTTAAGGAGATTGCTGAAGGATTCGGCCATCACTTCAAGCGGTCATTTCTGCGCCGAAATCCCAAAGTCGAGCTGATCGCCCCCCACGGTAGTAGCCGGGAAATGTGGTACTCAGCTACTACTTAGCTGAAAAATGTCATGAGAGGCCATAAAAGAAGCCTCATCCCCATCAAGTCTCACAGGGCTTACGGCCGATCATCACGACACACTCAGTCCTCCTCCATTTCAGGTGCCAGGTTTATTCATTCATTCATTATTCAACGATCGGTACCAAGGGAGCAAACATGAAGCTCTCCCTCCTCCTCGGCCTTCTGCCGCTCGCCCTAGCGCTCGACAACCAGGCTCTCGCGCCAGTACTCGAGCCCAGGGCAGTGAAACAATCCAATTTTGATAACCAGACATACTGGGAGGTTTTGGCCAAGTCTCAGGGACGTAGCCTCTGCTTTCTCCGAACCGGTTACGGTAAAGAGGATGACGCCCTCAAGATTTCTGATGCCCTGAACAAAAAGTGTCGGAAGAAGGGCATGGTGGTCTTCCCCGACAAGGTCTATCACATGAAGTCCAACATCACCACGATGAAATTGGACGATGTTCATATCCATCAGAAGGGTCGGCTGCGGTGGTCTACGGATATTGACTACTGGCTGAGTGTGTCCATGCCAATCGGGTTCCAGAATCAGAGCACGGTATGGTACTTTGGCGGAGACAAGGTCGTATGGGATGGATATGGCCACGGAACACTCGATGGCAACGGTCAGGTCTGGTATGATTGGGCAGCGGGCCGAGGAAACCTGCCCCATCGTCCTATGATGATCAACTTCAACAAGTTCACCAACTCCATTGTTCGCGGGATGCGCTTTGTCCAGAGCCAGATGTGGACCATGACTACCACACACTCAAAGAACCTAGTGTTCGATAACATCTTCGTCAACAACACCTCCAACAGCAAGCACAGCACCCTCAACACTGATGGTATTGATACAATTTGGTCCGACAACATCACGCTCAGCCGGTGGGACGTCACCTCTGGCGATGATAATATTGCCCTCAAGGGAAACTCCAGCAACATCCGCGTTCTCGACAGCATTTTCCGCGGAGGCCAAGGTCTTGCGATCGGCTCCCTGGGTCAATATAAGGGTCAATACGAACACATTGAGAACTTTTACGCCCGCAACATCACCATGCTCGGAACCAAGTATGTCATTTATCTCAAGACTTGGCCTGGTGTTCAAGACGGCTACCCTCCCAACGGCGGCGGCGGCGGCCTTGGTCATGGCAAGAACATTGTCGTCGAAGACGTCACGATTGATACTGGCCGAGGTACTCCATTCTGGTTCCAGCAATGCGAGCAATACCAAGGCAATCAGGGCAAGGACTGCGACTCTTCCAAGTTCACCTTCTCGGATATTTACTTCAAAAATGTCAAGGGAACGATGAGGAACGACGGTGCTGAGAAGGCAGCCTATCTCCGCTGTAGTCTGGCTGGCGGTTGCAAGAACGTGACCATTGAGAACTTTGGCGTCACGCTCAAGGACGACAAGGCCGTGCTGGACCGTTTCTTGTGCTCCAACGTGAAGGATACTCACGGCTTCAAGTGCCAAGACATCACATCCTAAAAGGAAGTCTGAGAATGTTCACAGTGGGGATTTTAGAGAGTTAAACACAAGTCCGAGTTTTTCCATTGGGCTTGGGAGTTCAAGATTTAGCTTCGTCTGTGATATATTTCAAAGTTCTTTTTTCCACAACGCTCTTTGCAGCTTTTCTCAATGTTATGTTTTACTGAAGGGCAAGATTTATTCCAGGCCTACTCTCAGGTTGCATTCATGCTTTCACTGTGTGAGAGTTCGAGTACAAAGTACAAAACAGCAATAGAAGAGGCCGGACCGACATTCCAACACAATGACACAAAGGCAAAATAGGCTCTGCTAGCCCAAGGCTGCAGCCACGCAGAAGGGAAACTTTACAAACCTTCATCCCGATGACTTACTTGCCGTCGGGACGAGCCGCTCGTCAGATAATGGCTTTTTCTACCTGGTTTCGCCTAGCGTCACCATCTAATCCAGCACACCAACATTCAAGCCAATAGAGGCTCTAGATCTAATTAATGAAGCCTTCGCTTTGCTTTAATCTGTGACTGCGCGAAATCAATTCCAAAGAATTTAGCCGCCATACGTAAATCAAGTCTTCTCTTAGGTAATAGTCAGAGTAAGAGGCGAGAAATACGAGCGAGTAATCTACGTCGACGTCTTCTCTTGAGTAACAGCCATAAGCAAGAAATACGAGCCAATAACCTCCGTCGACGTCTTCTCTTAAGTAATAGTTATAGGCAGGAAATATCAGCCAAGAATTTGTGTAGACGTCTTCTCACAAAGAGAGTCATAGGCAGGAAATATGAGCCAATAATCTCCGTCGACGTCTTCTTTTCTCTACAAAGTTTAGATTATACGAACCAATCAGTCTCGTTGGAATCTCCTCTTGAACAAGCGTTACTAGGGCCCGCAAGATTATTTATTGGCCGGGCACCGCCCCTTTCTTCTACTAACTGGAATCTCTATCAGCTTCTCGTCTCATTATAGCCTCTTACACTCAAAATGGCGATCAATCACCGATTAAAATTAAAAGTCATCAACCCAAAGCCTTCAAAATTCAAGGGCAGCTTTCTACAGTTCCCCCGGTTTCCCCCAGAAGTCCGACTAAATATATGGAGGCAGTCTCTCTACTATGAGCGCCTTCTCCGAGTGGACCTTCAGCCAGGAGCTACAGCTGAGGACTTGGCACATGAAGATGAGCCACTTGAGACCAAGCGTGCAGCCAGGAAATATCTTGAGGCCCATTCAGAGGGCTTCATAATCGTCTTGAGAACCAGGGACCATATGAGCAAACTCTTTCGTGTTTGCTGTGAGTCACGACAGTTTGCTATGTCCTTTTATCGAGTCAAGGTCCCCTGCTACTTCAAGGAAGTGGGAATCCCTGCGCAACAAGTCACCCTCTACCTCCATCCAGAGCTTGATATTCTGAGGCTCTCTGGGTTGAAATATTTCGCTAGATTCGCACAGATGATCTGGAACCTTGACCACCATCATATCGGGTTAGTAAATATCGCATTGCCCTCAGACGCCATATACGAGGCCAGGACACATTATGACGAGCTATTCCAAGAGGTGGATGATCAAGATATTTTACGTCAAGCTTTAGCAAGGCTACGCTCCGTCATTTTTGGATTTGATGGGACTCTTGGGCGCGCAATGCCATACACAGCCGAATATATTTGGGGAGGAAGAACAGAGTTATCTCGGGCACGGCCGCTCCTAGCCTCTGTTTCCAGATTCGAGCGATTGCCGCAAGATCCTCGACCCATTGAAGAAGAGTTGAAAAGGGTTTATCTACCACTTGGTGACCCGCGGGAGCAGATCTATAGATGGTTCAGGCTGCTGGATAAATGGGAAATTTCGAACGATAATCACCCAGTCGAGTATCGCTTTATGATCACCTGTGGTGACACGCGAGTGGAGACCCGCGAGGAGGCACGGATGTCACTTAAGGAAGAGATATGGGTGTGGAAGAAGAAGAAAAATTTTCCTACAAGAACGGCGAGGGAAGGGCCCTTGCAAGATGATTATCGGGCACTTCCTTCCGCCTACGGGTTCTGGCTCTTCCCCATTGATGCCTTCGGGATAATCCCAGAGGCTCACCCAGACATTCGACATGAGGGCGCTCTCAAAAAGAAAGATCTCAGAAAGCCTGCAAATGTGTGGAGGCTGAAACAGTTGTGGGATTTATCGACGCAGAAGCCCGAGCTTTGCTTACAGCGCCTCCCTAGCAGGCCGCAAGCAACCTCTTTGGAGGAGGATTCAAAGCGGCCGTCATGGCGTTCTGGTCGTTGGAAGATAGATAGAGCAGCGGGTTGTATCAGATCACGAGCGTACTCTCGATTACGGTGATACTGCTTGGCTTTAATGCCAGAAGACCTAAGACTGCATTACTCTCAAGTTCATTTGTTTGAGGATCGAATAAGCTCAGGCTCATTAGTTAATCTTCTATTACTTCTAGTTCAAGATTGTATAGCCTTTAACCGTCACCCTTTTTTTTTTTTGTGAGTCGCTGGCCAATTTGCCGGTCCCTGTCCCTGGCACACCAAAGCTCTGGCCACAATAACAAGAAAATGACGGATTGTTTTCTAAACTATTTAATTCGATATTATATTTATCACTGATTGACTGCTTTGATACATTGTTGACATCGTGTTGAAATATAACACTCACTAGAGGTTCTGGGTGTGCATGTCAGTCGCTTATCCCCCAAGTAGGCAGAATCTAACAACCAATAACAACACCATATCTCGTACGAATCAGCCTATCTAGAGCTCTAAGGCGCAGCCATTCGACCCAGGCAGCGATCAAATAGAATCCTCCCAGCAAGAATAGTACTAACTTCATTTGTTTGAGGAGCAGATAGCTTAGGCTCATCAATGAATCTTTCATTACTTCTAGGCTAAGATTATATAGCCTTCAACTCATCACGATCCAGGATGAGAGAAAAACAATTCGATTTTTCAAAAATACTACCTTCTGGTATGTCGCACGGTCATCTGTAGGTGGCCTCGGGCTTATGCCTCAAGGTTGTGCCATGCCCACTTCTTCCCTCAAGTTAATCCTCAATATCTTCGTCGTCCTCACCGCCATCACCGTCATCACCTTCACCGCTGGAAGAAGAAGAGTCGCTGGAAGAAGAACCATCCTTGCCGTAATCGAAGTTTTTGTCGCTATTGATGGCTAAGAACCATGGCACTTTATCGAAGTAATAGTGTATAATAGTATATTCTATAGCTACTCTGGTATAGAGAGAAATAGGCTGTTCAAGAAGAAGGTGAAGTCTGGAAAGAAAGTTGAGGTGAAAGTGAAGGTGATGAATGTCATTATACCTAAGCATAGAGTCTAGGCTGCAAACTTTTCTCCCTTAGGGATTAATACTAGGGTGAGCATAGACAATAATCCAAAATAATGATTCATTGAGCAAATATTAGGCAATATTATCATTACTATTGCACAATAAGAAGCATCAGTATATAACTGACTGCCATAATAATTCTGTCGAGGTCCCCTGTTTTCCTGACAGCCACTTGTCTACCTTATCCATTTTGTTCGTCTATGTAATGCATGTTCATATTAGCAATGAATTACCCAATCGTTGCATGTTCGCCGAAACATAATATCCTTGATGGAATACCTTCATCAAGGGTTCTTATTATATCCCCAGAGGTCACACCCACAACCGGACCTCAGCCTTACTTACTCTTAGTAAGGCTGAGACAGACACGGTTCCAAATGAGAAATCCCCGCGTCTGCCTAGAGTTGACCCACCATTCACTCTACGGCTGAAGCCAGCGCTTGGCCTCTCCTCTGCTTAAACGAGGCATCTCCTACACCGCGGGTGTATTTTGGGCACTACTTTACGATGTATCAATTACCCTACGATGTCCTGCGGCTCATCGCAGATCATTTGCGCCCTTCTGACGTCGCGTCATGGCTTCTGACGTGTCGACGTCTGGAGCGCAATATCACCCCTGTTCTCTACGACATGCCCAAGCCATACGCAGCAAGCCTCGATACCACATATAGAGAGGATACACAGAATGAAAATGAGAGAGATGAAATTCAGACCGGCGAGGATGACCAGGTTTTTCATTCCAGGGCCTTGGTAGTGATATGGGCGGCCAAGCATGGGTACGCCAACACCATCAGAAAAGTTGCGGCGGTAGAGGAGATATCGCCATTGCTTCACAAGCGCGTGCCTAGACGGGGGCTACAGGCGAGATTAGGGACGCTGGGCATGACGCCAATGCACCAAGCTGCTCTGTACGGGAATGCTAAAGTCGTAGAGGTGCTGGTAGAGCTTGGTGTCTCGGCAGATGTCGCCGTCGGAGGTTTCCTGCGCCCACTCCATCTTGCTCGAAACGAGGCGATCATCAAGGCCCTCATGAAACATGGCGCTTCTATTCCTGATGCCGAAGCTTCACCGATATCTCCTCTTGTGTACTCAATATCTGCTGGCTCTGAGCCGTCTGCTACTCGCTGCTTTTTGGAACTTGGCTTCGATCCCAACGCCCTCTCACCCCAAGGCTTTTCTGCAGGACATGTCGCCATAGAGAAAGGGCAGCTTGAAACATTAAAGCTCCTCTTGAATGCAGGATTGGACGTCTCGGATCCTACACCTCGGATTGGAACCCTCATCAGCCATGCTATTGTCACACATCAAGGCTCTGATCCAAGACTGGCATTGAAGATGGTCACCTTACTGCTAAATCATGGTGCCCCCGCCCATGGAGGAAAGATGGTCCAATGGGGCAGTTATCTCAACATACCCTGTCTACTGAGCAATCTCCTATTCGCAACGCGCGAGAAGAATCCCGACGCCATGATACGCCTGTTATTGAGCCGAGGTGCCCGGACAACAACGGGTGTCAGATGGCCCAGAGAGTTCGCCCGTTTGTCTGGATGGAGCGGCTGGAGCGATGCGGTCGCGAGCAGCTGGGTCATACTCATAAATCCAGTTACTCAGCTCGCATCTCGCGTGGATTGGTCTACAGCTATCAGCATCGCGGAGGGCTTTGAGACATTATCCCTTCTCGTTGCTCGAGATATGACAAAGGATGGACCACGAAGGCTGTGGCGCGCATTGCTGGCAGATTTCGCGACTGCCTGGAGAGATGATACGTGGGATGAACTGACATTGTTCACGCTCAACCAAGGCTTGGACATATTGTTTGAGAACCGCGGTGTGGCAGACGAGGAAAGGCTCGACATGATACTCGCAGCAGCCGAAATATTGGAGGGCTTCGACTCGAAGCCCATACTCAGGACTGTGAAACGTCTGTTGGAGTTTGGCGTAGACCCAAATGGTAAGTGGACGCACGCTTTGCGCACAAGGCTCATGGATGTCTGCATGACCCAAAGAAACGTCAAGATGGCCAAGGTGATTCGGCTGCTTATCCAACACGGAGCAGACGTGAATTACTATGATTCTCGCCGCGGATGGAGGCCAAAGAACGCTTTGGAATGTCTCATATGGGACGGGGAGAGCAATCTGTGTCAAGAAACGGTAGATCGTCTCGAAGCTCTCTTATCCAGTGGCAATCTGGATGTCAACCCTCCTGGGAATGGCCGCTATGGCCCTCCTCTTCTCTCCATGGCTCGAATGAAGATCGGGTCCTCCCTGTGCCGCGACTATAGAAGAAAAATCATCTCGCTTCTGCTGAAACATGGTGCGGATATCAACGTTGTCTCTGGTTCTTGGCTGGACATGCCAGAAAATGTTAAGAAATTTGATGAGCTCCCTGAAGACTTTGATGGCAAGCTCCGCCATGCCTACGGGCCAATCCTCACTTCGTCGGCAGTTCCTGCTGATTTACGAAGTACTGAACAAATGCAGGCCTGGGTGAAGCAATTGACAGGAGACATTGAGCCAATCGCCCCATACAGATGGGATTTAAGGCGATCCAGAGCCATCTTCCCTGACTATGTCTGTGACGGCGGCAATGTCCTACACTTTGGATGTGTCTGCGCCGACCCAGAAACACTGAAGCTGCTTCTCAAGAATGGCGCTCGAGAGCTCGTCAATGCTAAAAGCACTGCCGGCTTCACGCCTCTCATCACGCTGGTCTACGCGGCGGGCAATTATCGAATGTCGGTTGAGGATTTCACAGCCAAGAAGAAGCTACTTCTCAGATACGGAGCTGATACGTCTCTTGTATCAATCAAGGGTCAGACAGCGTGGGATTTATGCATTGAGTCTCAGCAGGAGAAGCCGTGGCTCAAGGGATCTGTGGTGGATGATTTACACCCGGATGTGCGGCCAAAGTGGTATGAGACGCGAGTAAGAAAGATTTTGAATTAAAAGAAGCCAAGGGTTTCCATCTAGATGGAGCGGTTGGAGAATTAGAACAGTAATATACATGCTTCCTATCATGTAAGAGTAAGATAAGATTGCCTAAAAGTTGCTCAATAAATTATTATGATTAACATTGTCTATTAATATCGTGACCTATATTGGAAACTCAATATGCACTTTTGCAGTCCCTGTTCTTCTGGCACCCACTTGATATATTACATTACATGTACTTCAGTCGCTGTGTCGATGTCACTTTCATTTACCATTTATAATGCTTTGTAGACAAATTAATTAATCCTCGATGTATTGTTTCCGCTTCTCATCACCCAATCCAGCCAGACCAAACATAAGCCCAGCGCCTGGGACGCGTATAAGCAAGGGTCGCAACACTGAAGTCGGTGCCCTTCATGCCTATAAGCAAGGGTCGCACAACTGAAAACTAAAGTCTATGTCCATCATGCCTATATTTACCTACGTAGGACTGTAAAGACGAACAGCTGGCACGGACCAACGTCTAATTGCCGCGAGGGAGCTGCTAGGCAATGGGTGTACGTAACAGGTCTCCTACGTGATGATCCTCGCCCAAGCAGGATGTAACATGCTGAGTGTCTCAATATTCTGAGTAGTACTGCCCAAGTACCTATTCATATTGCGGCAAATTAGGCAGCACCAAAGAGAGGGTCGCAGCAACTCCTGTGGGAATTCCCTCTTGCTTCAGCTTGAAGAACACGGACTTGGCATTTTGCCAGCTAGCCTTTCTAATTACTGTTAATCACTGCACCTGACCTAAGTCTCCAGCTTCAACAGGCGATACGAAGTTGTTTGCAGAGAGATCATGGCATTGGCTGGGAGGGAGGGCCAGCCCCGAGAATGCCAAGAATTAGCACCCAATGTCACAATCTCGTATCTCCCTCGTCATAATATAACGAACGGGTGCTCTACCCCCACCTTCCCGTGCCGTAGCTGAGACCCTGGCCACGAGGTCAGCAGTTCCACACGGGAAGCAGTGCGGCTCTCGACTCTCGTACGCTTGGTTCCGACACGAGAACCGGGATCGCAAGAAATCAATCTTAGCTGGTGCGAAACCCAAAGGCTAGGGCCGTATAAGGCCTCGGGAAAACAGACACGAACCCAATGCTGTGGAAAAGTTGCCCTCCTCCCTCCCAAAATTACGACAGGGGGCGGGTGAGCAAAAGATCTGCAATTTGCCGTCGCAGTCCGCGACCCATGTGTTTTTTCCCAAAAGTGCTTTAGAGAGGCCGCCGACTGCAGCTTGGCCTGCTTAGGTTGCAGTGTTTATCTCTCTGTGTCCCCTTTGAGTCGCCATGATGCTGATAACGCTCGCCATGGGCTAGACCTAATTCACGATGGCGATCTCATGGCCTAGAACGAATGAAAGAATATCGAGAGCCAGAGGCAGGGGACAATAACAGTTATCTGTTAGTTAAGATTGCCTGCCCCCCAGTTACACATGCCTTCTTCCGACTACAGCGAACGGCCAAGAGATTTCAGAGAATTACTACACTCTACAGGGGTTAGACTGGTAAAAAACGGTCAAGCTTACCGTGATTAATCAATGGTCATATCGGAACAGCCACTTAAGGCCTCTTGACGGCCCACACCAACAGCACATTGACGCAATGATGGTACACTTGTGCCCTGTTAGGTTAAGGCGGATAACATCAAAGTGAGCCTTATGGGGCTGTCAGACAGGCGGCGGTCCGGCCAGACTCGGTGTGTGTGTTCTGTGTCATCTGTGGTCATCACGGTGACATCGAGGTTCTTCCTGGGGAGCTTCAGCCTGATATCAGTCAAGGTGGCATCGTATTTGGACCGCCATGCATATCTATCTGTCACACGGCATGAGGCCAATATTAGCAGCCCGTGCTCGTGCTCGTGAGATTGGGCGAATAGCATCATCTGGATTAACTAGGGCGGGAGGATTGGGTGGCCAGTCAGTACGCTAGGCGGATGCCAAGAATCAGAAATGATCAAATTCAGTGACAGAAGACGGTTGGATTGTGCCCGTAGTGGGAACACATCATTTCGATCCCATCGGGGCTATCTCCCAACGGGCATTCCGGCTGAGGGAAGCCCTTCGCAAAACCACTCTCACGCCTCCTATTGCGGCGGCGACTTTGGGTTTGCTTATCTTGGATTCTTTCCCCCCCTCCTTTGCGCCCGTGGGTTTTACCCTTTCTTCAACGCTTTGCGCTGTCTTGTCTGGCCCTATTCACTCGTTTCTTATCCAGGACCAGGCAACATGCTCCCAAAGTACGAAAAGGAGGCCAACCGCGGGCTCCGGTTCGCCCTGAGCCACTCGCGCTTCTACAGGAGCCTGCTCTTGGCCGTCGCGGCCTTCCTGGCGATATTTCTGCTGCTCTGGGGCACCCACAGCCCGTCGGTTCATGCGGTCCAGGAGATTGGCAAGTCGGCCATCGCAACCATCAAGCACTCGACTCTGGGATCCGAGGCATGGCGCCCGCATGTCAATCACATCCCGCCCAAGGTGTGGCAGATCATGCTGCCCAAGGATCCGGCAAACACCACGGGCACCTTCGACCCCAAGGACCTCTCGTCGACGGCATCCTGGGTTGCCATGAATCCAGACTACGAGTAGTACGTGATACCCCGACCAACCCTCTTCTTCAAGTCAGAGTTGTCGCATCCATTGAAATACCCATCCCTGCTTGCCCACTCTTTCATGAAGCCATCCCTGCCTGTCAAACCAGTGATCCTCGCCGCACATCAAACACCCGACACGACACTAACAACTAGCTAAACAGCACCCTCCTCGGCCAGAAAGGCGCGACCAGATTCCTTAGACAGCACTTCAACCCCAAGGTCCTCGAGACCTTCAACAACCTCCCCAACGTGGGCATGAAGTCCGACTTCCTCCGCTACCTCGTCCTCCTCATCGAGGGCGGCGTCTACAGCGACACCGACACCGAGGCCATCCGGCCCATCGACGACTGGGTGCCCCCCGAGTACCGCGGCCGCGCCAGGGCCGTCATCGGCATCGAGTGGGATCGCCAGTTCGAGGGCCAGTTCCCCGACGTCCCGCACTGGCTGCAGTTCGCGCAGTGGACCATCGCCGCCGCGCCTGGTCACCCCATCTTCCGCGCCATGCTCGACCGCATGCTCGCTTCCGCCGACGAGGTGGCCCGGCGACACGGCCAGCCGCTCAGCCAGGTCAAGCCGTCGGCCATGGACGTGTACAACACCACGGGCCCGGCGGCGTGGACGGACGTCGTGTTCGCGCACCTGCAGACGGTCGAGAAGGGGCTGCGCGACACAAAGGACCTCACGCAGCTCAAGGAGCCGCGGTTAATTGGGGATGTTTTGATCCTGACGATTGATGGGTTCGGGATGGGGCAGGCGCACTCGCTCAGCACGCACGATGGGAGCATTCCTGAGGCTGCGTTGATACGGCATCATTTCACGGGGAACTGGAGGAGCGAGTGATTGATCGTATCGTAGAACTAATGACTCTTTTTTCTGCTGTATATATTTAGAATACGATAGACTACACGCTTGATGCTAATACGTTAATACGACAATGACCTAGACGGATGAATAGATTTCAGGTGACATAGCGTAGGAGGAGAGTGACAAGTGCATTCGAACCCATCATCCGGCCATGGTGATCACAGATTCCAGGCCTCAAGAACCGGAGAATATTATTGGAACACAAGCAGCCAGGCGCGAACTCCCGTCTCCCCCAGTTCTCGTGTACACAAAAGGGCTGGCTGATTGACTGGCCGTGTTGCGCGGCCGGCGCTTAATATCTCTTGGCTTGAATCTCGTTTTGGTGAGCGGCATTCTTTTTTAGATTTTTGGCGCCCAGTGTGGGACAGATCTAAAATCGATGCATCCAGTAAATTGGTTCATCTACCTCTTCAGATTCTAACGCCGGCAGGTTTGAGAGCCTACATTCTGCGTAGACCGATAAGTCTTGGTGGTTGGTACAAAGAAGCAAAGACACCGCCTGCAATTGGAACTCGGACGCTTCTCACCTGATCTGTCCACGTGGACTCGTATCGTTCTCGGACAGACAAGAATACGGATCTGGTTCAAAACCAGGTACCGTACAGGCATGACGCATACTCTGGAGCAAGTCGGCGTCTAATTCGACAGTCTCCAGCAATCAGGCCTCCATCGTCCCGTTGCTGGAGGCGAGCGGCAGATGCAGGGTCCAGAACAGACTGCCGACAGCATCCACAAACTTCGACTTGTTTCATCTATGGAAGCCGGGGCATGCGACAGAGAGCAAGGAACATGCTTCGAGCCTAAAAATACCACGTATCTGTGCATGTGCAAGCAGAGCCATGTCGTGGGCGATGGTTGGCTCTCAGCGCCCGTGAACTGGTGTCTCGTCTAGCGCCCGCTGCTCCCTGTAGCCGCTGTAAGGCCTGTAACGTGCCCCCGGCCCCAGCCTAGGCCACGGCGGCAGCAGCTGTGGGCAGCCACTAACGGGCAGCCCTGAGCCAGTAAATCGGGTTCTGCAGCTGTCTCACAAGGCGCCGGTCCACTAAACAATTGGCTCTCGCTGCATCTTGCCTCGGGCATTGTCTCAGCTTCAACCCATTGACACTTCTTGATTCATTCATTCATCCGCACAAACAATGTCTGTCTGCTTTGTCCAGCTGCTGTATAAGAGTTCGTCAATGACACCGCCAGAATGAGTCCTCTTCCTCCTCATTCCCACCACATCTCTTCTTCTGCGCCACGGCCTTTTCCTTCTCCATTGCATTCCTGAGCTGGACTCACCACACCATCGTTCCAACATCTTCATTCCCAACGCTCTTAATATCCAGCCACCGGCCAGCCAACCAGCCACCGCTGCCACCAAACCGTCTTATATATATTATATATTCTCACACGTAATCTTCCACCATGGGCAAATTCTCATCCGCTCTCAAAGCTGGCCAGACCATGGTTGAGCTCACCAACAACGTCAAGGGCGTCGCCGGCGCCGCCTCCGAGTTCCGCCACGCCGACAAGGGCGAGATGGGCCGCCAGGCCGGCCGCGCCGCCTTCAACGAGGGCGCCGACGTGGGCAAGACCATGGGCAAGACGTGGCTCAAGACCTTCGAGGTCATCCCGCGCCTCGTCTGCCGCGGCCTGCAGTTCGTCTTCGCCCTCATCGCCTGCGGCTTCTACGGCAACCGCGTCGACGCCGACCGCAAGGCCGCCGACGGCTTCTCGGCCGAGTGGATCTTCGCCATCCTCGTCGCCGGCATGTCCGCCGTCACCGCCCTGACCTTCCTCGGCGTCGCCACCCTGGGCGCCCTGCCCGTCATCGGGAGCAGGCTGAAGGTGCTCAAGACGTACCGCGCCTTTGTCTGGGACGGCATCCTCTTCATCTGCTGGCTCGTCGTCTTCGGCGTCTTCGCGGGCATCTTCCTCAAGCGGGACAGCGACGAGCCCTACAAGGGGGCCAGCACCACCGCCATGAAGACGGCTGTCTGGGTCGATCTTGTTAATGTTGTCTTTTGGCTCATCACGCTCGTCTACGGCGCCATCAAGACCTTCCTGGGCGAGAAGGTCGATTCGCTCTCTGAGAAGGCGGGCAACAAGCTCTTCACCAAGAAGCCCAAGGTCCCCAAGGACAACTACGCCGAGAGTGTCTAGCCCATCTCCTTGTTCTTATATATACCACCATTTGCTTGTCTGTTTTGTTATTTTTAGGATGGAGTTCGGTGCAAGTTCGGTATTCTTGGTGTCGGAAACGGGAGCATATACATTGATTCATCTAGAGCAGGAGTTTGGTAGTAAAATACAAGCATCATTCAAAGTTCATGATTTGACATTGGATATTGAGGCCCCCATATCAGGCGGTGGCTGGAAAGGGCACTCGTGTAAATCAATTCAGCCCTTTCATTTAAATGCCCATTGTCTCAAGCCCACCTACTCTTTATTCCCTCGTGCCATTCATCTGTCAGTGCGTCAGTCAAAATCCAGTAACTGGCCAGACACTCATGTGCTTCACATCTACCAGTCTGTAGATCACTTCTGCTGACCTTCTGAAACAGGCAGCCAGCTGAAGGGCATTCAGGGCCGCAGCACTTTTGTGAATCGAGAAGCCGCTTTTCCGGTGCCTTGATCATAGCTTCAGGTCCCCATGGCCCCCTTGATTGGGTGTCGCATCCCGCTATGAAACCTAGCACGATCGGCAGAACCCGCATTTCTGTCATGCATCACCCTCTTACACCTCGACACCTGCCTAATTGGCCTGCTTCCCACACTGGCGATGGACTCATTGTCGCTGATCCAGCTATCGGTGAAACGGCATGATTATGCTGATCAGGTTTGATCCCGGCTTGCGGCTGAGATAAATAGCAACATGTGTCTCGACGATGGTCGTGGGCTCATCAGTAGTCTTTCCTCTCAATCAACTCATCCATTCTTCATACATCATGGCCTTCACTCAGCTCCTCTTCGCATCTACACTTGTCGGCGCCGCCTTTGCCGGCCCCAAGACTTGCTCGAGCGATGTCCCTCTCTCCTGCCACAACACCACGGCCGTCGAGGACACCTGCTGCTTCATCCCCTCCGGCCAGCTCCTCCTGACCCAGTTCTGGGACACCAACCCTGCCACCGGGCCTGATGGTAAGTCATCAAGTCACCCTTTCTTTGAGTACCCTTTGGTCACAGTCTCTAACTTACATCCCGTAGATTCCTGGACCATCCACGGCCTGTGGCCCGACAACTGCGACGGCACCTACCCCGCCAACTGCGACTCCAGCCGCAAGTACACCAACATTTCCGACATCCTCACCGCGGGCGGCGGCGACGCCACCCTCACCTACATGGAGACCTACTGGAAGGACTACAAGGGCGACGACGAGACCTTCTGGGAGCACGAGTGGGCCAAGCACGGCACCTGCGTGAGCACCCTCGACCCGGACTGCTACGCCGACTACCAGCCCACCGAGGAGGCCGTCGCCTACTTCGGCAAGGCCGTCGAGCTGTTCAAGGCGCTGCCCACGTACGAGTGGCTGTCGGACGCGGGCATCACGCCGTCGTCGTCCAAGAAGTATGCACTGGCTGATATCCAGGCCGCGCTGGAGAAGGGCCACGGCAAGCCCGTCACGGTCAGCTGCGACGGCAAGGCGCTCAACGAGGTGTGGTACCACTACAATGTCAAGGGGTCGCTGCAGTCGGGCGAGTTTGTCGCTGCTGAGCCGGATGGGACCAAGGGGGACTGTCCATCGTCTGTTAGCTACCTGCCCAAGAGTGGTAGCAAGTAGAGCAACTTAGATATCCAATAAATAAATAAGCAGGTTGCTGTTCGATCTGGACGAGCACATGTCAGATGATGGTCTCAATTTCGTGAGGTCCCGCAGCCCCATCGTTCAGCAAAGGATGTATCCACTTGAATGACTGCAAGCAATATCTAGGTCCGTAAACGTGTCCTTCGAGCAGACAAAGGCCAAGTTGCAATAGTAAATGACACCATCGTTGGCAACCCATGTCTAATGCAGTGGCTGAGTGTCGTAGATGTGAAAGACGAGCGACACCGGACACGATGTGCTCCGAAGCTTAGCCGCACACAACAATCGGTGTGATCGTCCACCCCTCTCCAACAACCAATCCATACCAACCCATCTCCCAAACGAAGAGGAACCCATTGACCCAAGCCACTCGCTTCAGAACCACCCACGATGATCTCCCTCGTAGCATTCGACCTCGACGGCACGCTCGCCGAGAGCAAGCAGCCCCTCAAAGACGACATGGCCGAAGCCATCGCCGACCTCCTCGCCGTCTCCCACGTCGCAGTCATCTCCGGCGGCGACTGGCCCCAGTTCCAGAAACAAGTCGCCAGCCGCCTCCCTCCCCGCGCCGACCTCTCCCGCCTCTGGCTCATGCCCACCACGGGCACCAAGCTCTACACCCATAAGACGGGCGAGTGGCGCCGCGAGTACGCCGAGCTCTTCAGCGACGACGCCAAGGCCAAGATCCTCGCCGCCTTCGACGAGGCCCTCCTAGCGACGGGGTTTAAGCCCGAGAAGACATGGGGGGAGCGCATAGAGGACCGCGGGAGCCAGATCACCTTCTCCGCGCTGGGGCAGCAGGCGCCCGTGGCCGAGAAGGAGGTCTGGGACCCGGACTTTGCGAAGCGGAGGGTCATACAGGCGGATTTGCGCACGCGGCTTCCCGGGCTGTCAATCAACTTGGGGGGGGCTACGTCGATTGACATCACGCAGGAGGGGGTCGACAAGGGGTACGGGCTGAAGAGGCTACGGGACGCGAGTGGGATACCGCTCGAGGAGATGATGTTTATCGGGGATGCCATCTTCCCGGGGGGGAATGACTATCCCGCCAAGGAGATTGGGTTGGATACGGTGCGTGTCAAGGACCCTGATGGGACGCTGGCGGCCATTGCTGCCATTGTGGCCTGTCTCAAGAAGTAAAAGGAGAAAACTGTACCGTTGATGTGGCTTTGAGCGTCTTGCATTTACAACAGGCATCCAGGTCTCCCCTTAGTTGTGACTGTAGGTGAGCATCAATTAGTCGATGTTTCTACGTAGCAAGTCTTTGGGGACCATCTTCAACCGGTGATATTTGTCTGCAGTAATTGCCCTTGAGAAATGTTCTTGGCCCTTTGTTGAGGTTTAGGTACTCAATTAGCTAGAGTGATGGCCGTACCGAGTAGTAGTGACTGTATCAAACCATTGCGAGAGCGTAATACCTGCATATACAGAGGGACATTTGAAGAGGCACAGCAAAATACTACTACAGAATCATGGTTTCTAGACGGAGGCTTAAACACAGGGACATAAAGGCTGAAGCTATTGCCATCTGTCTAACATTGTAGACGTGGGAAGGGTTTGATGGCAGAAATTGAGTGCTACAGGGTAGGACAAGGGATGATGCCATCGCCAGACCAGCCACGTAATTAAACGGCAAACACCCCTTGCTCCTTCCCTTGTAATCCAGGGGGATGTGCCTGAGGAATGAAGAATTGCACCAGGCACCAACCCAGGTATAAATTGCGCCCGACTCCTCGTTCTTTTCAACTTTTTTCTCTTTCTTCTTCATACTTACCTTGTTCCGAATTCCCCAGATCATGAATTGGGGGATTCAGTACGGATAGCCTGCATTGCACAGCGCGGTGTTGTCCTTGCTCTATTGTCCTTCGGGGCCATAGGGGGCGGAATTTTTGATCTTTGACCTGTTTTCATTGTATGCTTGGTCGCGCACCTCGCTATGAAGAAGACGCCGTCTCTGATGCGTGAGCCGCTTGCTAGGTCTCTGTAGAATGTGACAGCTCGTATTGTGCAATCGGGAACCGCGTTCTGGACGCGTTCTGTCGGCTTTCTGATTGGCTTTCGCGTCCTGCCTGCCTCAGCTGTCTCAGTTTTTCTTGCCTGAGGCTTTTGTTTCTTTGTTAGCAGCCTCTGCTGAAAAATTCCGAAGCAAAATAAGGGGAAATGAGGTCATGCAGTTGTTTCCCTCTCCGTCTTCAGTTCTTCGTTTGCTCGTCCGCCTCCCTTGACTCGAAGGGATCGTGATGAGCTAGGCGCCCGACTGCTTACTCATCTCTCATTCAAGGTTCAAACCAAACAAGCGCTTCCTGTGCAAGGGTGCCGTGGAGATGGAATTCTCCATTATTCTCCCGACCCTCCTAACCACGAAAAGTGGCCCTGCCCTGAATCCTTGCTAAATCTGGCCTCGGTCCGCGAGGAACTTGGCCGTCTTGAGACCCTTGGTCAGGTCGTCAATCAGCATGTACGCGATGTAGAGGGGCAAGAAGGTGCCCATATATCCTCGGGCGAGGCCTCTCTGGGGAATGACGAGCCCTCCTTGACCCAGCAGGATGGCTGGAGAGACGTGGCTCAGAGTCTCAAGCAACAGCAGGCAGCCCTTGAATCCAGGGCAGCCCATCTTTCTCGCCGGCCAATCAGCGGTTTGTGCCTGGCGAATCTGTCCACGGAAATCCTGGTCATGATCGTCAAGTGGTTGGACTACCATATTTCAGCGTTGCAGGGGTTTGTTTCTTATTGTGTTTGGGTGCAATGTTCGTAGAAGACATGTGATATACTAGGTCAATAGCAAATAATAGTTGTTTTTAAGAAGTGCAGAGCCAATGCAGGAGTCCAATACTACGCCAGCCACTGATCAGGCGTTGCATAGTAAGTGAGGGAGCTGTACAGCTGCTGAAAAAAAAAGGGGAAATTCCCAGATACCAGTAATTTGATAACTTGATACCATACTCAGGCATCACAACACAAGAGCCCCGGCTACGAGCCATGTGCCCGGCCGTATCTAAGGTTCAACATCAAAATGGCTTTATCCAGCCGTATCGTATATAAAGTTTATTAACACCAAAGGCTGTGCTCGGCGTTGACTCCTTCGTCAGTATGACTCCTTTTGCGAACCTTAAGATGCTGATTTTCGTCTATTTAAAAAGGCTGCTGTTGCTGGCCTGAATGAACCGCACAGCTCAAGTCCATATCGACAATCTGCAAGGCGGTTGGGTCTCTCGAGACTATAGGTGTTAAACAGGTATTTGGTCTGTTTAACTTGGGAAGCTGCTTTCTTAATCGAACTGACTGCTTTACTGAGGAGCAGTTTAACGAGAGTATCACTGGGGGGCTACGAGGATGCTCCTCAGTAAAGCAGTCAGTTCGATCAAGAAGGCAGCTTGCTAAGTTAAACAGACCAACTACCTGTTTAATACCTATGGTCTCGAGAGACCCAACCGCCTTGGCGGCACCTACGAGCTTATGATTGCTCGTACTAATTTTAGGGAGGCTTTTAACTTCCAGATCTGCTAGCTGGGTACCTATCATAATAGGTACAACAGGTGCAGGAGGCTGCGGCTTTTCTTTGCCATTGTGGTAGACTTGAGTGTGTGCAACGACGTGCGAGAGTCGACAAAGTGAGTCTTTTACCGCTCCGAAGGCAAAGCTTGATGTAACTAATCGTCAGTGGAGCGGCGAAGGTGGTGTTATGTGGCAACGAAGGTGGCGATGGGTGACACTTGGCTTGTTTGAGACGACGAAGGCAGCGATTTGCAGATTGTCGATATGGACTTGAGCTGTGTAGTTCATTCAGGACCAGGCCAGCAACAGCAGCCTTTAAATAATTGAAAATCAGGCGTTGCATAAGAGAGTCGGAAGCCCAAACGACTGTACTGCTTCCAGATGGTACCACCAATGCCGCTGAAGCTCCTGAAATAGAACGATTTTCGTGATTTGCGCTTGTGTAACTTCTGCCGGGAAATGTTCAAGCTGGGTATAGATCCTAAAGATAATATATCGTTGTTCCTTCCTAGTAGAGCTAATGAAGCCTACTAAACTGACCATTGATAATCACGCTGAATACTTTTCCTTTATTTTTTTTTTCTCAACTCTCTCAAAGGCGGCATTTATGTTCCTCGGATCAGTTGCTATTATTAGCTCATTACAATGGCTTTAACCTTTGAGCTGCATACACCTTGATGACTTTCACCGATTTGAATAGGTAAGGGGAGGAGTATGCGGATCTTTTTCGCTACTTTGGCGAGTCTAGCACCAGGATTTGACAAGTATTGAGCAGTCATTACTATAGTTGGCGATCTCGCAAACCCAATCCCACAGCTAGCTATTAGATACCCTGTTCGAACCGGGTTCCTCGGTGCGACTCAGCTCCCTCGGTGCGAGTCCGATTGCTCGGTCCGGTTTTATGTATAAGCTTACCCTCATGGGAACCACTAACCTTGTTAAATACCCTGGGAGATCATAGCAGCCTTGAGGTCACGTAGAGCATTTGGGAACTGCTATAAATTCGATCTTTCTGCTTGTTTCAGGCGGGATAGTATAATTCCAGAAGTATACGAGTTACTTATTAGCATCGAGACAACCAAAGCCATGGCGAAACTTGGGCTTGAAGCTTTAGTGATATTGGCATACCTTTTTCAGATCTGCATTGCAGCAACCGCCCAAGATCTACCCCTTTACCTCCCACGCGAGAAGCCAGAATGGGCAGAGCATCTATCGCCCAACCTTGCTAGTTTTAGCATTGAGATGGACACTTGGCCAGACTGGGCTGGAAAAAAAGTTGGAGAACCCAACGAGTATTTCAATCAGATTTTACGCAACCTTGGTGAGAGGACCGGGCATATGCCTTTCCTACGAGTGGGTGCAATTTCTCAGGATCGAGCGACAATAGATCTCCAATACGAGGTGATGAATGCGACATTCCCGGAACCCACGCCACAAGCACCTAATCCACAAGCTGACCATATCTTCATTGGGAGGGACTTTTATGCGCTCTCTGGTAACCTCCCCGAGGGAACCTCGTTCATGTGGGGTCTCAACTTGAAAGATCTGAATAAAACAGAGACAGTGGCACAAGCTCAGCTTCTGGCCGAGAGTTTTATAGGTTCCAGGGCACATTTAACAAGCAAAATGAGTCTTGAATATGTTGAACTGGGAAACGAGCCTGACTTCTGGGGCCCTACTCGCTGGGGAAGCTACCGTGGACCTTACGGACCAGAGTGGAATACTCTAAACTACACCGCTACATGGGTCGATTTCGCTAAAGCCGTTAGCGGCGTCTTTCACACTGGAGAATCAGAAACAGAGAAACCCAAGCTGTCGCCTGGAGGTTTCACAGGCTTTATGTCGCCAGAATGGACGCCCCAAGGGCCACTTCTGGCCGGCCTACTAGATGATCCCGACATTCGAGAAAGGACGTCCCAATTTACGGAACATGCATATTCTGGCGGATTTGACCCATATGGAAATGTGCGACCTGGAGAATTGATGAACAAACTCTCGGTTCGTGCCAATATGAGCGCCATCGTTAGCAGACGACATGCTGTTCAAGGTGCGGGGCTACGTTATGTTCTGGTAGGAAATTTCGGCTTCTTTGAATCTCAGGACAGTTGCTAACAAAGTCATTAGGGTGAAACAAATTCAATCGCAAAGTATGAGCCAAAAGTTTAAATTTATATTCATGATACTAACCAGACATTTAGCCACGGTCAACCTGGTCTAAGTAACACGGTCGAGAGTGCGCTTTGGGCCGCTGACTGGCTACTTCTTGGAGCATCATATGGAATCGAGCGGCTTCATTTTCATCACGGCATAGGCTATCGGTACAACCTTGTTCAGCCAGTTGATAGCTCTGACGATGGGTTGAACATTACTCGCCCTCATATTCTGCCTTCTTATCACGCTTTTCTAATTGTTAATGAAGCTATCGGCAAATCAGGCGATTCATACGTTACAGAACTCTCTACTACAGATCTGAACATGACCGCTTATGGGATATGGGAGACAAATGTTCTCGTTCGTGCAGTTGTGTTGAACACTCAGGTGTATCTAGGGGAAGGCGAAAAACCGGGAATCGAGGTTCAGCTTATTGGGCCGGGTGCTCAGCGACCATGCACGGTTAAAAGGCTGAACTCCGACACAACCACATCTTTTACTGGAATGTAAGGCCCCCTCCCCTACTTCCGAATCAAGCATTTTACAAACCTGACTATTCATAGTACGTGGGCTGGACAGAGCTTTGAGGGTGAGTCTGGGAAGCCTGAAGGGGAAGCTTTTGAGGAGGTAGTGATGGAAAATTCCTTCCATCTCCCGGCATCTTCGATTGCTTTAATTACCTTTGCATAGCATATTGCATCAAGGTTGAATACTATGTTCGGCTAGCTTCGTAAATGCTGGAGCTTACTTGTATTTACAAATAGATTTTAGAGAAGAATTTATAGCTAGGGCAGCTGCTCAGCTATCTATTCCGATGACATTGATGACTATTAGTGCTAGGACTAGTAGTAGGATAAAATTTAATAGGCAAGGATATGAGAGTTTAAGGTCTATACCCGAAACTTTTCCCCCAAGAAAGTCAAACACTCACACGAAGCCTGGGCATACCAATGCATCAACATCTCAAAAACTCTACCGAGGGCTGGCTAGAGGTATATAACCTTAGCCATGGCCATTAAAGGGAGATGTTCATAACCACTAACCACAACCACAACCACCTCTCCCCAAGCGACAGTGTCAGTATCTTGACGTTATCATCTCTACTACCTGGGTCCAAAGGGATACAGCATTACATAATAGCGTTATGTCCGATTTTTGAATGAGTGATTATACAGCTAAGAAACTAATAGATTTAGCTTAGCGTTGAATCACTACTTTTTGCTTAGGCAGGCTGGCAATATCCCGCAGGTCACTAGACGTACCGCTGCTTGAAATCAAACTCCCTTTGGTCACTTCATCATTGAATCTTTGTGATCCCAGGGATGTACTTCAAGCAGTTCTCGAGTATTAGTGCAAGCTGCCTGACTGATTGGCGAAATTACGACATTTTGCCCCTGTCACAAATAAGGCAATCTCGATTTGTCAGCTTGAGTGAATCATATAACTTATAAGTTACACCTTCAACATCCACTCTGTTGGCTCAAACTACCGTGTAAGAAACCTTCCAAAACCAGCCTTTATCCTCTCATATTGAGTACAAGCTAGATATCGCCATGTGTCAGTCAAGTGCATCTCCGGGTCCTGCTACCGCCAACCAGCTGGACCCTGCAGTGCTGCAACTCGTCCCTGACCACCCGGCCGCCAAAGCAGCACTGGACGTTGCTCTCCAGTCCCTGCCGCCCGCAATACTAAACCACAGTTTCCGGACGTACATCTACGCCGAGGCACACTCGTCCCTCCTCCGACAGCTCGGCCCGGCCGCCGCGCCCATCGAGCCCGTCTTCGTCGAGCCCCACACGCTCTTCGTGGCCTGCCTCTTCCACGACCTCGCCACGGCCGAGAAGTACGACGCGGACCCGGCTCGCTTCGAGGTGGTCGGCGCCAGCGAGGCGGCCAAGGTGTTGCGTGAATTTCACGTGAGCGAGGCGTCCATACGTGAGGCCTGGCTGGCCATGTCCCTCCACTCGACGTCGGGAATAGCGGAGGAGATCAGCGGTACGACCGGGGCCCTTCGCCGTGCCATTGCGACCGAGTTTCACGGCGTGCCCAGCCCGGAATCCATCTTGGGAGAGAAGGAGCTCGAGGTTGTCGGGAAACTTCCGCGCCTGAACATAGAGAAGGTTCTCGGCGATGCGGTTGTTCGACAAGCGCTCGAGAATCGGGTCAAGGCACCGTCGGCGACCTGGCCAGGCCAACTGCTCATCTCACACGATAATAACCCTGACTGGTATGGGGTTAACAAGGCATTTTGAAGAGGCGTTGTGGTGTTTATTGCGGTCATCGTACAAACAAATCCAGACTAGCCATCAAGCAGGGGAGTGGAGAAAGTATGGGAAGACTTATTTGTACCTGGTCTAGTCAGAATTTTTATGTGAAGAAACTATGATGGCGGCGCCATAACCAGCCATCGGCCTTCCCAACCCTCAAACTCCTCCTCGATGAGTCCCTTGGTCTTCTCCCACGGCACTCGGAATGCACCCGAGTTGAACATTGGCGAGTAAATGGCTGTGCTATCTGGGTTGTTGGTCTCGTTGCCAAGGTGTGCTCTTGAATCTGTCAGAGCTTTCCCCCTCTGGCGCAAGATCATCTCCGTGCTGTCCTTCCCTGGCTTTCCCGTTGTTGTATTTGGTCTTCCATAGCCGTAGCTACCTAGTGAAAAGACAAACGATGTGTATGCTGGGCGCACCTGCTGCCACTTCTTCTGGCTGTGGTAGGATGATGAGGCTACCAGAGAGCGAGGTGGCCACCTCTCCGAGGTGTCGGTTTTGGCTGCTTTAGAAATCTTCTTGTACTCTTTACAAGCTTGGGGAAAGAATGTGGGAAGCTCGGCTGCTATGCCGGCTCCCCATTCTGCGATGCAGTTGGTGGCGTGGATCAGATAGTTGTCTGGTGGGAGGGAACGGATTTCATTGAGAGTCGTTTGCTCCAAGGTGAAAGCATGCGAAGCTATTACGGGCCGTGTGTGTTATTAATTTGATTTAATAATTTATCCAAAAGATTCAGTGATTTTGTTTCGTATGGCCACATGTTTCTCTGAGTAGGATGAGATGCTATCTAAGGGATCTAACTAGTTGATTATAGTCTTATAGCTAAACTACTAACTGTAGTTCAAGTTTAAGCTACATAGGTTCCTATTCTAGGGGTTTTTCATTATCTCTTAAACCTCCACAATCAATCCTATTAAATTCTAATCTAATTATAAATATTTAATAATTAGTTATAATAAAATAATAATAAAATAATTTATTTCTAATTTAATTAGTTTAGCTTTTTATTGAATAAATTTAACTCTTTTTTAAGTTTTATTTTATTTAATAATTAAAATAAACTCTAAAATAAATTAAAGCCAAGTATCTACAGTATAATCCATATCTCGGCACTGAGGATACTGAAATGGCTTTTCCCTAAGATCTCTCCCAAAATTCACTTCAACCTTAGTATTAGGACCAAGCCCAACCATAAGAAATAGCTGCCCGCGGACATGTTCAAATGCGGTGCCTGGACAAAGTCAGTATCTATCTCCCAATAAAAGTAAAGCCAGGCCTAGGCTAGCTATTTCTTATATTATACTTACTAAAATGCTTCCCGTTCTTGCTGTAAAAGACCTTCCCTACCAGTGTGTCTACTAAGATACCAATAGTGTCTCCCGCTCCAAATTCCCGTTCAGACGAAGTGTGTCTATGCAAGCCGTTATTATGATACAAACCCCCGTTACCGCTGTATAGACCCCAAGTGTCAGGGTCCCAGCCTGGCATTCGCTCAACATCGCAGCCTCCTCGCCCGAGGCCTATATAAATACTAGAGGTAGAATAGCTTGTCAGGTATATGAACATATTGACGATGCGTGGTTTTAGACGATTAAAAAAATATGAGCAAGAGTAATAGGAGTTTCTAAATACATACCAGCGGGTTCCATACTCCAGAACCAAGACCTCGAAATAGAATTTGTTGCCAGGCGGAATAGGGTGATCAGATAGCACAGCTCCTGGCCATATATCAGTCGAGTCAAACGTCAAAATTAAGAGTGGCCCATCTTCTCCGAAACGAGAAGCGGTGATACAATCGGCTTTATGGTTTATATCCCATTGGGACGGCGGGAGGGGGACCGCTAGTTGCACGTTATCTTCTCCGTCTATCTCCCCATACGCTTCGAGAATTTGGCTCAAGGACCAACCGTGCTGTTTGTCGGTTCTTGTGGTCATTTCTATAGAGCCTCGCTGCCGGAGCAATTTAATGAGTTCAATGTTGTCGCTCCTAGCTGAGGCATCGAACAGTTTCTCGTCGTCCCATGACCTGTCCGATGGCTGTGCTTGGAGGATCTTGATGAGGCAAGATTGAAGATTTCCATATTCTGACAGGGTAGCCCAACGTAAAGCCCTTTCCAGCAACTTCGAACCGAATTCAGATCCGGCATTTTTTAACAAAGCCAGCGCTGCATCTGGCCTATCAGCCTCAATTGCGACTTCTAGCGCCGAATCGTAAGAGCGGAAGAGTTGTCTCTCGAGCAAAAGCTCTACGACTGGGGTGTTGCCGCCATTTACTGCGCTTGAAAGAATGTCGAATTTAAATTCATCGCTAAAAGCAGTGGTATCGACTAGTTCTTCTCCTTTTTCCTTCTCCAATGCATAATCGAGCATCATGTCGACAGTCTTAGAGTCTAGATAGGCCGCAGCGACATGTAAAGGAGTCCTGGAGGCTTTGTCCGCCAGAAGGGGATTAGCACCACCTTGGAGTAAGACTTCCACTGAACCTTCGTGGGAGCGAGATGCAGCATATAAGGCGGTTTGCCCATCCATATCAACAGCGTCAATATCATAGCTCTGCGCCTTGATAAGGAGCTCCAGTATGTCGCTATTGTCATACGCTGCGTGAATAGGATACCAGCCCCAGTAGTGTTTATTAGGGACATTCGCCATCCAGCCGCTTTTGATCAGCTTGTCAACTGATTCTTTTCGTTGATCGTAAGCAGCCAAGAATATTGGAGTCCTGCCGCGCTTATCTTGCAAACTCCCATCAATTCCTCTGGCTGCTAAGAGGAGATCAACAATTTCTAAATTGTTATCGCGCACGGCGTAGTGTAAAGGCGTCAGGCCTTCTTCTGCTGTTTCTGCCCGATTTATGTGGGCTGGGTCATTAAATTGAACTAGTTGGTTGAGTATGAGTTCCACTGTCTTTGGGCTCTTTGAAGTTACAGCGGCCCAAAGTACTCCTTCCCCTCGCCCGTTCAGGTGAATGAGATCATCGTTGATGACCGGAGGGACAGCATCCCGCAGGTAATATGATACAATATTAACGTGGCCATTTTTGCAAGCGTAGAAAAAAGGGGTATTCTTTTCTGAGTCAGCACCATCGACTCCATGTGGTGTCTCGGAATAGAGTTCCTTGACTATCTCGAGATGACCCTTTTCAGCAGCAAACGATAGCGCTGTTCGGCCTGAATTAGTTCTATCGCTTGGGGAGAAATGGTATTTGTGAATAAGGTCCGTGATAAGACCAATTTGCCCAGCCTTGGCGGCGATATGAAGTGCAGTCATGCCACTGTTCATTTTCCCCAGCTCAGGGTCTTGTTCCAGGAGCCCGCGTACGCTGGAAAGAAAGCCATGCTCCAGGCTGTGCTGCAAAGCCTTTACTTTGTCTTCTATATTGTCTGACTCGCAAGCAAACATCAAGAGTCTCAGGATATCCTCTGTTCGTGTCAGTTCTAGAGGTATCCTATCGTTATTATCCCTGATAGATGGATCGACCCCGGCATCTAGAAGCTTATCAACGATTGAATATGATCCAGCTTCGACTGCATCATGTAGTGCAGTCCGCCCATTCGTATCTTTAGCTTGAAGAATCTCTTTCGAGTGTTCCAGAACGAGCTTGATGGTGGCGTCGCTACGGCTTCTCGCCGCCAAATGTAACGCAGTCCTCTGCTGGCTATCCTTAACTAACCAATCCGATGATTCCGGTTTGAGTAAAGATACAATAGCCACGGAACCCCTCTCTATCGCCAAAAGGAGTGGGCGTGTGTCTGCATACATGTCTGCTTTTGCGCCAGCTTTGAGAAGGTGTTTGACGACGTTGGTCATTCCTGTTTTGATAGCCTCTCCCAAGGGGCTTGCCCCGTCTTCGTCGGCGAGATTAACACTAGCACCATTTTCTATTAGAAAGGTCGCCGTGTAGCTCTGACCGTGACGGCACGCCAATAGGAGCGGTGTTGCGTCGTTGCTATCCAAGACATCCATTTTGGCTCCGTTTTCCTTGAGCTTGCGTAGAAGAGCAATTTGGCCATCCTGAGCGGCTATGTGAACAGCACATATATCATTGACGTTGAAAACATCGAGGTATATTTCATGGCGCTTGTGATTCTGGACGAGGACCTCTAGCAGTTGGTAGTGGCTATGCATCACGGCAAGGTGAATTGGACTGTCTCCGTCTTTGCCGTTACATGAGACAAGCTGAGGTCTTGCAGCCTCGTCCAATAGCAACTCTACTACCCGTGTGTGGCCCTCTATAGTGGCTAGATCGATTGGATAGTTGTTATCGTTATCTCTAGTGGTTATTAGGTCTTTCTTGTCATTAGCTCTCTTCCATATTTCCTTAGTCACTTCAACGTGTCCATTCTTTGCAGCCAAGTGTAATGGCGTGAACCCTGAGCAATCTTGTGCCTTGAGCATGGGCTGCAACTGAGAGGGCGATTCTTGATGTTCATATGTGTCTGGGTCTGTCTCGCTAGATCCCGAGATCAAGTAGCCGAGAAGGCGTTTTAGTATATCCAAATGGCCTTGCTCTGCGGCGTGGTGCAGAGCTGTACGTTGGTCATCTTCGCCAGGAATCGTGATATCGATCTTTTGTCCCTTTTCACGTATGAGGGCATCTACCGCGCCGTATTTTTGCCACCTACAGGCATATGCGAGCGGAGTGCCGAAGCTGCTCACAGAATTGATATTCAGGTTGTCGTGCTGTAGCAGGTACCGGATGATAGCCACATGTCCAAATTGGCATGCCATGTGTAATGGTGTCATTTGGGTCCCGCTCCGGGCATTAACATCTGCCCCTTCCTTAAGAAGGCCCTCAACAAGGGTAGCGCTCCCACTGCGGCAAGCATAATGAAGTGCTGTGAGACCTTGAGTATCTGCAGCTTCCATATCCCGTTTTGTTATATCGAGGTCCTTTAGCCAGCCACAGTGACCGGAAGAAGCTAACGAGTTAATTGCAGTTGATCGGTCTGCCCCATTGCGTATAAGGACCTTTACCATGTCCAAGTCGCCCCGGCTTGTTGCAATGTTCAAACTGCGCAGAAGTAGGTCATCTGTTGGTTTCTTGTTCTCCTTTGCAGAAAGCAGGAATTGAACCAGACGCAAGCTTCCACATTCGGCCGCGATTACCAAAGGGTCTATGACGGGATCGTCAAAAACCTGATGTTGGAGAAGAGCATACATGGTAGCCCAAAATTGCATCAGTTCATTGTTATTGACATAATCGGACAGTTCGGATGATAGATCAGACTCTAGAGTCTCTCCCCGCTCCCCTTCTTGATCTAGGGTAATTTTACTCTCGTAATGGCTAACCCAATGGGTTACAGCATATTCGAGAAAGGGATGCTCGCTCGTCAGCTTTGCTAAGATTAAAGGGTCATGATGTCGGTATAAGCTAAGAAGATCTAGGCAGTTGCGAGCCTTGCTATTGAAACCAGCCGAGTGTTTGTTTCTTTCTTTTTCGAAATCCAGAACGGGCTGTCGAAGGCCATCGGGTATGTGCAGATGCATATCTTGGTCAATATAGATGACTGAGCCGAAGGAAGATAGTAGGATTTCCTCCAAGTCTATAACAACGCCTTGGTAGAGGTCATCAATAGCTTGCACGTCGTTTGCTGCCAAAGCACAAGCCACCCCGACTTCCTCCAGGTTGAGGGGTCGCTGCGAAGATGCTATCCATGACAGAGCAGTCCGTGTTATTTCTTCTGTGTGAGCAGGGAGTAGTTGTAGAAAGGTTTCATATATCTCTTGAAGACTGTTTGGCATCAAAGCCAATGTACGATGCACAGTGAATATGGACAATGGCTCACTCATCTTGATCAAGAGTTCGAGCCAGGCTTGGATCGCTTCCAGGATACTATAATCAGGTCCAACAAAGAAGCCCGGGTTTCCCTTGTGCTGAGCTAGTACAATCTCACGCAATGAGCCCCTTGATGGAGAAAGTTTGGGGCGTTTTGAAATAAGCGCGTCAAGCCCGCAGTCTAGTACAGCTTCGATATCAGGTTCATCTTGTACGAGTCTGACTATTGGTCTTGAAGATAGTCCAGCGTTGCGAATAATGATGACCTTGAAGTTGGACATATCTGCGTTGGCTAGAGACTGTATGGCCTCCAAAGTGTGCTCAGGAATCTTTCGGAAAGGCGTTTCCTGAATAACGCAAACTACCTTTTCTTTAGCCCCACGCCCGGTGAGCGACCTGAGAAGATTTATAAGCCCAATAGTGTGTGTAGAACGCTCGCATATGAGATCTCTCAGTGAGTAGCTTAGATTTACCACATAAAATATGGATGGGTTGAGACACAAGAGCTGAAAACACAAAGATGCCAAAAGGTTCGACTCGACTTGGTGGCTGGTAACAAAGGCACTGGAAGTGTATTTGATGATCTTGTAATCGGCAAAAGTCTTCGGCTCTGTTATCGCGGAAAAGGCCAACAAAGCTTCAGAGTAGGAGGGTATAACAACTTCAAGCGACCCATTTAGGGAGCTTATCCATTGTCGGTAGCTCTCATGAGCTTGCAACGAGGCATGTACCTTGGCGGGCTTCTGGCGATACAATGCCATATTAAACATATCCCCTGACAAACGAGAGATTGAACGCAATGTCTGGAGAGTGTTGATAAGAGGTTTCCCCGGACCTACACTCGTTGGTTAGAATCTGACTATGGATGAAAAATAGATTGACACTTACTAGAAGAAGCATTGATGCAATCACAGAAAGACTCAAAACTCGGGCTGCCTGAAGTAAATATAAGACTTCTGCTATGCGGCACGTCTTGAGGAAGGTTGGTTTCATTGGTAATGTCGAAGATCATGCAACTTTTAGGCAGTGACTGGCAGTCGCACACTTAGCATTGAATACTATTGAAAGACTGTAATACTTACTATATGGCTCAGAATACACTGTTGTTGACGATCATGCGGACTGATAAACTTGGGATAAATGTTCAACACGCAATAAAGCTTTTGAAAAGGGTCGAAGTCTTCAGCAACCTGTTGAATCATTTTTGCTGCAATCTGGATCCAATCTAGAGAATAAAGGTGATTAAGCTCTGACGCGAAGAAAAGCCAGTTCGCCAAGCTGTACCACGAAGCATCATCAGTGAGCCGATGGGGTGTCTGGAAGAAAACCTAATTTCTGTTAGTATGCGCCTTTACTACTACTATGAGTATTGGCGTTTTCTTGGTGGGTTGCTTACAAGCGATGCTGTTTGAGCGGCAATATCAGAATATTTGTCGTTTTCCAACGCCATTGACAGGGCCTGAGATGCTATTAAAATTATGTTTGTGAATAAAAGTCTAGGATTGCCATATGATTACAATCCTGGAGCTGGTGATTGAATCTGACCTCTTTTATGATAATGCCGCCCAGGTCTTCTCCAACAAATACAATTTCTTTACGCTCCTACAAGGGTTCTTATTAGCTCACCACATCATTTCGTCTAATTTACGGTGTATCCAAGGTCAGATCTCACCCATTTCTGATGCTCTTTCAACATTTCATCGAGGAGAAATCTTGCTAGGTATTGGACATCAGCAAGCGGGATCCCTCGATGGATAGAATTGACGGAATAATTGTATTCCACTACTCGTGCACAAGGGATATATGAGTTCAGGATCTCATAGAACTCAGACCGATCAGGTCTTGATTCTTGCGCCTCAAAGAAAGACGACCTTTCAGCGCTGCAGGCTGTACCAATTCCATGGACCACTATGACACTGTAGAGGCATTTAGCTTGAGAGAGTACGATGAGGTATATATATCTGGGCTATTCGATTACTGACTTGAATTTGGCACGTCCGTTCAGCTCGTACGGGGTAGGCTCAAGCCTGCCCTTCGCGTTGCTCAACAGTTCATTCATTATATCTTCGACTCGTGAGATCAGGCTGAGAGAGATACCCAAATTTCGGAAAGCGTTGTAGAACAGGCCAGTGCGCTCCACGGAGAAGGCTTGCGTGGGAGACAGACAGACTGGACTCCTGTAATCTGATACCGGGCCACTGCTACACTTCATGCATCCAAGTCCAAGTCTACACACACTCCGCACTTGACCGACGGTCTGATGACTTTTCAATATGCAAAGACTACGAAGATATGATATCATTCTGCAGCCACATCACAAAATACAAGTGGTGCGTGCACTATTTGCTCTACCGCTGCCAAGTCCAACCTGCAGTCAGCTCGACACGGAAGAAACCTGCATTCAGCTCGATACGGAAGAACCCTGTATTCAGCTCGACGCGGAAGAAACCTGCAGTCAGCTCGACACGGAAGAAACCTGTATTCAGCTCAATACGGAAGAACCCTGTATTCAGCTCATCATGGAAGAAACCTGCAGTCAGCTTGATACGGAAGAAACCTGCATTCAGCTCGATACGGAAGAAACCTATATTCAGCTCGACGCGGAAGAAACCTGCAGTCAGCTCGACATGGAAGAATGTGATATGACGTGTTAACTACCCAATGAAATACTGTAGGCGGAACACGCGGAAAAGCCGCGTCCGTGAAGCGACCAGCTAAAACGCACAATAAAAAAAGTCCTGTCTCATCTCACGACTTGGCTACCACACCTCCCGTCCCTAGAATTTCAAACCCCCTGTTCTTTCTCCTCACAAGGAAGATGTTCCCGAGCTTCTTCACGGTGCAGCTCTGCCAGTTGCTCATACAAGTGGGCCATTTTTCGGTGGCGTTTAACATGTGCCATTGCAGTCTTTTCGTTACGGCTGACTTCCAACTTTGTTGTTGGAAGTTGAGCAGGCATACGCTGCAGCCGCTGCAGAAGAGCAACCAGTAGGTCGTCGGTGTTGACGCCAGTCAGCTGCACATTGTCCGGTATGCCAGATTGGGACACTGTGGCAGGCTCTGAGTGATCAACGGCTTCTGGGGCCAGAGGCGCTGCGCGAGTACCGTCATCTGACAGGATACTGGGTAGCAAGACGTCCGTGGTGGGAGCCTGGCTGGATATCATAGCGCAGGGTTCTTCCGGTTGGTCCTTGTTGGAAAGGGTTGTGTTATTGGATCCCAGATCAAGATAGGTTGCAGAAGCAGCGGCTGGTCGGCGTTAGTTAGTATCCTTTTCAACGCACAATATCTGAAAGCCACTGACTTACTCTGGTTGAATTTTAATGGAGGTGCATGTTCTGGAAGGTGTAGTCCAACGTCATTGAATTTGCTCATGAGTCCAGCCGTTGAGGCGCGATGCAAGTCTTTTGAATCAACGCCAGGCGGGGCATCTCCGCGCGAAGATACATTATCACTCGGAAAAGTTCCAAGAGTGCTGGGCCGTCTCTTGCCCTGTATGCTTGTTTTGAGCCATTCTTTCGAGTTTTCGGCGCGGCTCCCCACATTGCCGTTCACCTCAGCGAGAAGCTGGAACTTCGTGCCAGAGGGTCGCTGGATAAGAAGCGAAACCGAGAAACAATCCCCGATTCCCTGTTCTTTAGTAGCGGGGATTATTTTCCAGGTTGCCTGATTGTGGATGGAGCGCGAAAGAGTCGTAGAGCTTCGCTGTGACGACGCTCTGACACTCAGGCGGTGCGTCTTGGTGAATTCAGACTTTCTCACACTTGATGTCTTCGCACCCAAAGACGCAACATCCCATGGTTTCAACTCGCCGCTGATCTCATTCGAATGCTCCAGAGATTCATTAGTTGTGAAAGCGTCGACAAATTGCGCGCCTTCAGAGGCAGGTTCAAATGATTTGAGCACAGGAATATCATTCGGGCTGTCCTTGTCTGCTAGGACCGATAATTTGACCTCGAATTCCTTGAATTGCTTCGTAGAGTCCTTTGGAAATGGAAAGATCCTGACACCTAACAAGCTCGCATTGTTGTCGTCTCCTGGGTCAAAGCTGCCATGAATTTCATAGACAATCTTGAAGTCAACATAAAAGCCAGCGACTGCGGCCTGAGCAACTGTAGGAACAATATCAGATCTCACAGTTCCATAGTCCTCATTCAGCAGCTCAAGCGGAAGTGAAATGACACCGGACGACTCAAGTGACATCTTGTCGAATGATGCTTAGTTGTCCATCACCTGGTCAGTGACAGACAAAACTACTGCAGGATGAGGCTTTATATCTGCACCCCCCAAGCTGGTGCTCAAAATTTTTAGCCGATAACAGAATCAGACCAGGCTCAAGATATGTCACACTTGACAACCCTGAGGGTTGGGATGACGTGTCCTTGTATGGGTCTTATGACGAGCTGGCCGTCTTGGCCGTCTTGGCCCTCCTTAGAAGGGGGGCGACAGATATGCAGCTTATGTAGCTTATGCAAGTCCGCGCGACTTTATCATTTTCAGGCCTATGTTTTCACGGCCAATGATCCTTTCTTGACTCATATAAGTCCGATGTCCACACACCAATAGCCACAATGCTCAGCTAAGAATATTATTTGTTGAATGTTAGTATAACAAGATTATATTTCTAAAGTCATTCTTGTACATCCTTCATTGAAATCATGGTACAGACTAGAAAGGAAAAGGCCGACCCTCGGCCAGGTATATCCCGAACAGAGACTTTGCGAGGTGAAAGCAAGAAAGAAAAGTCATCGACTCCGGTCCAGGAAGACGAATTTGGCGAACTGAGGGACATTCTTCGCACAGCCACAGCCATCGACAACTGGACACAGCCCGCCGCTATGCGTTCTTTGAAAACCAAGATCATGAATAGCTCATCCTTTGGATGCAATGGAGATAAGTTCCTCCATCACTTGATACAAGCCGAAGCACAAAAGAACAGCCAAATCGACAATGTTTGGAAGTTTAGCGTAAAGCCAGACGACGGAAGCTCTGCGCAAAATGTCAAAGAAAATTTCACAGGCGTAGGCCGAAAAATTCTGATATGGATGCTGAACGATTCTGCCTTTCGGAAGTATTTCACAAAAAGGCCTTCGTCTGAGCACCATGGAGAGGATCACATGACCAAGTTAACCCCAGTTCACTGGGCTTTAACAAACAATCATTTCGCATTCATCGCGTGCCTCCTTAATATTTACTGCAACGAGTCTAGCGGGTCTGGTATGCGAAAGTCCTTGGATGGAATATTTGAAAAGCAGCACGACAACAAGCAAAATGCTATCCACTGTGCTGCCTCCGTTCCAGTTCCCTTTATACAATTTCTATTACTTATCTTTCCTGCTGATGCTCTCACGAGTAAAGATTCGGATGGCTGCACCCCATTGCATATTGCTTTGCGGCATCACGAGATCACAATGCCACTGGATGCTCCACCGCCCTGCGCTGATGCTGAAACAAAGGGCTGGGATAAAACGTTCTCTCCACTCGCGACACTGAAGATGATTGAGGAGCGGGGTGACAGTGATCTAATGGAAAAGATCCTGACTACCACGAACAACAAAGGCGACTCTCTTTTTACAGAGTGCCGCCTTCGAAAAGACTTGAATCAGGACTTCCGGTCTTACCTCAAGCGACTGATCTTCGATAAGGTCAAAAAGGTCCCTGATGTTAGTAAAGCTCTTTATGGCTATAAAGGAGATACCAAAGAACTATGTCTCGATATGTCCGACTTCAATCAATCATCGCATGACTTTGAGGCCTATGTACAGAGGCTGAAGCAAGTCGATGAAAAGGTTCTTGAATTCGAGGAAACGCTTCTTTTTGTCCATCTACCAGACTTGAACTATGTTAAACAACCATGCCCGCCCAGAGCTATCTCTGAGCTGTTCAAGTGGTTGAAAGGTCGAGGAGTGAAAACTATTAGGAAGCTTAGTATTCCGGATAACACTGCAAACCCACTCAGCGATATATTCGTGCAACATCATATCCTTAATTCATTCAGGGTCGAGGAACTAGATTGGCGGAAGCTTGACGTTAATCTCGACATTTTCATTAGTACTGGCATTAAGGAACAAGACCTTTCACCATCTAATTGTTTGAAAGGCTTAAGGCTTTACTCTAGTGGAAATTGGAGTATTCTTTATCACTGGATCAGTTCGGACGGTTTGGAAAAGCTCACGAAGGTAAGTCACCATATTCTCTCCGTATCATAGATTATATTGGGCTATTGACTAACTTAATCTTCGGTATTAGCTCCGAAAGGTTTCCATAGATGTGATTCTCCTGAAATCAACAAAGGTAAGCTCTCTTTAAAAAAGAATTGTCCACAAGGATGCAACCATATGAAAACAGATCGGACTCATTCAAATTAGGACTACTATGATGAAGAGACTCGAAAGCAACATGAAAATATGACTTTGCGGTACGCATACCGCCTGAAAGACCATGCGAAACGCAAAAATGCCTATGAACTCGAGGTTAAACATAATGCAAAGTGGTATTATCCTCTTGCATCGCTTGATCCCGATGAAACAGCAGCACAAGTTCTTCAGCATCCTTTCACTGGACAGTTGAAGTCATTCTTCAGTACTCTAGAGGAACTTTTGAATAGAAACTCGAGAACCGAGGCTGGTAACATAACAGAAGAGCAAATGCAAATTGAGCGTCTCTGTGGATTGGCGCTTCATCCCAATGATAATCCTTTTGCCGATCCAGATTCCAAACCACAAGACAGGAGAATCAAGGTTGCCATAATTGACAATGGTGCCGACAGAGTCCGTTTTGCTTACCGTCATTTGATTGCCAAAGGTCAATCATATGTCAACGCGGAAGTAACGGGCTCTGACCGGTTACTACCATGGTGGATGGTCTCTGACCCACACGGAACACAGATGGCGTCACTTATCGGCCAAACGAACCCCTACTGCAGTCTTTATGTAGCGAGAGTGGGTAGAGGCCGAAACGATATCCAGCCCGAGGCTGCCACAAAGGCAATCCATTGGGCGATTGAAAACTGCGTGGATATCATATCCATCAGTTGGACACTCAACAAGGCAAATGCAGAGCTCAACAAGGCAATCGAATCTGCATATGAAAATGGAATCATTGTCTTCTGCTCGACTGCAGACGAGGGGGCTTTATCGAATGCTGAGCCTGTTGGTCAAGCAGCCCATGTCCTAACTGTGAGCGCGACGGACCAATGGGGACACTTGACTTCCAAGGCGACTTCGTCGCGAAAAGTTGATGTGCTCGTTCCTGTAGAAAACATCGATGCCCCTGCGCCCGATTACATGATCAATCAGAGTAACACCGTGTCAGGATCGAGCGTGGCTACGGCGCTAGCTGCGGGCATTGCTTCTCTGGCGCTTCTTATGCTGAGAGCCTTTAACGGAGAGGAATGGGATGACGAAATGAAGGACGCATCATCTGCATATCATATGAGGAATAGGATCAAGAATGTCTTTGGATTGATGGCTGAGCCTAACACTGCTATCAAACTAACAAGACTGTTTTCTAATGGGTCTGATTATGATACGGTGCTAGATGAACTGATACAGCGTTGGCAAAAGGTTAAACCTGATAATTCATAAGCAATTAATAGACACATAACAAATATAACCACCTTGCCACCTAGCGGAGGTTTTCTCCGCAAAATTCAAAGAATCAGGGGCTTCTCCCCACTTCCTGCCGCCTAAGACCCAATCAGCAGTCAGTTCAACTTCTTTGCCAAGACAGACTGGGCAGAACTTAAAATCGGGTTATAGGACGAGCGCACCCTTGCAATTGCGGCTACAAGATCTACATCTGGGCCGGCCGATCTTAACTATTAGAGTCTAATATTGCGAGTCTGGCCTTTCAGCTCCCTACAATTGGCTTCAAGCATTGAACATTATTACAACTGACAGACGGCAAGTGACAATTAGCACACAGCCGCTTTCATCCGCCTCTTGTAATTGACCTTGTTGCCAGCTATTTTTTCATACCCGGAACTAACCCTACTAACCCCTAATCCAAGCACTAACCAAACCTAACCAGGTTTTAGTATGGATATTTGGTGGTTAGCTATGACCGGTTGGATCATCCACTCCTTAAGTTATGTTTCCCAGGCGATGACTCACCGGCGAAGTGATGGAAGGTTATGCACGTTTCTTAGACTTTGTTAGCTTAGGTCCTCACGACTCAAAATGGATTAGAATAATAATTAGCTCCCCAATCAATACATTGCTTGAGAAGCTCATAAATAAATCTCAAAAGTCTAGGGAAACTTTAGAGCTCTAAATGAGCTCTGCGAAAGTCAAGTTAGAATATGGTAGAGATGAGTGCTTCTTTCATTACCCAGTGCCTTATTTTTCGCAAGAATACCTAAGAGTGTCAGATTGGAATTTAAGATTAAGAATAAAGGCTCTGCACAGAACGAGCAGTAGAATTATATAATCGAGATAATACACTCTGCTATACTGTCCTTCTTTGTACCTGTTTTCTCTATATAGTCCCCATTCCTCAGCGGTATAAGTCTGTGTTGGAGTTTGTGCAAAATCTTCAATGATTCCATTCGCAACTTCATGTCTATGTCTCGAGCATTAAAAAACCCAATCCTTCGGTACTCGCCCAGGTCTTTGTTTGTTGGCTCAAGTATCAAACCAGATAGCGTCGTCTTGCTCTGTGTCCTCAGCGGCAGGAAGCAGAGAGATTCTATTGGAGGCAATTTGGCGTGCTCCTCGTCTGAGATGAGTTCAAGCCTATACGAGGCACGTCTCTTGGCGGCACTGAGGTGGAAAAGAAACCCCTTTAAGCGGAGAGAGCCACCTGTGACGCGACCCATCATGTCCTCCCCCGCAAACTGCATCTGTGCCCCTGCAAGAGACACAAACGGTGTAGTGATGCTACGGACGCGGTAGAGGTTGGCACCAACTAGAAAATCTCTGATCCCTCTCTTGGCGGTCCAGAGCCTGCCCCGTATTAACCCCCCAGCGTAGGAGAGCTTTGCTTGTTCGTCCAGATCATGGTCATCCCAGATATTACCATATGTGACAGAGCCATTCATAGACGCCCATGACCACGACGGGGCAATGTAAGCCGCGTGTCTCTTGACATGCTGACCCGGCCTCCACAGGAGCTGCTTTGCGATATCATCACGCCAGAGACCAGCCAAGTAGTCGGCGGGACTTCCAAATGCTCTCCCTATCCCAGACAGAGCGACCAACCTATCCTTTTCTGGATAAGTCAAATCGCAGCTAGAGTACTCTTCTACGACCGACTCCCATCGAAGCACGTCGGAGAGGCGGTTCGTCTCGCAGTACTCCGAAAGCATGTACGTCGGCATCTGGCCGATCTTGTTTTTGTACGAGAGCCCGATCCACTGAGTTGGACAGGCTTCGCAGGCACGGAGGCAGAGACAGTCCCAGTATATCTGGTCTGATCCGAAATACAGCACTCGTGGCGCCAGAAGAGTTTCCTGGAAAACCCACCCGCGATCTCCCAGCTCACAGCCGTACACGTTCTCGCCGAACTGAGTCATCAGGTCGTGTACGTGGAATGTGAACTGTGGGCTTGTGTTCTTCCAGGTCTCCTTTACGCTACATGATTGTGCTGCGAAGGGGTCTCTGGCTGCAAATAATCCACTGCCGCTGCCGTTGGATGCCTTCGACGCGGCAAGGTTGCAAATCGAGTTTGAATAATACGCTCCCATCTTCTGGGACTCTTTAGACCAATCGTCAACAGAGTCTTGAAGAATGCAAATGCTGTCAATCCAGATGTATTGATACCCCAAGCAAAGGGTCGCATGCATGGCGTCGACGAAAGTGGGAGTCAGTGCTGCATCCGGTAGTCTCTTCTGGAAGGCCTTCAGGTTGGAAGACTTCAACGACAGAAACTTCTCTGTTCCCCAACGGTGTGATAGAGTTGTGTAACACGTATTCTCTGGGAGTACACTCCCTTCAACAATCCGGGGACGAATATTTCGGTCTTTATCCACGTACACGAGCCTCGTGGGAAGCTGTGCTCCCAGATTCCTGGTCAACTGACACAACTCGTGCCGCTCAACGCAGTTTTTGATCCAGCATCGAGTGATTGCCCAGGTGGATGGAGAGTTTGTATTGACTGATAAGCTGTCGAACACAGGATCTGATTGGACCATTGACTGATATGTCTCCCAAAACTCGGGATCTATAAGTGTCTGCCTCCGGTGGAAAGTCGTCGAGTTTTCTTCTGTCTCAATCTGACATGGGGGGAATTGGCTGTACGTTAGGTTGCTCGCGGTCACAACTGGATATTCCATTGCGCTCTCCATGAGACCTGGTGCTTCGACGGGAACAATCGGCTCTCCCTTGTACATCTGCGATAAGCTTAGCTCATGGCTGACAACAGCCTCTGCCGAGTCCAGCATTTCCTCCTCTGGTGGCATGAAGCTATACGAGAAGACGAGGGAAAAGAAGTCCCCTCGTGTTCTCCCTTGAACAATGAGGTATCTCAGAACTAGATCAGCTGGAAACTCAAAACCATCTCTGATGCGCTTCCGGTCTCGCAAGAAGCAAAGATGGCAGCCTTGACTGATCGTAGGGTCACCTGAACCATAGAGCTTGTAGGCTCCAGAATAGCTGGATTCATCGTCTTCCCCATCCTGTCTTTCCCTATGCCCGAGAAGAAATTCACCCTCGAAAATGGCCTGGCAATCGGTACATAGACTGGATTGTTTGCCATCATTCGTCTTGCTGAAGGTAGGTTGTGGTTCACCTGCTGAGCGTTTCACTGTTACAGTGTGAGTATCGGCCATGTTGAATGCAGTCTTTGAGTGGCGTTAGAGCTCATGACAGGAGCCATGTGGAAATTTTCTCAGGCTCAATCTCTCCCAAGCACTATTTGATAAAAGATCAACCCAGCAACTGGGAACAATCAGGCGGTTTCGTGAGGAGTGCGGCTGAGGAGGACCTGGCTAGCATAGCCCCCGCCAAGGATCGATCCCTGCAATTGGGTCAACTTTCAGAAATGATTGGATGGAACCATCCACAACGTCTCCATCCATTTGATTGCAATGATGCTCGCGAGGCAGATCGATGTCACCTCTGTGGTGTAAATGCAGCCCACTATGCCTTGGGTGCGTGAATCTAAAACCATGGAGCATCTCTTGCCATCAGCATGGTGCTCCTTCTAAAAGTCTTTCAGACGATTGCTAGTGCTAACTTGGGGAATATCGTTTGATTCAATTAAAAATTTGATTCAAGACTAAGGTAAATAGTCATAAAGCCAAAGCAACTACAAAGGTGGTCTTCAGAATTATACCAGCGCGGCTGGATGATTGAACACATTTGAAATTATAGGCTACATTCAGCAACTAATCTCAAAACAAATGTGATCTCATAGTTCTATCCAGGTCCATTCTATGTCTCTCGCCAATACTTCCAGGTTACTGATTGGTTTACGCCTTCCAGGTCTTTTCCAACAGTTCCTTGATGGTGAGCATTTTTATGTCTGGAAACCGAGTGGTAATAGACTTTTCAAATGGCAAATTGAACTCTCCAGCGGCCATCAAGTTCTCCAAGATAGCATAGAGACCTTGGAGATGCTCTTTCGGGAAGAATGTGTATGCTGGAACATGGCAGGGTAACTCAGTGATTTGGCCCTTTCCTAATTTCTCTAAATCGTCGTGATGGACTTCAAACTGAGTACCTAATTTGTCAAACATGTTTAGCGATCGGTCATTTTTATGATGGCTGCTCTGACTGACCCTTTGCGTCTTCAGCTAATTTAAGGAACTCGTTCCACGTGAGCTTATCCCCAACGATGAAGGTGGTATCTTGCCATTGAGGCAGATCAAGCAATCTTGCGACAACTTTGGCGACGTCAAGCGAATAAGAGAAGACGACCGGTTCATCGCCTGACCCTGGAATGGCTGCGACGTTGTTTTTCATGTCAATCACCGGAGACATTGGAGTCAGGTGAGTTTCGATGTAAGGCATGCCCCAGTAATCAGCAAAGTAGCCAGGGGCAATCTCAGTCCACTCGAGGCTGGTGGTTCGGAGAAGGTCCACGGCTTTTCGCTGAAACACAGCCCACGGGTTCAGAGGACTTTTGGAACTGAAAATTAGACCATTTAGCAACTTCGATTAAGAAAAAGCAATGAGGTGGACATTCTGCTGATCTTGGTATAGATCAAGAACTTACGAATCGGCATTTGGTGTGCTCCAGTTGCTCGGTATAAAACGCTTAGTGTATTTGGATTTGTCGGCGGCGCGTATGACGGCTGCTTCCACCTGCGCTAAGTTGTCATCATGAACACCGAGGCAAGATATGACGGTCTCGACTTGGTGCGCCTCCAAGGCCGATGTCAAGGATGATTCGTCATCGTATTGAACCAGGACGGTAGGTGCTTCTGGATCAACCGTGGATGGAGCCTATAGATCCCAAATCAGAAACTGAGATGTGTGATTGCAGCTGCAAGGGAACCCGACCTTTCGACTGAGGATAACCACTGAATGACTGGGATGCTCCTTGATAGCGTCCACGATGGTTTTCCCAACATGGCCGGAGCCTCCTAGAACAGCTACATTAACCATTGTGATTCATAAAGTTGGACAGAGACCTAAGAGCGTGATTAGACTACCAATGCCAGCCTGCTGCAAGCTGGTCCTTGTATTTGTAGTACGTTGTGTCTTCGCTCTCTTGTTGTTAGCGAGCGGGGTGGAAATTCTGAATAGCCCATCTCCTCTTCCAAACCCGGCTTGGTGACATCTTGCCTAGCCCCCGAAGGCCGAGTCCAACGCGCCGTTTATGGCCAGCTCGGACATGTGGCGATGCCGAGCAATGCCACGGCTTAGAAATCCTTGACCGCTACGGAACCCGCGCGTTCCTTCAAGCCAACTTCAGATCAACATCCCCGCTATACGCATTGACTCCAAAAACATGTCAATTAGTTGTAGTCCCTACCCTACAAACCTAATCTCTAGTCTATTTAAGCTTGTAATAAAGCTTATAGTAGTTGTCTGTAAAAACTAAGTTTATCTAGGTAGGAAGTGAGAATCAACATATTAAATTTGCTTGTTGCTGCGGCGTTGATTGTGTTGCTCGCTCATCGGAAGCGTGAGAGATTTTAGCCCTACTTGCCTCTATTAGTTTGATTGCCATGATGGTCCTGCTACAATTGCTACCTCTTCTGTGGTGAAATGGAACCCATTAGGCTCATGAATCGTCTGAGTGTAGCCGGGCTTATCCCCAACCGTAGGTAGTTCGAAGGTGTGAGCTTGGAGTTTTCAGCTACCCTAAAGAGGATAGCTCCAAGACTCTTAATTGTTTCATTTTTATGATGGCTGCTCTGACTGACCCTTTGCGTCTTCGGCTAGTTTCAGGAACTCTTGTATATTGCGAGCCGGAGAACATGGTCCGTGAGTTCCAGGGTCAATGTCAGCGCATTCGTCTGCTGGTCGTAGTGAAAGCTAGTCATATCAACCGAAATGATTGGATGGAACCACCCGCAACGTCTCCATCAATTTGATTGATAGGCAATCACCAACAACCATCCATAACCTCATGAATTGCCTCTAATCATAAATAGGAAGACCATGAAGTAAGGACCATGAAAATATTGTTACTGATAGACCCTGGCCAGGCTTATGTTTGGTGTGTAATATTATTCCCTGAACATGATCAACCGTTTGGTCCAACAACCAACATACATGAACCCCGGTTCATTTCACCAATAGCATCAATTCGTTTTCTCTCTTTCCACAAACGAGAGAAAGACAAAGCGAGGTAACTAAATTCTCTTCTAAGCAAGTGGGTACAAAGTAGAGAAGAACCTCCTCCTATTGGTGGCAGTAAGCCCCTTGGTATTTCATATTTTGCATGGCAAGCTATTGCAAGTGTTGAATACTGGATAATCTAATGTTCATCCCTTTGGACCTATTAATCGCCATTATACAAAGTCTCACGTGGAATAGCACCAGGGTCATGGTCCATGATCATCCGCTCCAGCTTGGTTCGCCAACCTAGATAGTAGCTCAGATTTGACCCCGGGTAAGGGCAGATATTTCTGAATTGATTGTAGGCACACAGAATCCTGTGGGGCGAGTATTAGCAGGGGGTCAGATGGCTGGTGAAGCGGTCTGATAGTAAAAATGCCTCGTGTTTGCTGGCGTGGCCAAACCGTTGAGCGACCAACACACAATGTTACCTCTTTCCTCAGCGCCCAATCTTTCCATGATCGGTCCTGATTAGATTCCCAGCCCAACAACAGTCCAGGCTTACACGTCGCTAAAAAGTACGCTGTAGAGAAACGCATTAGATGGGGATTTAGAAAAGGACAGCACGAAATGGGGCTACAAGAACAATGCGGTCTCTTGACCTTGCCACCGGAGATCCAAACGAAAATATTATCCCACCTCGCTGTGTTCTTCGGCAAGTCAAGCATACATGCGGTCCTCAAAACTTGCAAGCAGCTATATGAGATAGCGCTTCCACTCACCGTAAAGGTCTTTCGAAACACTGTCCCGTGGCCTGGAACTCACGGACCATGTTCTCCGGCTCGCAATATACAATTTTTACGCTACATTCTCATTACCAAGCCCTGGTTGGCCAAGCACGTGAAGACTGCAATTTTAGGCAGGTTCTCGACTGATCATAGAGGAGGCGCAGATGGCAACGAGACAGCCCAAGGCCAAGAAAGCATTGACCGCGAGGAGCTCGCCGTCTATCAGCAGTATATCCAGCTCAGATTACGTCAACTAGCATCAGGTGACACTGCTTCATGGTGTGATTCTTGGGTAGAGGATCTAGGGAATGGCACTTCTGATGCTCAGATTGCCTTGATTCTGCTTGCCTGCCCCAACATTCGAACTCTATACTTTGAAGTATCCGATTCCAACCATTTCGTCCGATTGCTACGAATGGTTCGGGATATATCGGCTCGAAACGACCAACCTGGGGAGCGTGGATCTGGACAGGATGACGGCCATTGTACCAAGACAAGCGTGCCCCTCTGTAATCTCCAGGAGGTCTTTCATGAACAGGGAGGCTTTGCAGAACGCCAGCAGGACTTCCACATTGAAGCATCAGAACTCTTTGCATTACCTCGGCTCCGGATTTACGAAGCTCTCGGGGTTCAGGGGACGGAGACTGCAGCTGCAAGCTTCGAAACCCTACCGCTTAGAGCTTCTCCAGTTGAACAGATAACTCTATCTAATTCATTTTGCACTTGGCCTATCTGGCATATACTGGGCAGTTGCAAGGAGCTCAAGAAATTCGAATTCAGTTGGTATAAGCCTCCTTGGCTTGAAGCTCCAAATTTATTGATGCCTGTGGATATAATGAATGCTGTCTGGATTCATCGTCATACACTTGAATACCTGTACTTGGATCTTTACGAGGAGCTCGATCATCGTTGGGATCCTGATGAGTCTGATTACGAGAGGCTATATCTCGGAATGAGGCTTCGTGAGATGCGTTCCTTGAAAACGCTTGTAGTAGGTATGCAGGCCCTAACCGGAATGCTTGCCTCCAAACCTCGTGGACACCATAATATGCCCCTCAAGGTTGAAGGTGCCCCCAGGATGGTGGATTGTCTCCCTGACAGCCTACAGTGTATTACGATTCATTCTTGTGGCGAAGCAATACTAGACCAGCTGCAAGAGTTGGTCAATTGTGCTTGGCAAGGTCGCCTCAAAAAGCTCAGCTATATTTGTGTGCTCTATGATGATTGGAGGGCAAATCAGAAGGAGATTTGGGAATGGCATCAAAAATTCCCAAAGCGGCCAGAGGGCGGCCAGCCCACTATCACAGCCGCCGCGTCGCGAACTAAAGATGCAAGCATGCACGACTCGTTCGGGGTCTTTTCCCTCTCCGACAAAGGGCCGTTCAATGCTATATCCAAGATCTATGCTCCCCATCTTCGTCGACAATACTTGGAACGCAGAATGAATATAGACTATTGGAATGCTGAATATAACTACCAGGACGACCCTAACTTGTTTGATGATACATATGACAAGGGTTACTCGCTGGTTTGGTTGCCAAAAAGCGTCAGAGAAGCTGTAGAAATCGAGTATTATTGACCTGATGGAACAAGGGCAAGGCAGGAAGTCGCGGCGACGAAAGGGGCCCTTCTTATATTCTTCTTGTTAATTCAGGATAGAGGAGCTAGCTATGGGCAACTTTCACTCTGATTTAAAGCTTAAAAGCATTTCTATTTCGGCTATATCCTCTGACCCTTCTTCTTCGTGGCAGTGCTACCGACTACCCCTACATGTTCTTCTGGGATTGGTGTAAGACGAGTGTATAAAGGAAGCTAGGCGAAAGAGGCAATGACTACATATTGGGCGGACTAAGAAAGGCTATATTTTCCAGCTTTCGTATTCATTGCGTTGAGTTGTCGGGCTTCATAGTTATTAGACTTTATTCTCTTTCTCTTCCGTGTTACGGGCAAATCACAAAAGGACCCGTCTTATTTCTCCCGACTACTTAGGATTTGTGAAATTCCCATCACGAGGAGCCTCCAATCTCTCTATCCAGCATGTCAGCTACAAGACAGAGACCCAAGCCAATGCGATGGACTATCTCAAACACCTGGAACCCCTTAAAGGTTTCCGCCCAGATCCTCATCGTCGACGCAGCAAGTCGACGGATACCTACGCCGTCATACTGCATGTTCTCGATGGCCTCGGCCAATTCCGTCTCGAGGACAAGACTCACAGCCATGTCTAGGAGCTTGCGTTCATCGGAACGGAGCGACTCGGGCCCTGACACTACGACGCTTTGAGCAATTGAGCGCAGCCAGTGTGTGAGCAAAAGGGCGCATTCGAGATTCGACAACGCGTGCTGGATGCTCCAACTGAACGTTTGCGTCCGCGCAACGAAAGCGACTCCGACCCGGACAGGCACACTCAGGGCGTGAATACATTGCAGCACCGCCCGATCTAGGTGCGGCGACCTGTTGCCGATCTGAATCTGGCCGTTGGCGAACGCACTCGCAATCTCCTCCGGGTTGCTGGTGATGAGTTGGCGTTTGGGTCCAGTGTTGACATTGATGCGGATGTAGACGAGGCGGAGAACGGCGGTTGAGTTGAACCCGATGGGGCCCTTTGGCGAGGAAGGGTCCAGGGTCGAATCGTAGCTTGCTTCCCACGATTCCTGCCAAGCGCGCAAGGCTACCTCGATGCGTCTGACGAAGTCCGAGTCGAGCGTGTTTGGAGTTGAAGTGTTGGCGTTGCGGGCAAAGAAGATTTGCTGGAAGAGAGCATGGATCATGATGTAGTTTCCAAAGGCCGAGAACCGACCTTGGACCTTCCCTGAGTATAGCTCTTGTAGAGCTAACTGGAAGGCTTTGTTTCCTGGGTGAGCAGACGAGTGAACAGTGGCAGCCCATTCTGTGGCGGAGGGTGCTCGCCAGATTGTAGCACAACACGGTAGATTAATGGAGACATCTTGGTTGAGAAGCAGAGGAGGGACATTGAAAGCCATGCACTGGAGGTTCAAGACAATATATGCCACAAAGAGAGTCCTACGGCGTTCTTCTACTTGCATCCACACATCCCAGGAAATATCCCAGTGAGGTTCGCCTTCTGGCTGGCTGACACCTAATTCCCGGACTACCATAGCAACCTGACTTGCTATAGAGAGTGCATCACGCATGAGTCCACGATCACTCCATGACGTCAAAGACATCAAAACAATGAGGCTTTGGAGAAGACGAAGGCCGCTAAAGCCACACCGGCCGCGTATCGCCTGCGACGGGGGCTTCTTTTGTGGGCTGGTAACCAACGAGGGTTGACCGTCAGGCAAACTTGAGGTGAATCCGGCATATCCAGCCTCAGAAGTGGCCGTGGCCTCTTCATTCCACTCATCGAACCGTTTGTTCACTATTGCCTTGGCGACACGATATAGCTCATAGCCCTTAGCGTGCTCAAATCGGTAGAGCGCACCCACGGCTGCTATAGAAATGACGAGTTCGATGCCAAGAGATGTTGTAGAGCTCGTGGTATGGAGGAACGGGAGATGGTCATGGTAACCACGGAAATAACCCTCAAGGTAGCGAGACAGTGTAGGTCGCGAAGGGCAATGGAAGCCGGGTGGCAGGAGCTCGCCGAACGCAGACAGGTCGCGAGACAGTTGTTGGTAGTCTTGACAAGAAATCCTCCACGGGCAGGCGTACGGTCTATTATGTTCGACGGCTGAGAGAGGTCGATAATTCGTGCTAGGCGCAGCTGATTCCGGGTCGGCGGGCTTTGTCTCAGGCTCGAGCGAAGGGAAACGCATCGCGAGTGCGCTTGGGTCTCTTGAAGGGGTGGAAGCGGGAGCAGAGAGGAACGGTATCGTATCGGGCGCAGAATCGACGACAGGACGGGGATTCGGAGCTGTTCCCTCGATGGTAGCTCGTTGGGTCTGGGAGGCAGCAGCATATTGGTGGGAGATGTCGACGAGAGACTGGCCGGTATCGAAAAAGTCTAAAGGGAGTGGCTGATCGCCGGGTGTGAAGTCGTCGTTCCATAGGAAGGCGAACTCGTCATGCCCGATGCTGTCGATGAACGATGTGGGTTCTACCATCGAGGTTTCGGTCGGTGCCGCCAATTGAGCGATCGGCTGGCTCATTAACAGCTGGGTATGGGTTTCTTGGTCATTGAGCCCTCCGATGTCGAGACTCTTGCGATGTACAGGCGACGCCGCATCGCCAGTCGGGGATGCCAAGTGCTGTTCGCTGTGGCCATCGTGGTGGTCGTTATTGATGCCACTCTGTTCGCTGGAGCCGCTCTCTTGGGGATGGGACAGGCGTTGGTGGCGGGACAGCAAGTCTCTGGTTATTAGAAGGCATTAGACATTGTTCGCATGGAATGGGCTGGATCATGGGAAACTTGGGCTGCAGTGACTCACTGTCTGGAGAAGGTCTGACCGCAATCGCACGTGAAAGGCTTCTCGTGGGTATCTGGGAAATCGAGACAACGGGATCAACAATGGATAGCTCCACCGGTCAGATCAAGTCAGGCCAATGGGGCCTGGGGGCTTGCTTGCATACGGGTGCGTTCATGGCGTTGCAGATGCTCCACGCGCTTGAACTGGCGCTGGCAGAACCTGCAGGGAGCGACACACGTGCGAGGCCTTCCGCGGCCCATACTTGAGCAGTGTCTCAAAAGCTAGAGCAGTCTGCAAGTCTAGGGCTGCTGGCTGGCTCGTTGTCTGCAACACACGATGGGATGTATGTAGTCATCAAGCGACGAGAAGGAGGAGAATTGATTGGTAATTGCAAATCACGTGTGACGTCACATGTTCCCTTGTGCCCATTTCTTAGCTACCCTAGACCAGACGACATGAGGCATCGTAGAGATTTAGTTTCAATTGGTGCTCAGGTTGTGTTGCTACTGCTAGCAAACAAAATAAGATGTCATGAGGGAAGAGATCCTTAAACACGGAAATACTGCTAGCTTGCGATATCGCTATGTATTGGTGGTGCAATTGAAACCTTTCGATGCTAAATGCCGTACACGTATGGGTTAGTTCAAGCTGATCTCCAAGATTGACTCAAACCTCCGGCAGTTCTTCTAGATAGCGACAATTTGTTGAGGATTGGGCTCATAAAGCACAATGTTATAGTTGTAGCTGTGTGACTCTGACTCGCTCTCAAATCAGGCCATGCCTAGAAGAATTGACCCTTTGCCACGACAATGGATCATAAACTCCGAACAAAGGTTCCTGTAATATGGTAGATAGTGGGGGAGCAATCCCAAAACGGCAGGCCTTGCCTTTGTGAATACAGCCAACATTCCTTTGTGACTCATTACACTCAGCTCCGGTCGTGGAGCATAGGACTGTGTGATGTTGGAAACACGAGTATATATATAGCATCGGGGGTGTCGATTGCTTGACTTTTTCCTTCTTTTCGAGGTTAAGCAACACCCAAAGAAGATACTAGACTAACTAGAATGCTTAACAAGACCTTAGAAATTTCAAGATCCAAACAGACAATTAAGGAGTCGTTTGAACTGTTAAAATGACCGTAACGACAAAGCCTCCTGGGGCTGAAAGTCATACCACTGAACTTACCGTCATTCCATCAAGACTTCTTGACGGATCGACAAATGCTGTCGATCTAAAGAGGGATGGGACAGATCAGGAGCCTCCATCTCCCGTCGTCGGTGTCCCGTCCCTGGTGCCCGTAAACCAGGATGGCCGCCCTGTTGCCACCGAAGAAGAGATTGCAACTCTCCTCCACGTGGTCGACGACATCCCATCCCGTACATGGATCGCCTGCCTAATTGGTGCCTGTGAACGGTTCGTGTGGTTCGCAGGCACGATGCCGTTGCGTGAGTGTCGCCTGCCAATATCGATCTGGACTGCCCGAAGACTTTTGTCGTATTAATGCGGTAGCCGGTAGAAAATTATATCCAAAACGCCCCGGGAGGTGCCATCCCCGGCGCACTTGGGCTCGGCCAAGCCACCGCATCCAACATTGTCAACGCGTTGATGATCTCCTCCTACGTAACGCCCATCCCAGCTGCTATCCTGGCAGATTCAGGGCACGGCCGCTATAGGACCTTGGTATGGTCGTGCATGTGAGTTTCCTAGTCTCGAGAACATTGAAATGAGACAGGGTGTTAAATTAGTGGATACAGAATCGAAGCCATTGGCGGTACCATCTTGGCCGCCACATCTCGGTCTGGCACATTCGAGGCCGAAGCTGCGCTCCCGGGCATGATTGTCGCTCTTGTGTTTCTTTCGTTTGGCTCTGGCGCTTTCAAGACTGCTGTGATACCATTTATCGGTACTGCCCCCTTCTCTCTTCATAATGATACCCCCCAGTCATTGTTCAGGCTCTAACCGCCAAGCTAGTTGACCAATACGAGGAAACAGAGTTCCGCGTGAAGACGTTAAAGTCTGGAGAGAAAGTTATCACGAGCCGAGAACTGACAATCACGTATATTTATAACGCGTTCTTCTGGTGGGTTTAGTTTTCAAGAAAATGCTGTGTATGATCGGTGGACTCGACTTGGGAAGCTAATATTTCATAGGGCCGAAAATGTAGTCGCAGTTGTTACAGTCGCCACGCCTATTCTGGAACGATATGTCAATTTCTTTGCTGCGTATCTTGTACCCTGTGTGGTCATGTGGCTCACCTTGATACCACTTCTCCTCGCTAAGAAGAGATTCGGTAAGTTCAAACGCTATCTCTCCTCAGATATGATACCATAGTGACTATTCACAGCAAATACCAAGATGGTGGAGGAGAATGTTATCCCAGCAGTAGCAAAAGCTCTGTGGTGCGGTGCCACGAGCGGGTTCAGGATGGACGCCGCCAAACCAGCAGCTCAACTTGATCGCAAGCGTCGAGTTGTTCCGTGGACCGACTCTTTCATCGACGACATCAAAACCAGCCTGTTGACTTGCCGTGTGCTGTATGCTACAAATTCTTCTCTTATGCCTCTGCCAATGAACTCACACACTGTCCTCATTTTACAGCTTGATATTCCCTGTCTACTGGCTCTGTTTCAACCAGGCATTCAACAATTTGATCTCCCAAGCTGGGCAGATGATCACTTATGGTATTCCAAACGATGTGATCATGGTCACCGGAGCCATAGCCGGTGTCTTTGTCGGCCCCCCTCGTCCAATACGGCCTATACCCCTTCCTCATCCGGCGTCGTATCGGCTTCGGCCCCATCGCGCGCATCACCTTCGGGTTCGGCCTTCTGACCATATCCATGGCCTACATTGTCATTGTCCAGCACCTCATCTACCGGACAGGGCCGTGCTACGACCACCCCCTTGCCTGCGCCGCGGGCCGAAACTTGCCTAACAAGATCAGCGTCTGTATCCAACTTCCATTCTACTTCTTGTCTGAGCTGGCGTCGGTCTTTTGCTGCACGACAGGGACTGAATATGCATACAACAGAGCTCCCAAGAGCATGAAGACGCTCGTACAAGCAATATGGAACCTGATGGCTGGAATCGGGAGTATACTGGCCATGCCGCTTAGCCCGCTAGCACAGGATCCTCGGCTTGTTGTCATGTACGGCGTGTTGACGGGGCTAATGGGAGTTGGCACAGTCCTGACCTGGGCCATCTTTGGGCACCTGGACAAGGAGGAGAGTACTATGCTGTGAGCAAAAGAGGCTACCACATACCTTGATATGGATTGACCCGGGAGGGAGTGATGTTTTGTCAGTGGTCCGTTCAACCAAATGACCAACTGAAAGTGAATGATGGGGTATCTGAGAGGGGCAAAGGCAAGATTTGGAGTTGACTTCCGAGTCACTTGGCACAGTCGTGGTGTTTGGTGAATGCATCCAGAGTGAGAACGCCACTGCTTTCCAGCGCAGCCACAAGGGCTAAATTCAACATGGGGGTTTGCGATTGAGAAGTAAATGCATAGGTATATTGGAGTTTTGACTTGTTTTCAGAATAATACATTGATGAAAGCTCCCAAGACCCACCCAGCTGTTGCAATGGACTCCCCGGCCTCTGTCAATTGGGGCGTATACACACCCTACATGTAAGCATCAAGCATAGTCATGTCTGATTTCGAGCTTGGTAGCCCACTGGGGGTCTGCGTAGCTATGTACAATTCCTCTATGCCTATTTGTGGTAGTCACGGGTCGATACCAGTCGGCTCGATTCCAGCGCCTTGGCAAGCCACGAGGGCGGACGAAGAAAAAGGACATGATCATCGGCTTACCTCAAACAAGCACTGGTGGCAGGAGAAGCCCAATGAACCACAAAGGAGTGAACGCAAGAGGGCGGGGGACACATGTTGACGGGCATGCAGTAGCTATAACGTGATATGTCTGATGGTGGCGGAGATTACAACGGACATACCATATCTGAACTTCAAGAATTACTCGGAATTTGCTGAAGGTTCTTCGTTCTCCTTTCCTTATACGCCTCATCCGAACAATGGTTCGGCAGTGTTCGGGCCTAGGAACACATACACCAGCTGGAAAGGGCAAGCCGGGGGTCACTGTAGAAATGTAGAAGCGTACTTTGTAGAAACTTTTTAGTGTGATTTATTGCTGCCAAGTTACTGCCAAGGTAGGAATGAGTGGCAACTACGGCGCCACTTAACTCCATGACTACAGTATGGTGCAGCCATTGAGAGCAGATGGACTCAATTACATGATTATTTCGGGTAAGTGGGATCATAGACAGTTTAATAACCATTTTATCATCTGATGGGAGAATCAGGGTAGAACAATTAAAAAAAAAAAAAAGAGAAAGTCGGAAGAGAGAGAGAGTCCGGCGAGTGCTAAGTGGAGATGGGCAATGGCGGACGTCTAATTTTTGCAATGGGGACCCCCCGGGGATGCCTGAATGGAGTTGCAAATCCATGTTGCACTCTGTGCGGGTCACACAGGCTCATGGGTTTGCACTGTATCCCCTGCTTGTCTTTCTCCTTAGTTCTCATAAGACGAGTGACTGACTCGTCCTCTTGAAGACAGCCGGCCCGAAGGCAAGCCTTGAGATTACCGAGTCTAACTGTGAAAAGATATCCGGGGTAGAAAACAGACTCAATCCCAAGTTGTTCATCCGTCCGGAGAACCTGGAGTCTGGGCCCCCGCAACTCTTTCCTACAATGCGCGTAACCCATCACAAAGAGAAATTGCCGAGAACTACTAGTATCAGTCATTGGCACACTCTCTTAAACCCGATACTAAAATATCTACAGTGTCACAAACCGCACCGTACTCCAAAACTAGCCCACATCTACATGGATGAGGTTGGGAAGCGGCCACACAGTGTTGTGCAATGGCGTCACCTAAGCGACAGTGTCGGGATCATGGCCAATCATGACTGTCTTTTACTGGGGCGTGAGATCTAGTGTAGACCTACTCATTTCAATGGAACCGCCCACAATAATAAAGCCGACTCGTGGGTTCGTTCTCCAGCGTCACTCCACAGTCTCGTCGTCACTTAATCGCGTTTAAGCTCGTGGGCCACGCTTAACCAGAACCTCAGTCCAAACCGCCCAGAAGACGGGAGAAGCATCAATCGCACTTGAACAAACTTGGGCTTCCGCGGGAGGCACATGATCTGCAAACATCGCTTCAGGGGGCCCTGTCTCTCGGAATTGCTGTCAGACTAACCCCAACCAACACCAGCGGGGATTTTCACCCAATTGTCTGTGATGGCTGTAAAAAGCTGCTGCCTACCCCGTCTGGGGTGGGGAATATTCCCAATGTTCCACAGTTTGTTCGCCGCTACTCAAGGTCTTCCTCCAGCTTCTTGTTCCCTCTCTTGCCCCCCGTTCCCACCAACACCAACCACCAGAGTCTTCCCAGGAGTAAACTAGTGCCGAATTCACACGGAGCTGTCCTACTCCGTACTCGCTCTGCGGCTACGGGCGTTCTCGACTCTCCAAAGGCGGCATGTCCCCAGTCGATGATCCCCACCAGATGCCCCTTGGTCCTACGTCAGCCAAGCCCCTTCCATCCGACGTGACGTTTCCTCATTTTCGTCCTCGTTGGCCGGGTTGGAAAGACGGTGGACGGGCCTTTCGTCTCCCAAACGAAGTTTAAGGTCGGTCCCAAGTGGGTAAACAACCGTCGCATCGAGTCACGTTTGGATTTGTCAAAGGCTGATTCCCAGTCTGTCGGTGGAGAAGTCCATGCCTCTGCTTCACCCTCCAATACACGAAACATTGAATCATGCTCGGATTTCCCTTTTCGTCATACCGAACCCGCAGGTTGGACACTGTCCCGCCGTTACATTTTATAAAGATGAATGTCTCTGCCGTTGGTCCCTTTTGTAGAAGTAGAGTTTTCATTATCCACCTTGAATCTGGTGATAGTAGTTTGGGTACACAAGAAATAGCAAGCTAGATTCAGAGCTGCTCCCTTACTTCCATCATGGGTAAAAAATACTTTGGCTTTCGAGGCAGGCAGCTGAACCTCGCCATCAGTTCCCTCGGCAGTCTTGATTTCCTGTACGTGCATGGCAGAAATGAATCTTTCAATGAGGACTTCAATTGACAAACGGAATGAACAGGCTGTTTGGCTACGATCAAGGAATAACTGGTGGTCTGCTAGATCTCCCCGCGTTCACTCGCCATTTCCCGACCATCAACCCCCTTGAGGAGGGTCTTTCAGATGCCGTCAAATCACAGCGTTCTGCCAACCAGGGTATTGCTGTCGCAGCGTACAACCTGGGATGCTTCCTCGGCTCAATTATTTGCATCTTCATCGGCAACTACCTCGGTCGACGTCGCACAATCATGACCGGATGCACGATCATGACAATTGGAGCCACCCTCATGTCCAGTTCTTACCACCTCGAGCAATTCATCATCGGCCGAATTATCACCGGTATTGGAAATGGTATCAACACCAGTACCGTTCCCACCTGGCAATCTGAGTCGGCAAAGTCGCACGACCGTGGAAAGCTGGTCATGATTGAAGGTTCCCTGATTACGGGCGGTATTTGCCTGAGCTACTGGATTAACTATGGTTGGTTTTGATCCCACTGGTCATTTCTGTCTTGTGCACCTTATTTCTAACCGATATGTTCAGGCTTCGCATGGATTGGTGACAAGGAAGTCGCATGGCGATTCCCATTGGCTTTCCAGATTCTCTTCGCTGTTGTCATCTTCACGTCCATCAAGAACCTCCCCGAGTCTCCCCGATGGCTGGCCATGCAGGGCCGGGACGACGAAGCTCTGGAAGTTCTCGAGGCTTTGAATGAGAAGACTCGCGAAGACCCTTATATCCAGACCGAGTTTAGGGCTATCAAGGCCACCGTCGAGGAGATGTCTCACGGCTCGTTCCGCAGTCTGTTCGACATGACAGAGTACCGCGAGTTCCACCGTGTTGTCCTTGCCTACGTGAACCAGATGTTCCAGCAGATTTCCGGAATTAACCTCATTACCTACTACGTGAGTTACTGAATTATTGGAATAATTAAAGTCAAATTTTATTGGTTCTGACATACGCCAATAGGCTCCTTCTCTCTATGCTCAGATCGGTCTTGAGGGTGATAACTTGCCTAAGCTCCTCGCTGCTGCCAACGGAACGGAGTATCTGCTTGCTTCTCTGCTCCCCATTTTCATCATTGAAAAGGTCGGCCGCCGTAAGCTCATGCTTCTCGGTGTAAGTTCCTCCGGATATCTATTGAAGTAACTTAGTTGCTAACGACAGTCTTAGGCTGCCGGTATGGCCATTTCTATGGGCGTGCTCGCTGGTACTAACTACCGTGTCATTACCTTCGACGACAAGGCCGCTGGTATCTGTCAGGCTGTCTTTCTGTTTGTCTTCAACACCTTCTTCGCTTTTGGCTGGTTGGGAATGACCTGGCTGTACCCTGCCGAGATCGTGCCCCTTCGTATCCGTGCACCTACGAATGCGTTGTCGACTAGGTAAGGCGCCCTCTACTAATTTGGTGTCAAAGATGGGCGAACTAACGTCTCTTCTAGTGGCAACTGGATCTTCAACTTCATGGTTGTCATGATCACTCCCGTCGCATTCGACAGCATCAAATACAAGACATACATCATCTTTGCTGTCATGTAAGTTTCAGATTCCGCACTCATTCATCTCGCCTTTGAGCAAGTGGACTAACCTTAACTCCCCGATAGCAACGCATTCATGTTCCCATGCGTCTACTTCTTCTTCCCCGAAACCCGTCTCCGCTCCCTCGAGGAAATGGACGACATCTTCAAGAAGAGCACCAACGTGTTCGACTGTGTCAAGATCTCGCTCAACGAGCCCTTCCGCTACAACGAAAAGGGTGAGCTCAAGGCCGAGTACCTCGAGCATGCCGTACACCGCGAGAACATTTTTGAGAACTCGGAGTCTGGTGGAGAGAAGAGGAGCGACAGCGATCAGGCCAACTGATTTAAAACAAGGAACGATGGCTGATTGTCGGATTAAAGAAAGGCTCTGATGTCTGGCATCAAAACATTGGAGATGAGAGTAAACTTTTAGAATTAAATAAAGGCCTCTAGAAGGTACATCTTCCCTAATCATCTCAATGTGAACTGCTTAAGCCCTGGCCGTCTCTGCAGACCCAATATGACAACTTGACAGATAAATTTTGCGAAGATTTCATAATGCTGTAATAAAACTATTATAAAATGCGGCCTTGATCGGATTTTCTAAGTTATATAGCCAGTCAAGCGACCGTTATAGAACATAGCATATTAACGCCCTTTTCACGTAAAATTCATAATACTTAACATAATCATAAGAAATTATCGATATCGTGCTTGTTAATGAGTTAATTGTTTTGATTGTTCGGTGAGAGATTGATTATAAAGTCCAAAAATAGTAATGAAAGATGCTACAGCTGATATCTCAATATGCTCTATGAGCTCAAGACTATAGTTGGAAAGAAGGGAAACTCTACAAGCCCAAGAAGGAAAAAAAGCATAAATTACAACGTTCTTTAAATCGAGTCACGTGCTGCATTGGCAATGCGTCAAGTTAGCAAGCCATGGCCAGTACGTATCCGTGGACCATACTGCTAGTCGCTGCAGCACTGTGATGATCTGACAAATGCCTTGCAGCCCTTCGGTTGAACCGATAGGGATCTGAGTCCAGATGATAGTCTCCCCACGGTCTCGTAGCAGAGCGCCTTGTGTTGCTGCTACTAGTGCCCAGGTATGCCCCTGGACAATGATTCCAGGGAGAAACATTGCTCGCTCTAGAAGCCGTTCCTTGTCCGCACCTAGCTCGTCAAGTCGGTCCCAGTGTGCAGAAAGCCAGACGCTCATATGTTCTAGCCCTGCCTTCCGATCCGTCTTGATGCTGAGGCTGATAGGGCGGTTGAGTAGGGCAATATAATCAGTGTGATTGATGCTGCCATGGACCGACCTCTGTGCTGCGGACGAGAGAGCTCCTTTGGTTGGCTGAGACTTGGGCTGCAAGTAAAAGCAAAAGTCGACTCGGTCGGCTCGCTTCTCTGGCTTAGTTCTTTGGTAAAGACTATAACATTCGATGATTTGTGCCGTGGTCCTAGAGGCACAGGGCAAAGAGGTCATTAGCCAGTCTGTCCACACTATGCCTCCCTCCACTTACATGTTTGTGTGCGCAATCTTGACGGGCCTCGGGTCACCTGGTTGATTCACAACGGAATAACGAAGCGCGGCTTTCAGCAAAGGAGAGTGAACTTCGCTGTTCCATGCTGCCTCGGAATGGCCGTTGACTTCGCAGGTATTGGCCTCTCTCCAGATCTCCACAAGATCGGCAATTGGAGGCATTACCCCGAGGTTCGTACGCTCGCCGGTCGTGTCAATGAGTCTTTGGGTGTTGAGTAAGTCTGAGAGAAGAACGCGCTCGTCTGGGTGTTGTTCGGAATAGGCTCGTATGGAGTGCTGTTTTGGTTCCCGACGCGAGTTTTAGCCAACATTTCAAGATCAGGACGGACGGGCAGCTTTTGCAGCCTGGACTCACCCAGTCTGGTTGTGTGAGGATGCCCATCCCAATTGCATCGTTTTTGATAAGGTTCACGAGGTCATCCAGCCTTTTAGGACGTTGTTTCTCGCCAGTGAAAGACTGCCGGTCGATGACATGGTTAGCCTGGAACAGGACAAGGTGTCTTGTAGGGCTCGCTGTCCTGCTCCTCCTACAGTAGCTGGTGCTGCTCTCGCTACATTCTGACTCGGTATTCAGGCGGAGGCGTTTGTTTGGAGGAGATTCGGTGGTGTCACTATCGGACATTGTTGGTGACGGAAGCTGGGAGTATCTGGGGACAGCCGAGAGCCAGGCTAGAATACCAGTATCTTGCATCTATAATGAGAGAGCGATTGATCCTCGCGTGATTAAAGTTCTATAATTCAATTTTCCCTCACGGCCATCGCTGTGGTAACTAGTGTGGCGTTGGTTGTTGGTTGCTGGCTGTTGGCTGTTGGCTGTTAGTTGTTAAACACTATGTGGGTAAGTTATCATGATCTGCTTGCGCCATCCAACTTCCAAATGGAGTGACCTGAATATAGCGGACCCTACTACAATAGCCATGTACTTGATTATCATATCTGTAATAGCTGAGAGTATTAAGCTTCTTCAACCCTTCATTGTGCTACGTGATGTCATTCCCAAAGTCTGAGTCGCTATTACAGTACAAGTGAGTGTCCCCTCGGGTTATGGGAAATTTATTTTAGAGGGGGGTGGCGGGAGAGGAAAGGCTGTCTTACCAACGGGTAATTTATCTTAATAACGGACGGGTTATCTTACCAACAACGGACAAGCTATGTAAGACCGACATGCCCCCGGCAACAACTCATATATGTATGTGTATGTGCCTTAAGGCTACTTAATATGGAACCAATGAACATGAAGGACTTAGAAATCGTAGCAGGGGAAAAGTGACAGAAAGAGGGAGGCTGGTCTTGATCCGAGCAGCCTATCAAGAACTTGTGTTGGCTAGTCAAGGTTTTTATTGTAAAGGTGTATGGCATTTCATCGATTCCCCTAATCCATGTTAATGCTTATTATTATGCTTATGATGCATCCACTGGGATGAAACTTCGTTCATGTATCCTTGGTCACTCCCCGTGACAATGCAGTAATGGTGATTTATTTGGCTAGCTGTTTTCCTGTCATCCCCCTTTTTTTGCAATTGCTCTGTATGCTTCATACATACCAGACCAGCTACGATCTCACTCAAGAGACCAAGCTCATTCTTGGTAATCATGTCGGCACTTCAAAGATCACTATCGCCCATGCTGGTCCCGGGTTTAGCTCTTCTGACGGCCGCATTCGCACAAAAAACAACCGGAAGCCTTCTTACCGCCCTTGCAAAACACATTCCTAGACCCTCAGGACTGCATCACTTCTTCTTGGGCAACAATGGCAAGATCCGGACAGCACTGGGCATCGTGGTCGCACTCAGCCTAATTCGCTGGGCAAATAGATTCCTCAATGACATGGCGCGCAATTCCTGGCGCGCGAGTCCCCCCAGCGACTGGATCTGTTCCAAGGAGATTGCCGTCGTCACCGGTGGCTCTGGCGGAATCGGGAGGACCGTTGTTGAGAAGCTTATCAACAAGGGCCTTCGCGTCGCAGTGCTTGACTTGAAAGATCCACCCGAGGCATTCAAAGAACAAGCTCGTATCTTGTTCTGTAAATGCAATGTAACGAAGCCAAACGAGGTGGCAGCTGTTGCGGAGGAAATACGCACCAGCATCGGACATCCCACCATCCTCATCAACAACGCTGGGATATGTCGTCCTTGCCGTATCCTAGATGCTTCCGCAGAGAAACTGTACGAGATATTCTCTGTCAACTCTCTCGCCCACTGGCTTACTGTGCAGCAATTCCTCCCCGACATGATCAAGAACAACAAGGGCCATATCCTCACCGTGGCCAGCGCAGCCTCCTTCCTCGCCTTACCCCGGTGCAGTGATTACTCCGGTAGCAAGTCGGCCGCCCGGGCGTTCCATGATGTATTAGGCAGCGAGCTTAAGCACTTTTACCATGCGCCAAATGTAATCACTACTGCAGTCCACACTCAGTTCGTCAGAACACCCATCATCCAGGACATCCAGAAGCGTCTCGACGAGGAGGGACAGAACATTCTCGAAGCCGATTTCGTAGGCGAGAAGATTGTTGAGAGGCTAGTGAGCAAGAGGGGTGGTGTTTTAATTCTTCCCGAGAGTCGGTCGTTTCTTTCTGGAGTTGCTGCTTGGCCGGCGTGGATGCAAGAAATAGTGCGGGACAAATACGGGCGTGCCTCGGCCAAGAGGAACGAATGATCTCGTTAGTTCAGATACATGAAAGACTGTTGTCTAATCCTAAGGGTGAGCTCATAGTAGTAACGCTTTGCTGATATATTTGAAATAGCAAAGGGAAGTTCCGGGCACAGGTTTAATGGAATGCCTCCCAAATCGCTTTTGTTCCTAGCAGATTGCCTCAAAGCCTTACATTACGTAGGCCACTGGAGATCCCAGCTATTAGAATAACAAAAAATAACATGGGTTTGGGAGTCTGAGTAGCTTGACTCACACAGTAATCATAGTCTCAATCGGATCTTCTGAAACGCCTAGCTAGTATTTCCCTTTTTCTGATGCTTGTGGAAGTGACAGCCTCCTCAACTTCTGACGGTGTTCTAGATCCTAAGCCAATAGAGACACCTTTAGGATCGGTGCTTCTGTTGCTTGTAGCTCTGGTAGGAAGCTTTTCTGTATGGGCGTCCTTCGATATACAGCGGTCAAGCCAGTCTTTTAGTGAGGAGAATAACTGGCGTATGAAGGATCGCTTGCGTATGATAAAGAGTACTGAAAGGAAGACAAAAGTAACAACAACTAAGGCTCAAGTTATCAATAAACAGCCAAAAATGCAATTGAGTTGCAGGCAGATCTTACAAACAACAAGTTTAGCCCACCAGGCACTATTTTGGAACGCTCCAAAGTCCATGGCGAAAAAGGATGCGAGGAAGGAGAGAGGCAGCTGTCGTGAGAGTTAGAGCTATCTGCAGATACGTCCGCTACTGTTAGAGCGACTCACAAACACGATCGTCACAATGGTGAAGGTCATGAGGGTCTTCCCTTGCTTTACTGATAGAGTTGCCTGAAGATTGGCAATTTCACTTTGTTCCAAGGTGAGTGTTTCACTGATCTATTCCTGTTAAAGACCTTCATCAAGATGGGCAGTCGAGACTTACAGAAGATTGTATGCGGAGAGATATCCTTTCCATCTGGCCAACATCATCAACCACGTAGTTTGACCTTAGAGTGGGATTTCTGGAGCGCATATTGCTTGAATTATTGGTGAGCAGCTTTTGCTCAACATCTTTCTGGTACTGAGCAACCGATTTGAAAATATTGAGTTCGTCACGTATGTCCTTGATTTCACAGGACATCCTCTTCGCCTCTTCTGTGGCTTTCCTTATCACATCGTCTAGTAGAAGATGCTTTAGTCCTTGTCGATCATTTGTTTTCAGGCTGAATTTGCTGAATCTCTCGAACAGCGCTTTTTCGTCTCTTCCCTATTAATGCGTTAGACAAAAATCATGGCCGAGCAAACAATATGGACGAACAATCATGTTGATATAATTAGACAAGCTTTGACGGATAGAGACTTGTTGTTCGTGCTCTGGCTCCTTATCTGTGGGAATACGCGCCCTCTCATAAGATCCGATGCAGTAGTCAACTAAGAGCTTGCTCATATAAAATGGACTGTATGGCTGGTAGCGTTTGCCTCGGATCTTGGCTTGTTTCCGGATATGGTCGATGATGCCTTGTGGGAGTGTCTCTTCGATCCCATCGATTGGATCCCAAGTTGCCGTTATTAGCCATTCTAGATCGCTTTAGTATAATGTTGGTGACAATAAGAAGGCGGAAAACACTTACTGTCACCGACGACCCAAGCCCATAGTTGATTAACCCGGACTAAACGCCAATGGTCCCCCTCGCTCGTGTTGTCTCTAAGACTTTTCGTCACAACTTGGGTCTCATTGCGGCGCTGTTTATCGTCGGACGAACTAGGCTCGGCTGAAAAGTGGTAGTACCATTCGTCGAGCGTCGAGGGGGCGTGAATAGCTCGATTCTGGTAGGCTTTTAACAAGTCCTGGCAGCGCCGGGTCTCATCATGAAGCTTTTGGCGTTTGCTCTTCTCATGGAGCTTATCGTCACCGATAATTTCGGCGTCGTCTGAGCATTTACCTCGACAGTATTTCGCAAAGGAGAGGTAAGGAATCTTTCATCAAAGGTTAGCATATCGAGTGACAGAGTTGAAAGTGATACTCACATAAAGTGCGGTACAGCGGCCGTACTGATCGCTGTTCTTTTTCTCTGCCTGGAACAATTCGTAGCTGTGCTGCGGTCTCATAAACCGAGATGGCGATGTCTTGTCTGGAATTTCTGCCCAACTGTCTTGAAAAAAAGAGTTGATCATTTTGATTCGATCTTTGCTGATTCTCTCATCATCGCTGATTGTCTCCCCATTTCTAATTTTCTCATCTTGGCTGAATTCCTCATCTTTCAGTATCCGCTTCAAAACATCCTGTGAAGTCTCTATCAATTTCTGTTATTTCCTCCCAGGTTGCACAGATCCTGAGCCGCTTACCTCCATCCAGACCATCTATTCCCCAAAGTCAGCAATTTATCCGATGACGCGCTCTTGGGTACACTTACATTTGTCGAAGATAGGTGAACCCATGTAAACTTGGGTTTCGTTTCATTTTCAGGATCAGCTATCAGAGGACGTGACTTCATCCTCCCATAGATCTTTTTCAAATTCTTTACTGCTTCCTCCATAATTCTCTTCGGTCCTTGTCCTTCGCTGTAAATGACTTGCTGTACCGTCCGAAATCGTTGAATAATTCTTGATTCCTCCTCGTCAGCGTAAAATTGAAAGATTGAGGCGCTATGATCTTTTAGGAAGCCCTCCACGCCGCCTTCAGGCCGCGGGAGCTCATAGCTTTCACTGTCCTTGATAATGACAATTTGAGGATCGTTTAGCATGTCCATAATAAGATGCTCCTGAGCGAATTCACCACCATAGTCTTCAGCATTAGATCCACTCTGATCTTCGCCTGGTCCATTATCGTCATCATCCTGATCGTCTTCGCTGTCATCGTCGTTGCGTTCGCTCGTGCCTGCGGGCATGGACGGTGTAGTAGCCGTTCTCGGCCTCGCCCTAGTCAGAAGTTCTTTTCTTTGGCTCATTTTCTTCGCTACCAGTCCCTTTGCAGAGTCTATACACTTCATTGTCTCCTTCATTGATGTAGAGTTGACAAACAGTAAAGCGAGAACTTCTGGAAGAGCATGGTAGGCTGCTAACTCGATGAGACTCCAATCTTCCGAATTGACGCCGTGCCCAATTCGCTCTTTGCGTTTTGAGACGATCGATCGCGCAAGATTATCTCTGTTGCCTTTTTCCACTGCCCAATTGACAGACTGGTTTTCCGTGTTCGCTACTTCGAAGGCTACATCCAGCGCAGTTTGTCCCTCATTATTTGCCGCCCAAACATCGTCATCCTCCATATGCTCAAGGATGAGCTCGACCCGATTGGTGCGCTTAGATCTGGGACTTCTTACTGCGAGATGCAGTGTCGTGTCCCCCTTTTTTGTTTTCTGTCCCGGTTTAGCTTTAGCTTCTAGGAGAAGTTTTGCTACATCATCGTGCTTGGCTGGTTCTGATTCAGTATGATTTTCCTTGTCTCCATCAACAGAAATTTGACCGAGGAGTTCCCCATCTTGCTTCTCAACATTATGGATGTCCCCAAGTATGGCATGATGTAGTGCGGTCATACCTTCCCGATCCTGGAAATCAATCGGTGTATTTATTTTCTCATCCAAGAGTTGTTTGACGACGTTGTAGTACCCTTGCTTGCTTGCTGCTTGTAACGCCCGCCCCTTTTCTTCCTTAGACAGGCCGATTTCCGTCTCATGTTTCAAGAAAAGTTCAACGATCTTAGCATGGCCGTTGAAGCTCGCGTTCGTCAGGCCACCCCAACCTTCTTTGTTTGGCCTATTAATGGAAGTCCAGTTTGCGCCAGCTTTGACCAACATATCAACGCCAATCAAAAAGCCCTGTGCAGCTGCTACCCTCAGAGGCGTGAACCCTTCTTTATCTGGTGTCTCGAGCTGATGACCTTGACTTGCTCTGGAGGGTTGAAGAAGAAGTTCCATTAAGCCTGCACTTTTCTGCTTGGTGGCCGCCATCAACGGAGTACATCCTTGGGTGTCACAGATACCAAGCTTTGAGCCGCTTTTCAGTAGCTTCTCTGCGATATCGGCGTGCCCCTTGTAGACAGCGGCATGTAGAGGAGTCCAACCTCTTGCTGTAACCTTTTTCCCAAGCAACGCTTTATCCCAGCTTTTGTGGGAAAGCAAGATTTGCACAATCTCCGGATGGTTCCGACTGGAAGCATCGAAAATTGGCGATCTGTTGCCGCTACTCAAGACATTGGTGTTGACCTTGTATTCCAGCAGCAACTTGACGATTGCACTCCTTCCCTTTCTACACGCGAAATGAAGTGCCGTCTGCCCAAGGCTATTTTTGGCATTGATGAAATCCTTTGCGCCTTGCTCGAGAAGCTCTGTTGTAGTGCCGACGAACCCCCGTTGGCAACTCAAGTGCAACGGCTGGTCTTTCTTCGCATCCTCTGCGGAAACAATGGCACCTTGCTTTAGCAAACGGGCAATGACGCCCTTCAAGCCTCGTCGGGCGACATTGTGAAGAGCTGTCCTCCCTCCATCATTCTCATCTTTGGCATTGACTTCTTCAGGCTTCAGGCCTTCCAAAATCTTGTCCAACTTTTCGCTGTCGCCAACACTTAGAAAATGGTCCTGCTGTTTGGGTACATTGCGGATGAATTGTTGCAAGGATGGCAGGGGTTCTGCTACTTCCCCGCCTTCAATTTGCACGACGGGGACCCCGATCGGCTGGTCCGGGGGAGTAGTAGGAACGTTAGGTGCGTTCGTCTGTGAAACGTCGGTGTCCATGATGAAACGAAGAGGAATGGTATCTAGCTTGTATTATACTGGTAAGGAAAAATCTCACTCAAAAGAGCTAATGATCTTAAAAATCTCCTAGGAGCAGGACAAGCGACATCATTAATTAATAAATGACGAGCTCCCAAGTCACGAGCTGCCTATTCGCCAGATGTTCAGCTCACCAGATTGATACTACGGCGCAGGGTTTCTTGCTGCAGGCGAGCTGCAGTCATCAACAAGCGCCATTTGTCCAGCGAATGAATGCCAGTCATGGTATTGCGGCCCCTTTCTGGTCTTTTTTATTGGTTTTCAAAGGCTCTGGCGCTGAGACAATATGCAGTTCAGCCGCCAGCCCCTCCCAACTATCTCAGCTGGGCCGCTCAACAGGTCACTTCTTGAACTAACATGGAAGAAAGTTTCCTAAAAAAGAAACTCAGCTTCTAAATAACACTTTAGGCAAATCTGATATAAGATTGCATCTTTGAAGTAGTTCTTATTTGGGAGGGATTACTCAGCTGGCCAGTTCTTCACAATTTCCAAAAGAAAGAAATGGGGAACTTAACATCGGATGCTAAACCAATTCTTCTCAAAATGATACTCCATAGAATGACCAGTCATGTATGTACTTCAAACATGTTGATGTTCTGCCTAACCGTACTAGTAGTACTATCATGAACACTTGCTGAAATGTATATATGCATAGACCCGTTCCCCCAGCCTATTAAAACTTGCATGCTTGATCAGCCGGTGAAGTTGGACATTGAGCAAGGTGTTATTATTCCTAGAAATCTTACCCATAAGCTCGAGGCCACCTAGTGAGTACCGGTATTCCCTTGGTCAGAGTACTTATTACCAGTACTGTCTCGATACGAAAGAGCGATTCGGAGAAAGTAGGTATGCCTTACCACTAGGTCAGATTATGATAGAAATCTACTCATATCTTGAAGGATAAGTAGATAAGCCTATGTTATGTTAGTATAGAGAGAGAGAATAAATCAAAGGGGTTAAAGCTTTAAGAATCGTATTTCTTAGCCCCTAATATGGTCAAAGAGGGGGCCAGAGCATCTCTTCATTTACTCCTACTGTGTTCCCTTTTGCTGTCTTTTTAGGGGGTAAGAAGTATAACTGCTGAAGCTATCTTTTATTAAATGAAATAAGCATCAATAGGCCCTGCGGTTTACTGCAGAAATACCTCTTCTAGAGGCCGTTCCAGTTCCGCAGCCTTACCAAACATCAACCGCTCGACATAACAGCAGCCGACAAGAACCCGCGTCAGTGCCGAGAGACGGCTCGTGCCTTCATCCGATACAGTTGACTTTGCCCGCAGCACAAGCGGAAGCCGACAACCCGGCACTATACATACAATGTCTCCTACCTCGATAGCTGCCGGTCCGATGCAAAAGTCACCGCGGTGCGTCATGAATGCCATCCAGGTATCTATGCGTACCCCCATGGCACGGTGGTATTCGTTTCGCCTAATTTTGTGCAGGTCTTCCTCACACGAGCTCAACTGTAGCCATTTCAACCAGTCCTTAAAGTGTTTCCAGCACGTAGTCCACTGCTCGCCGCTTTCCAGGGGCCGGTCGTCGATGTCCAAGCCCCAAATTAACGTCGAAAACAAGCCGTCCATCCACTCATCCTCGGAAATGTTGCCTGGAACTCGCAGCCTCAGCGCCCGGATGGCTTTAAATGCCGCTTGCTGATCTGCCACGGATTCGGAGTTGAACGGCGGGCAGACAATGGCCACGGCGTCAATAGGCCTAATCTGAAGTCGAAGTCGGAGCGGTGCCTCAATTTTCGGCGAGACTTGTAAGGGTCCACCAGCTTTCCAATTTGCACGATCACAAGGAACAAGCGGCTCTGAAAAGCTATGGTACCGAAGGTCCGGGGCCCATGTGGGCAAGCTGGGCGAACGCTCCCTGCTGATGCCGCACAGGGTTAGGAGATCGAGAGACTTGCCGTTACAGAGAAGGGCTTTGGCCGTTTCAATGTATAATTCTTCTTCCGATATAGTGTAATTCGGCGGAGGCAAGTGTCGGTTGTCTGCAATGCCCAGAAATGCGTACACCATATCGCGTTTGTCTGTTGCCTGCCGGTGGAACGCTTCCTGGAGCAAATTCTCGAAGTATAGCTTGTTCATCTTGAAGTCCTCGCGGATGAAAAACAGTCTGGTCACGCACCACAATCCACGGACAGCATCATCGTCATCCTCGTAGCCATCCCATCCATAGAAGTACTTCCAAATGTCGAATATATAGTCTGAAAAGTAGTCAAAGTCTTCGCGGTCATGACCGCAGCACATCTGGACCTTCTTGCTGACAGTGATCTCTTGGATGACCCAGACCCGTTGGAACCACGGACGTCTGAGCAATAAGAAAATACTGTTCAGAGCTGATTGGTCTCTGCGATTATTTCTCATCGAATGAAATGCCTTTTCACTGATGCTATCTCTCTTCCCGAGCCAGAGAAGGACATTCTTCGCGAAAGAGTACACTTTATTCATCTGTTGAACTTGAGACTCCCTCTCGTCCTTATTTTTCTGGTTGATGCAGAGGAAATCGATCCATACGGTGAAGTTTGGGGAATTCTGTTGCAACGAGTTGAACAGATGCCACAGAGTGGGGCTAAGAGAAAGGGATTGATAGCCAGGAAATTGGATCCTCTCGAGTTCGCTCTCCTTGAATTTGCTCCAATCATTCCAGCAGTATGAAACAGCCGTGAAATCAGGTAGTGGGCGGTCAGATAGAGAAATAAACCTGAAACTGCCCTCGAATTCAGGCTTGGAGCCGGCCCCGCGGGTGCGGACGTCTAACAGCCTGATATGACCGCTTTGTAAGGTGTCTCCATAGACGCCACTCATAGTGATTCAATGTTAACGAAACATTGCTTGAGTTTCTTCTATAGTCGTGGTACTTCAGATGGGGGGCTCAATGTTTGTTGTCCTTAGCTATGTGAAAGGCTTAGATTATAATTGGCGTAGCTCCTTAATACTTAGAATATTGATGCCCGACCGATGCCCAACCGCGCCATTTTCTAATTAATACTACGGTGCAGGGTTTTCTTGCTGCAAGCAAGTTGCAGTGATCAAGAAGCGGCGAATACATCTCAGTCGTGGTGTTGTGACACTTTTCCTGATCTATTGTATTAGCTTTCAAAGGCTCTAGAAGTAAGATAATACAAGCTTGCGTCTTTGAGATTAATGTAGTTGTCATTTAAGGGCTACTCGCAAGAGCTATCATACATAGGCACCTGATATACAACTATTAAACTTTACGTTAGAATAGAGTTACGAAATCTAAGAATTCTTTGCGAAATACTGTAGAAGCTCCGCTAGTATTCGTATTAAGCTAGTAGATTGAAAATGAGAAGTCGCGTTTTTTGCTTCAAGCAAGTTGTTATTCTCTGGAGTCCTACACCATCGTCAAATATCCTACATTAATCGATTGCCGCGGTAGCAGGAACAAGTTTACTATACATGACCCATCACACTCGCTCCAATACATCAGACGTTTCCAAGCTTAGGGAAACGGCAAAGCTGATGGGTGAGCATGTTGTCCTTATTCATGCAAAATTTCCTCAGAAGACGCATCCCCCTTTTCGAGCTTCTCCAGCTTCTTCTTCTCGATCGTCGTCTGCTTCTCCCACATAGCGTGGTACCGTCCCTGGAGCGCGAGCAGTTCGCTGTGAGTGCCACGCTCGATAATTTCACCCTTATGAAGGACAACAATCTGATCAGATGTGGTAATGGTCGAGAGACGATGGCTGGAAACGAGTGGAATTGTCAGACGATGCATGTACGAATAGGGTTTAGAATCTATCCTGTCAACTTACGCGATGGTAATTGTAGTACGTCCTGATGTAACGTGCTCAAGGGCGTCCTGAATCTGTCTCTCAGTGTGAGAGTCCAGCGAGGCAGTAGCTTCATCCAAGAGCAGGATAGGCGCGTCTTTGAGGATAGCTCGGGCAATGGCGATCTATAGATTTGGATGATTAGCATCTACACGGATCTAGGAAGGGAAAGGGATAGCAACATACACGTTGGCGCTCGCCTCCGGATAACTTCAGACCACGCTCGCCAACCTTAGTCTCATAACCATCAGGGAAGTTGACGATACGATCATGAATATTGGCGGCCTTGCAAGCGTCATGAATCTCTGCCTCCGAGGCATTGGGGTTGGCATAAAGCAGGTTGTACATGATAGTCGCATTGAAGAGCACCGTATCCTGCGGCACAACACCAATATGTTTGCGGAGACTGTCGAGCTTCAGGTCCTTGAGATCATGGCCATCAACTGTGACTGAGCCGCCAAGAGTGTCGTAGAAGCGGTACAGTAGCTTGAGGCAAGTCGACTTCCCGCTACCAGATTCTCCGACAAGTGCTGTTTTAGTTCCGGGAGGAACTTTGAAGCTGATGTTCTTGATCACAGGCTCGCCTTTCTTAGTCTGGTATGAGAATTCCACATTATTGAAAGAAACCTCTCCTCGAACCGAAGGGAGGCTAATGGCATCTTTCTTCTCCACAACACCAGGTGTCTCTTTAAACTAAAATCCGGGATCAGCAGGCAACGTTCGAAAGGGGTGCGGGACAGCTTACGAGGTCAAGCATTCGCTCAGCTTCAATCAAGTTGTTCTGCAACATTGTGTAGTAGGTGCCGAAGAAGTTGAGGGGACCTTGGAGCTGAACGAAATAGTTGATCAAACTAACGAATTCGCCCACAGTCTGTTCGCCAATGTTGATCTTGTATGCCGAGACAGCAACAAGAAGTGCAGTTCCAAGCGTGAATATGGAGCTTTGCGTGAGATTCAGACCGTTGAGAGACCACTGCACTAAACGCTCAGCCATTTGGTAGAATACCACGTGATCCTTGAATCTTTTAGTTTCGCGAGGAACTGCGCAGTTGTGCTGAACAGTCTCGTAGGCGATGATAGCATCGGTCTTGACAGCTTCCATCTCACGGAGCTTGGTCGCCATATCTCTTCGTTGCTTTCCGCGATATTTAGCAACGTAGATGGTCAAGAAAATGTAGGACCACATGATGAAGAAGATGATGATGGTGTAGAAAGCATCATACTTGACAAAGAAGATGACACCGGCGAGGAAGATATCAAAAACCATCGGGAATACCTGGAAGCAAAAACTCTCAAGGAAGGTATTCATGGCGGCACCACGGCTCAGAGCGCTTGTGACTTCCCCAATCTTCTTGTTCAAATGGAAGTCTAGGGAAAGTCCCAAGACGTGCTCGAAAGCAGCACTTGAAAGCCTTCGGAACAGTGATTGAGACACCGGGATCCAAAGCACTGATCTGGCAGCACCAAGGATTCCCTGATTGCCTTGAAGTCCGCGATAAACGACATACAGAATAATTTCCCGGTAAGGAATGGTACCCTTTCCAAGATTGTCTACCAGAGTTCCGAGCTGGAGGGGGGCTAAGACATTGACGGTGCGCTGGAGTACCAGAAGGATCAAGCAGATGAGCACAACGACTTGATAAAGGATTGAGTCCTTAGGCCTGAATGAAGCAGTATCAGTCTCAATTTAAACCTGGAAAAGAAAGGAATGCAGCAAAGGCAACAGTTTTATACCATAAGTAGGGAAATAGAATTCGGAATCCCGCGAAATAGTCAAGCCACCCAGTGCCGGACACCTGGGTTCTGGCAGGAGGAGCACCGTGAGCAGGAACACTACCGTAGTTGGCCGGTGAGCCATCGCCGTTTTCTAGGAGAGATTGACGCTCCTCGGGAACAGATCGGGGCGCAGTAGGCTTAAGCTTATACTCCCTTACCACAAGAACGACAAACATGATGACCAGAATTGCAATTCTAGAGTACGCCAGCGCGTTCAATGTGCCAAGAAACTCCTTGGAGACTCGAAGTGAGGGTTGTACGGCACAAAAGACGCCTGCAATGACTGCTTCAACAAGTGCGCCTACAATCCAGGCAGAGGCATGCGACGTGCCAGGAATCCATGGCCCTTCGGGGTCCGGCAGCAGACCAGAGAGGTAGTATAGCAGGACTCCGACATACGATGCCTATGCGACAGTGTTAGCGGCTTTGTAGCAGGTGAATTGGGCCCAATTGAGCAGTCAGGAAGTAGGTAGAAGACATACCGTGTATGCACTGAACGCGAACCCGGCCTTGCCGTCAAGCGCATGTTGACCGACAATCGCTTCGTGCACAGCGACAATAATGCTGGCCAGTAGGAGGCCGGAAAGAATCAATTGAAGAATCCATATGATTGTCGAGGAAACACGCGTGATCTTCTCGGCCTTTGCCTTCTGCTCGCTGTCGAGCGCGTTGCGGGTCGCCTTGGACTCGGGGCCTCGCTTGCGCTCAACATAATATTGGAAGGATTGGACACCCAGGAGCGTCACAAAGAGGAGGACCGGATAGCTGTAGAAAGCAATCCTCAATCCCAGCTGTGTGCTGTCCATGGTTTCAGCTTGTTACGTCACCACATGGATGCTTCTGTCTTTGTTTCGCCTGAGATGTGAAGTGGCGTGGAAATGAGCTTTGTCTCGGTGGTTTCGGCTATTAAATTCTCCGAGTTTCTCCTGCTGTCGTACTTTTAGCTGCCTGTTGGCGCTTACCAATCAGCGACGATAAAACTCCAATAATATTGCCCTACCCTAGAATCACCGCTTCACCTGCAATCGGCCTGGAAAGGAGTCTATGGGTGATTGAACAATGTTTCATGTTTCAAATCATTGTTTACAAGAACCTTTGCTCTCTCACCAATATAAATCTTCACCATCATATCTTCCGCCGACACCACCTCCCTGCTCCCAACCCGGCACTAGAATATTTCGATGTCTCCCAGTATCCTGTGGACGAGCCTCGAGTGCGATTCGTATTACTTCTTTAGCTCCAACTTCAGGTGCAAGATCTGCTCTTTCTTTTCCTGCTAGATCCGTTTTCAAATTTCCAGGACTCTGGATGTAGACACAGAAACCCTCCTCTTTGAGACGATTCGACCACAATGCAGTGACCATATGCGTGCCTGCTTTGCTGATTTTGTAGGCTGGGAATGGCACGCCGACCATCTTTGGGTCTGTTTGAGCTGTTGACAATTGCCCCAAGGTTGAGGAGAAGTTGACAATTTTTTTGGCTTTCCCTTTTCTAAGGAGGGGCAAGAAAGACTTGATGACTTCGTGAAGCCCAACCACATTGGTAGAGAGAGCTTGGGGCAAAAAGTCCATATCTTCAAGTTCAGTGAACTTGGGGTCGCGAACAGCTGCATTGTTGACTAGATAGTCCAAGCCCTGCTCGCCGAGAATATCGGCTACCAAAGGGACTGCCGCTGAGATAGTAGCCAAGTCGTCAAGATCAATTTGAACATGTCTGATTCGGCCCTTCGATGATCGTATCAGAGATAATAGATCGCTCGAAGCATCTGGCGAGCGTGTACAGGCGATGATTTGAGATACCTCCGAAGATGGTCTTGATAAGAGTGCATCTACAAGGCTGAGCCCTAGGCCCCTCGAGGTTCCAGTAACAACAAAAGAAGCCATCGAATTTATTATCTCCTTTTGAATTACTGGCTTAGTTCTTCTATCAATCCTTTTCACTCTAGTTAGGAGGGTAGGAGGGTTCAATAAGCGAAGCTTTGATCCAAGTACGGACTTAGGAAAAGTTTCAATGCAATATCAAGTCAGTTAGGCGTTTCCGGAACATGTCGAAATATTCAGATCACAAAAACGTACTTAGCCTCCGCCTCTTTAGATTATATTGGTTTAAGAGGTACGAGCTTTATAGCCTGCAAGTAGGTTTGAAGCCAACACACCGAATAGGAACTGTATCCGGATTTAGCAACAAATAAGTCCGCTTGCCTCAAAGGAGAAACGCAAAAGCCCGCATATCTCCGGTAATATGACTTTCTCTGAGATGGCCAGAGTTTTAAGACGCTCTAACACCCTCAGAGAATTTATTTGCAAGGAATATCTTCTAGGCGGAGCGCAGTTTGCTGGAACCTCAGCAAGCCATGTACTTCGTGCTGTAGTAGTTCATAGGCTATACAGATTGAGTTGATGGGAAAATATAGCAAAATAATGCTAAGATTGTCAATAGGAAGACAGATATATATCATCCACGATCTATTCAAGATCAATTATGATAGTCGAGTAGTAGAGACGGTGAGAATTCTGTTACGATGTGTCTAAATTCCTTCAACCCTGGCAAAAGCAGTAATGAGACTCTTCAAGAAAACAGAGACGAGTTTCAAAGCATTATATATTTAATTGTTTCCCTTGATGTAGTTTTGATTTAGATTTGGTTTGACATTTTTTTATTGTGTTGTCCAAAATATCCCTACTACTGGTTGATCGGCAATTGATAGTCTGGAATACTGTGTCAATATATTTAATTATGATTCTTTATTAGAGCAAGATATGTAGCCTATTTAGGAAAGGATGGGATCATAGTAATTGAATTAATTTTCTCCTTAGAGGTGCTCATTGAAAGGATGCATGGCACAAATGCGTGACAAAGCGTGAAGCATGGAACGCTACAGGGTAAGCAATTTCTCGGAGGAGCGACGCGTGAACAACAGGCAGAACCGCTTTGCTAATGTATTGCATCGCCTCCGCCACGCCTCAATCATGCTGGATATTGACGCCCAATTCTCCTTAATCGCGCACCCAAAACTACCGTTACAGGCTTTAACTGCCACTGAACGCAAAGAATGGCTCACGCAATCTTCTCAGACCTGCCCAACGAGCTGCTTCAGGCCATTTGCGAGTCATTAACCTCGGCGCGAGACATCAGCGCGTTGAGTAGAACATGTCGGCAAACCTTCCAGGCCCTTATTCTCCTCCTCTACCGTTTTGACTGCTATAAACTACGCGGCTCTGCCATCAACTGGGCGATACTCAACAACCGCCTGGACACGATCCAGCGGGCGACCAGTGCGGGCGTGGACGTGGTGACCCTGCACCACCTCACATTGGTCGCCGAGTGGGGTAACCACGACATTTTCACGTCCCTCTGGGCTTGTAAGGAAAGCTACGGGGGCTTTGAGGCCATCGACGAGGATGACCAAGGGGTGAGGCCATTCGATGTCGCAGTCGCGTCGGGGAGGCTCAAGATGGCCGAGGTGCTTCTGTCAACCGGCAAGATCGACATTGAGAAACACGACGAACATGGCCATACGCCGCTTCATGCCGCATCGCACAACGGTGACCCGTCTGTAGTAGCGTTACTACTCCAGCACGGCGCAGATGTCAATGCTGTAGGGGAAGATGGACGCCAGCCTCTGACCGTTGCTACGGTCCCTCACACCCATTTTCGATGCGCTAGGTCTCACGTGCGGACCGGAAGCAGGCCGAGCTTCCTGGAGACTCTGCGGATTCTCCTCCGCCATGGTGCCGAGATCGAGGCCAAGGAAGCTAATGGGAGAACGGCCCTCCACGAGGCGGTGAAAGCCGGACACTGTGATGCGGTTGAGCTTCTCGCTTCCCATGGCGCTGATGTGAACACGGAGGAAGTCCGAGGTCACAGGCCCTTGCATACTGTCAGTCTCTATAATGGGAAGTTGGAGATGGCTAAATTGCTTGTCCGGCTGGGTAGTGATGTGACGGCCCTGTCGCACGACGGCCGGAATCCGCTCTGGATGTCTCGTAGTGCGAGAGATAAGAGGGAGTTGACTGAGTTTCTGTTGGCTCAGGGGGCCAAGTTCGTCAAAGACAAGATCGGTAACACGCCCCTGCATGACGCAGTTGGGTTGAGATGCGCAGCAGTAGCTGAGCTGATGCTCGATCACGGAGCTGATATCAACGCCTCTAACAAGGAGGGCGTGACTCCGATACACCGTGCTGCAGAGGTTGATCGAGATGATAAAACGGTGAAGCTGTTGATCGAACGTGGAGCAGACGTCTCGGTGGTGAATTGCCGAGGAGAGACCGCTCTGGGGATAGGAATCATGATCCAACCCCTCGAGGTTATCGAGCTTCTGTTAAAGAAAGGAGCGAATCCAAATTCTCTAACCAGGTTCAGTTCCACGGTTCTTCATGAGGCTGTCAGACTGTTTCCCCTCGGCCACACGGAGCTACTTCTACGCTATGGGGCAGATCCCAACCAAGGCGATAAAGGAGGCCAGTCACCGTTGTTCCGCGCAGCGAACATGAACAAGGTTGTGCTCTTGGAGCTTCTGGTGAAGAACGGCGCCAAGGTTGACGCAGCTGATTATACTGGCCAGACAACACTCGCACATGCTGTGAGAATGGGGGCGGTCGAGGCCGCGGGATGGCTTGCGAAGAACGGAGCGAATGTGAACAGCAAAGACAACGCAGGAGAGCCCATTCTGCATCGAGCTTGCCAGATCGAACGCAGTAAGGAGATGATAGCGCTCTTGTCGAGGCACGGGGCGAAGGTGAACGCAACTGATAATAGACAGTGGACAGCATTACATGTCGCCGCCAATGAAGGACGTCCAGAAGTCATCAAACAGTTGTTGCGGCAGGGTGCCGACTGGAGACTGAAGGACATTGAAGGAAATGAGCCATTATTTCATGCCAGGTCGTCACCCAAGTCCGTAGATGTCTTGAAGCAGTGGATCAACGATCCAGACTCCCGTCATGGTGAAGACTGGGGTGATAGTAATACCAAGCGTGATCCGAAATGGTTGGGTACAATGAAACATATCTTGAGAGGACCAAAGAGCAGGAAATAAACGGAGCCTGCATAAAACATTATTCGAATAAATGCTGAAAAATACGTCAATCAAAGCTCCAGATGAACTACGAGCAAATACCTAGAATGTCAACTTTTTTAATTTAGAGAACTAGCCTGAACGATCCATTCATCTATCACTTGAATATTTTGTTGTGTAAACTACCAAGCACGTTGTTGAAATCGGCAGTCGCTCTGAACGCCGTCAAGCGAACTGCTCCTCTTCCATTCACATGTTTAGTAAATGAGTTTTGGTATTCATATTTTCCCTCTTAGGCGCCAGCAATGACTGGAAGCATTGTATGAACATTGTCGCCTCTCTTGCCGAATCCAGCACTGACGAGCTTCGGGTTGGGCGCAGGAGTTGTAGCTGGTATATCGTTGCCGGTTCCCACGGGATCAGGGCCATCGACAAGGTGGAAGTCGCTCGCGCCAGAATTGGTGTCCTCACACTTGGACATGGCGACCTCATTGGAGAATTTGTCAACGCAGTGAGGTGCTGCATTCGCGGCGCCGAGACCGAAGGTAGCAACGGCCGCTTTGAGAATTGGAAGAACAGCGGAGTGTTTCATTGTGAGTTTTTATGGTGGTAAGATAAGCAAGAGGGATAATAAGAAGTGTAAGAGTAGGCGAGCTGAGCGATCCTGAGAAATCCCAAGCTTCACGGTGCTTCTGATGATGGGGTGGATGGAGGAAGTAAGGAGTAGAAAAGGGGGCATTGTTGCCCTTGATATAGTTTTCATTTCATCGGGTTCCTCAGCCTTAGCAGTAAGAGAGAGAGCTCTCTTGTTATGCGGTAGCTGCTGAGAAAAAAGAGGATATTCCTCAACACCAAGAATTTAACAACTTGACACCATACCCAGTATCACAACACATTAAACTTCAGCCTTTTTGCCCGGCTACCGGGCTTGTTTCTCAGCCTCCCATACAGGCAGGGCAATCTTGAGTTTGGTCACACTGCTGCCCAGTCAATCTCGTGACTTCTTTGTCGAACTTTAATCCCACTCTCCCTCCCTATTCATACCTAGCTTCCCAAATACGAGACCTGATTCCAAGACTAAGAGTGATTGATGTTCGGTGTCACCGATGATTTGATTGTCGTGATCTTCTAGTCCTATTTGTTGATGAATCTCAGTACCATGGGTATTGTATATAGCACGCCTAAGCTCACCATCCTAATCTCTGTAATTCTCACAACCGGAAGTCGACACCATATATTTCATCATGCGTCGAGTACAAATCAAACCCCGACCCAATCACACCAAACTGGTCCAGAGCCAAGGTCTTGTATATACCTTGAACGCCGGCTCCGACTACTGGCCAGATGACCGGTACTACTCCTTTACAACAAAGGAGATAGACTTGCTTATCCGAGCCGGTAAAGATGTCTTCGAAATGTGCTGTGAAGCAGCTGAGGCAATCTGCAGGGACCCGTCGATCATGACAAAGAAGATGGCAATTCCTGATTTTGCAGTCGAGCAGATCATCGGGTCTTGGGACCGGGAACCTGCCTGCGGCAGTATTTACGGTCGTTTTGATGTCTGCTTTGGGGGGTTGGACCACCCAGACGAGAGACTGAGAACCCCCAAATTCTATGAATTCAACGCTGACACGCCTACTTCTCTCCTCGAGTCAGCGATCGTCCAGTGGGAGTGGCTTGAGCAAACCGGACATGGAAACGACCAGTTTAACTCCATATATGAGGATCTTATCAAAGCGTGGAAGCGAAACCTGGATGAAGCTGAGAAAGTCCTTGGACACGCGATCGAGTGCGTTTACTTTACGGCTTCAAGCTCCGACACATCGGGAGAGGACGCCATCAATACCACAGTACTCATGGACGCGTGCGGCGCTGCTGGGTGGAACACGGAGAGTATCTTCTTGCAGGACATTCAATTCTCTCTTGAGGATAAGCGCTTTTATGATAAGGCGGGTAAACACATTGATGTCATTTTCAAGCTGTGGCCTTGGGAGTGGATGGTTGAAGAGGATAACGGGGAACAGTGCTTTAAAGACATGGTGAACATTGGCGAACAAGCCAAGTCTGGAGAGTATGTGGGCGGTACTGTATGGTTTGAAGCCCCATACAAGATGCTCTGGAGTAACAAGGCTCTGTTCCCCATCCTTTGGGACATGTTCAAGGACGACCCACGCAGCAAGTGGCTGCTTCCCACGTACTTCGAAGGCGAGGCTCCTCAGAGTTTTACAAAGTTCTGCCGCAAGGCCATCTTTGCTCGCGAAGGGGCTGATGTCATCTTGAAGGATGGGGAGAAGGTGATTCAGGACACAACAACTAGACATTACGGTAAGGAGGGATACATCGTGCAGGAACTCTGTCAGCTGCCCAAGTATGAAGATGCCAACGGCAACCCGGTGTATGCAGTTCTAGGCCTTTGGTTCATCGATGGCGACCCATCAGGGATGGGTATCCGGGAAGATGCAACCCCGGTCACTACCAATACCTCGACCTTTGTTCCTCACTCCATCTCGGACGGAGAGGTGAGGTATGAGAGGAAGGCGGTTCCGACACTTGCGGAAATTGATACAGCCCTTATGATAACGGAAGAGGAGAAGAAGACACCCCGATATCTTGATATTTTGTCAAGTGCCCAGGGTTTGTTCCCGGAGGACGGGCATTCATACTGTATTGTACGAGTCAGCGGATAGCGATTTCTCTCCAGGGCTAGTTCTCGAGAGATGACTTCTTGGATATAGGGGTTCAGGTTTCGAGATATACGTCTCGAGCCCCCAGTACACGATTTCTTGATACACGCGAGAGATCCGGAATTTTTGGAAACTAAACAGAAATTGAAGATTGGATTATTGTAAAGGTGCACCGACGTGTAGACAAATGTAACACTCGTCAACCGAGATATATCCCGAACAGAGGAAAAAGGACGCGTACTGAATGTAACAACGAGACGAATCCAACAGAAGCATTTTAACCGGAAGCCCTTGGAACACTGGCTAAATTCTCGAGAATTCTCCGTCCTTATAATTGACTTCATATCCCGCCGCTGTGTCTAGACTCTTGTATCAACCTGCCCTTTTTGATCGCCATTTGGGGAATTTCCCGTTGTTAATAAATCGGCATTCTGAACAGTCCGTGAATACATTAATATCGGGCCCGAGCGGGAAAACCAAGGCCGAATCCGAAAATATACTCGCCCCGTGCTTATTCGATGCCAAAGCTGAAAGGGGATAATTAGATGTCAGCAGCTGTCCCCAAACTTACTCTTTTGCGATAAACACGCCGTATTTCCGTAAAGCCGAGTTCGGATATAGACAGCCAACCCCTTGATGCATCCTCACGCGATCGCAACAGAAGATCAGTCGTTGCGAGCACTTGGCAGCATAAAGGTCCATTGACACGTAGGTCTGGTGGGAACGCGGGGTTTTTGACCCCTCACTTGCTGAAGAATCATAACAGTGTCGTTGGTTAGGGAATCTGGGGCGGATGGAATTTGATCTGTTGAGATCGTGGTATCGTAAAAACAAAAGTTGGTATATGTCAAGAACCAAAATGCCTGCTAAGTATATGTCCAATTATGCGTGCGCGATCATTGTGTCCCTTGTGTCTCCTGCGCTCCATGCCACATCCTGCCATTCCAGGCTTATGGAATCCCGTTGGAGGGTTGGGAAAGCGAGTTTGGTAAGAGAAGAATGCTGTATGTCTCCTCTAGCTCATGTTGATTCTCTCCTGCAATTGCGCCGGGGATAGAATTAGGACTCCGACTTTGGAGATGGTGGCGCAAAGCGCAGATTGGCGTTCTCGGTGTACGCCTTGGCTAAATCTTGCTGAAGCTTTTTCTTTTCCTCCTCGGTCTCCTTCTGCGAAGCCCTCAATGTGGCAATCTTTGCTTCCAGATCCTTCACGTATCGCTTTTTGCTGGCTCGTTGGCTGGTGATGTGTTAGAAGATGTATGAGAAAGGGCGCGGCGGGAAAGGGGTGTATGATATTATATTGAATATCTATTTCATCGAAGGGTGGCGCAAGGAATTGGTATTGAAATGACTTACGCGCTACGAGCTTCGACAATCTTGCGAAATTCAGTCGGTGTGAGCCCGGTTTCCTCATCACTACTGGCGGTCTCATCGGTGCTGGGCTTCATGGCACCGAACTTGCCATAGTGACTCTGTGGAGAAGCCAGCTTTGCTATTGTGACCAGAGACAGGTAGGTCGCCCACTGATTGATATTGTATTTTGAAGCTGGTTGTGGTGTGTAGGAAACACAAAGTGTGGCGCTGAAAGGGTGTTGGGTTAAAGATTCGAGATTTGTAGCAGGGTATGTGATATGCAACGTTGCGGTGGTGATATGCATCAAATCCATCTGAAACCCCACGACAACCCAGAACGCTAAAGATTCCCAAGGCACCGATATTCATCGGCCCTATAATAGTTCAAAGAGAATGGCTGAAAGACCTTCCCTCCTGGAGAAGGAATTCCCGAGCTCGGAAATGCCGCTTTGGACTCTTCACCGTTGGAAGTTGATCGAGTAATCTTTAGTCAACAACACTAGTGCACGGCTGTGGGATGCTAGTGGAGGGTGGCCCTGGGCGGCTGATCCTCAAAACGCACCGATAGCCGTTCAGACAGGGGGAGATTGTTCGTCCAGCGTGACGGGGAGCGGGGGAGGCCTCCTCATTGGGCGTCTCACTCTGTATTGTTGCCTTTATATTACTAGATGCAGTTGATTAGAGCCCATGGCGATGATCAATCAAGCAAACAGCATCAAAGGACTGGTTGTTGTAGCCGGTTAATGATGCCGGTCCGGTTGGTTTCAGGCTATAACACTAATCAATAAAATGCATTGCCTCGGCCCGTCACCTTTTACGCGGTAGTTCTCCACGCTCCATCCACGCTAGCTATTGCCAGGCCACGTCCTCTGTTGGCGATAGCCTCAGCTTGTTGCTCTCAAAGGCTGTACACACAGCCCCTGAAAGGCATGAGCCTCATTGAGCTCTCGAATAAGCATCTGGATCCGCCCAAGTAGGCCATTCGTGTATGCACTATCCCGCTCAGACGAATTGCCCAAAAGAGAGGACTGTGGTTGCGGGAAGCCACGAGTCGTGCTAGCATAGTTAGTACATAGTTTGTCAGACAGAGTTCTCGGAGTCCAAGTGGTCCGACGGACTTGATGATTAATGGTAATAATAGTGTCGGTCGGACAAACACCTGAATTGTCCGTCATTGTCCGAGAGAGTCCGGATCTAAAGTGAAGGCTCTGATATATGGCTACCTGTTTATAGTAGTGAGCCGAGCATCTCTGGAGAGACGTGAATTCGTCTACTCACTTATTAGTAACCATATTATCCGCGGCTTCCATTGCTACGAGACAAGCAAAAGAGTCCGAGAGAGAGAACGGTAAATTCCGCGATTCCGCGAATCCCTGTTCACGAGAGTCTTTAGCTAGCTGATGGCCCCGCTGTGGACCGACTTTGACAGCTCGCTGTTTGAGCTGAGTCTTGCCAGTCATTGGTTGAAATACGAGTTTTGGTGATCAACCTTGCAGAGACGAGAGTCAAAGCTTGCGTCTTGTTTCTCGCAGATGTGGGCACTAGAGCGAAGCCCGAGGAGCGAGAAATTGAGTCTGGCTCAGCAAAACTCACCGAAAAGTCTCCGCCCCAGAATCCTCCGTAAAGGACAGTTTTTAATTGGCTCACATAAATAAACACAATGAATGGGCAGATGCGGGCAAATGAGGCTATCGTCAACTGTGTACGCACGTTGTCGAATGTTGCTGAGATTGATGAGCGGTTATATACGCAAACCGCTACTGTACTATTAAGCGCCTCTCCCTACTTCGTTGGAAGGGATTTGAGGCCCCAAGCTCATATACGCAGCTGTAACAATAATCCTTCGTTTACAGCCTGAGCTTGCCAAATCCTATTAGATTTCCTGCAGTGCTCCCTCTGCCCTGATCCTCCATATGTCAAAGGTTAGTGATGCGAGAGCTAATGAACACGACGTCCAGTCGAGGAGGGTAAGATTGTCCTTCAAATGTTTCTCCAGGGGCCCTCTCAACACGGACGCGGCCTTTGGCTAGCATGCTCATCTAAGGATCTGCAACATCCCTCCAACAAGGGCAGTCATCTGTAGTGCTTACACGGCAATGGATCACGCCTTGGCGCTGATTCCAGGTCCCGTCAAGCTTCATGACTTTGTTGAGGTGGAGGCCTCTCCAATTCTCGCCGTAACTTTTACACAAACATGAAATTGAACACTCCGGCATAAACTAGCACTCAATGCCTTATTCCGGTCGAAATAGGTGGAGAATATATTTGGCAACTAATTCTAATGCAGCCCTACACGTTGCCATGTGTTCACAGATCGCCCCGCAGGATTCGGCTCAAGGTTCCGTTATTGCCATTGCAGGTCTCTGATTGGGGATTATTCTAGCAGCGCCACTTCTCTTAAGGCTATTACCAAAGTTCCAAGAGCCGGCTTCCGAATCCTTGCCAGTAATTTGCATTCATGTTTGCTCTGTCTGTAATAACGGGAACATGCCCGTTTGCTTGGCCTTATGTCCAATCTCGACGATCCTTGGTCAACCCAAACTGACTGATATAAGGCTGTAAAGTCCGGGCTTAGATCGTAAGAGTATACTGGAGACCCGTATTGTAAGTTTGGAATTCTGCATATTAAATGAGTTCAGAATATAACCGCATGCACACCTAGCTGGAGTTAAAATTTGAGTTTTAGGGCTCGATACGAGAATGAACACAATGGTGACGCGACAAAGTTCATGAAGCCGTCATGAAAGGGAAGTGCGCTACGAGACAAATTCTAAGTCACGCATTCTAAATTTGTAGAGGTGAGGCCTTCGCCCAATATCATCTCGGAAAGCTTTTACCAAAGTAGGGTTCTAGATGGAAATCAAAAGGTCACAGCAGCTCGAGGAATGCCTGAGCCGGCTTCAGCATCCGGTTTATCTCTTCCACAAGCGCTAAATAATAGATGTTGTCGAAACACTCCCCTGGTGATTTAGAAAGTATCAATCGGTATCAACTCGCAGTAAATCCAAGTGTTAGATCGCTCCTGCATAATTGAGTACACCAAAGTGTCTTAAGTTGTACTATGCCCTTATTAAACATCTTTGGATAATTGTGTTGACATGTCGGGTCTGGTAATTTCCATTGCTCGAATTCTCATTCGTGTTATATATCTCTGAAGGAACAGGTCGCCTTGTTTGCTGACTCTTTTTATCACATCGATGTTTAGATCAGATATTCCAGTCCCCTCATTGTCAAGCCTTTTCCCTTCAAAGGCATGTATCACTCCTCATCTTCCCTAACAGCCCTGTAAACCCATTCATGGCAAACCCTGTTGCCCTTGGGGCCAACGCAGGCCTTATCGTCGCAACAGTCCAAGGCGGCCTCACAGGGCCCTGATAGTGAGTTAGCAGTTGCTAGCCAATTAATTAGGAGAGAGTGCGAAAGATCAATTAATACCTCCAAGTGGCACGCATTCTTTAAGAGCAGAAGCGAAAGCAAACCAGGCCATCAAAATGGAGAGTCGTGGCACCTGCATTTTCGTGGGGATGCTTCGCAGCAGTTGTATTTGAACCTTGGTGGATTTTGACTTATGATTTTAACCTGTGTGCGCAAAAAGAGGAGAGCAGTAATGTCAGAGGGAACGTATTAGGAAAAGGCCCTTCGTATTTATACGGGGACAATAAAGGGCAACAATAATCACGGGCTGATTCATTCCAGTGTCTGAGACAAAGTTCAGTCACGAGGGCGGGCCCCCTTTCTTGAAGTTTCCTACTCATCCACTACCGCATCCAGAAAAGCTCATCAGAGGATGCAGCGGTCTCGAGTTAATTATCGCCGTATTGGAAGAATTAAGTTTGAAAACCTGGCCAGTCTCGTATTTCAACAATAGCCAATGATCCCACGGTCTGAAAACCATCACAATCTTGACGGGTTTTCAAAACAAAGCTACAAATTAGGGGAAGATCATGCCAATTGTTCGAATCGTGATTCCTGTCTTCATCTACACATTAGGTATCGAAATTATATTCCCAAAAACTCCATTGCTGCCATTTCTCTTCATCTTCGTAAGAATCCAGGAATAGGACTCAGTTGCGCATTGGGAATTGAACCGTGAGAGGCCGGTGTATTCGGTAATAAAATCGGACTTGGAGACCGCTGTGATCTACCCAACGGCGTAGGTGGTTGCAATTCAGTTTGTTGCAGCTCAGGAGGCGAGGCGTACGACTCGGGCGTCGTGGCGTACATTCCTTGAGCCAGAGCTTGCTGTGGATAGTACCGGTATTGTTCCTGCGGCTGGCGGTATCCCCCCATTGATTGCCACGTCTGCCCCGTTTGAGGATCGTAATACGGGGAGGGCTGCTGCTGTGAAGTATCGAGATCCATCAACGTGGTTTGCTGAAGCTCGGTAGAGATTGGTGCAGGAGGTGGTTGGTGAAGAGACCAGAGGCCGTCCTGTCTGTCCCTGCCAATGACGAAAGCGATACAGAATATAGCGAAGTTGGGCCAAACTTCGAAAATATACGTCAGCACGTGGAGATATATCCAGTAGGTTGATCGACTCCCGGCAACACTGGCGAGTCCATAGATTGACCTTGTGAGTGCTAGTGCACAGCAAACAAGCGTAAGAATAGAGGCCTATATGATACGACGTGAGCAGAAAAGTTAGTTAGAACACATTGTCGATCCATACCTTAGCCAATCGGCCTTCCTCCCGTGAAATAGCCATTACTCGAATGGAGCGCGCAACCAGGAGTATCGATGCAGCCATGTCAAGTCCCCGAAATGATACGCTGATCGCCCATGGGTAGAAGTTCCAAGAAGAGCTTCCCATATAGTGCCTGACAAGCTCCAGAGCAAAGATGGCGAGCGAGAGAATCCCAAGGAGAACAGCTAGAGTGGTGCCGATCGGATTCAGAGCCTTGCCGGTGTCGCTGAGGCTACCAAGCTGGCTTATCGAGATCCCACTTAGCAGATGAATGAGCATAACGAGTATTAAGCTCTCCGTGAGCATCATGAAGAATGATGCTGCTAAGGAAATAATGTAATTCGCATCCGGATTATAGAACAACCCGAAAGTCGTCTGCAAGGAGACCAGGAGAAAGGCCACGGCATCAAGCAGACAAGCCCTGGAGACGATGGTTGAGTTAGGATTATGGTTATGGCAGAAAAGACATGTAGTAGGCGCGCAATGTTCCTACGATCTGTACTGAAAACGCTCACAAGAGAAAGAAGCCCATGAATATCCGTTGGAGAAGAAACGCGAAGCGAGCTGGATCATATCGCCTCCGATTGTGTCGCAATGAGCAGCCCCAGACCACTATGCCCGCGAAGAAGGTTACAAAACCAAGAACAAACCTCACGATCCATAGCTTTCCCACCAAGTCCAACGTAGGCATGCTCACGGTCTTCACATCAATTCCCGCTGGTAATGTGAGAGAAATCGGATCCTCGTTGCGTGGAAGGTCTGCTAGCGGAGCGAGTGTGAATGACAGGTTGGAAATGGGTTGGGTGCCATGTCTACCAGCATACTGGTGAATCGAGGAACGGAACCAGGCTACTGCGAGATTAATTTAAAATTCTGGCTTCGGTTACCTACATATACTGGGAAATAAAACGCCTAGATAAGGTTGCATCGAGCACTTCAAGCTGGGCTTTCATTGCTCAGGCAGCCTCCTCCATGGGTATCTCGACAGGGGGCATGATGCAGGGCGCCAAACTGGTCCCACATGGCTTTCTTCCTGGAAGCTTGTCCTGATAACAAGATGAGATTGTGGTAATTGGCTTCATACATAGTCGCTGGATTGCGTAAGTGCTCTCTATCGAACTTGTTTCAGGTTTCTAGAACAAGTTAGTGCTGTGACTACACGTGTGCAGGAATCGTAAGCAAAACGGCGGATGCTAAAAGGTTCCAATATTATTTAGCCCTTTGATGAGCGGGAATGCAGGTGATGAGTCCGGACCGGGGTATAAAAAGGGGCGCAATCATTCTTTGGTCGTGTCGATTGGCTGGTTTCTCAATTCACTCTCCCATCCCTGACCCGATTAATACGTTATGGGCTCATGTTATATGAACCCCACTACACCACCATGATCCATTCAGAGCTCGCTTGGTGCTTGGTAGGGTTGCAGCAGAGATTGGTTTTGCTAGCAACGTAGAATTTGAGCCAGAGTCTGCTCACGTTCCCCCTGATCTCAGATATGCCTCAGTGGGCAAAGTTGCATCCAAACTGGGGAAATGTTGGAGGGGTTCATCACCGATTCTTCAATTGAGTTTCATGAGTCTCGGGCTTTGCCGTGACCCGAACGAGTGATCCGACGGCGAACATGAGTTCCATATACTATAATGGCTCTGAATTGGAATTGAGTCCTCTACGAAATTCACATTCCAAAGCCAGCCGCGAAACCCAAGGTATCTAGCTGTTCTCCAGGCGGGAAATTGTACGCACTCTTTTCTTGTCCAAGATTTCTTTGGATACTGGGATCGGTCGTCCGTGCTTCGCAGCTAAACCTTATTTCTCACCTTCCGTACGGGGAGGTTTCAGACTCAGATCTCAACTTTCAGGCAAGACCAAGAAGCTTATTGGTGGATACATAAGATATATTCAATGAACATTATGTACGGCCGGGCACAAGCCTCGTAGCCCGGCTAAAAAGCTGAAGTATACATTAGCAGGCCAAGTAGGGGGTTTTCAATTGGATTCAGTGAAACAATCATTGGCCAATAGCTCTAACGGTTGGAAAATAGCTGTAACCAATAAGATTGTTAAATGGTTAATACAGGCTAGTCATTTCTAGCTCGAAATTATTAAGATTTTGAAATCATTTAAAAGTTTACCCGAAAATTAGCCAGCCAATCATAGCAATTCTGGCAGCCAATCAAAACACAATATAGCAGTCAGCCAATCAGAATCAAGATATCAACCAATCATATCTCGTAATACAATTACGTATAATGTATTACACAGCTCACTCCGAAGATATACTACTAGCAACTGACTAATGGTTTATATTAATTAAATATATATAAGTATATATAGAAAGATCAAATATATACAGTGACCAATGGTTAAGTGATTATATTAATTGATAAGCGTAGGAAAGATCAGATAGGTAGATAATTTGAATTATCTATATATATCTATAGTAAATCTTCCCTGTATATTAGTAGCTATAACTAAGATACTGGGGTATTAAGGGCAGGTTGATGTATATGGTTGCGTTAAATTGTATTATTATGATATACAGGAGTATTAGGGGAAGTATATATATACAGTCGTATAATAAGAAGTATTATATAATAAGGGAGAAGTCTTAGTATATTTTTCAAATATAAGTAGTTTAACTCTAATATAAGCTTTTAGTATATAAAACCAGCCTTATATCTGGCATATATATCGTCGGCCATGACTAGGAGAGTTATTATACAGGCCCTCGATAGTAAACGAGGAGAACTCTATATTGGCCTATATATCAGCCTTAATATTACAAAGGAGGTTAGGAAGCGTATTAATTATATTATCAATACTAGGTGTAGGAGATATACCGCGGCTACGCTCGGGCTTATTATCTACTGTATCCTATCGCCTCTAGTGAGTCTTGGAGCGTATATGCTGGAATAGCTGTACAGAAGATATAGAGGTAGCTGGTAGTAGTAGTTGGCGAGTGTAACGTTTAGATAGGCCAGCTTGATTAATAGGTCTGCTAGGTGTACTTGTGTGATGCGTTGGGGCAGGAGGGCCGGATATGCTAGTAGTAAGGATTTCTCCGTATAATCAAGGGTCTACCTATCAAGGGTTAGATTGAGATAATACCTCTAATTAGCATTCCTGTGACTGATATGTTAACGTATATAGATTCAGTAGTAACGAAGGATATAGTATAGTGCTACGCTGATGGAGTAGTGAAACCGGGCTGAATTCTGATTGATACTCTTATAATTATAAGGAACTGGATACCTAGCCTTAGCTGAGAAACTGTCTATACGATTGACATATTGTACGACTGATAATAGCAGGTAATATCTGATGGATAGGAGCAGGCGTAATGATATAAGTCCTTGGACTATGACTCCTAGTACTAGTACCTTTTCTGTGTCCGATTAACGTCTGATATATAGTCTTGGTAATATTAGCAGAATAAACCTCTACTAGACTCGGGACCAGGCTAGTACGAGCTGGCCTAGGCGAGGTGGATTAGCGATGTACATCAGCCTGGGACCTGTCTAGTATTAATTACTGGGCATTATCTAGCGAGAGCTGATGGCTATGGATTTAAGGGCCCTGAAGATTGGGGTTAATAGTAAGGCTTAGTGTAGCTAGTAGAACTTCTGGTAAGGCCGCCTGACTTCATATAGTATTCTCTGGAACCTGTTAGTGTGTTGCAGGCTGGGTTTAATATAATAGTTGCGGGTGTATATAATCAACCGGCACCTGGCCCGGAGGTCGGAAGAGAGGGCTATCTATTGGGTTTTCCGCTTGAATTAATAAAATGTAATCTAACGGAGTATGAGGAGGTAGATCATAGATATACTAAGCTTGTATATTATCTATCACCTGTAAGTATATTGCAAGAGCTCTTCCTCTGTACTCGGGTACAGGAGTAGTTTTATACTTGAATAAACTATAATTAATATTATAATAGTTCTAATTAAACCCAAGAGTATTATATATTTATAAGATAGTATCCTGTTGATTCTTATCCTCGCAGTAACCAGGGCGATATAAATTACTGAGCTTAAGACTATTATTTAGCATCTCTTCTGTATAATAGAGTATAAGTATCTTAATAATCAGTAAATAGTAAGTTATTAAGATAAAATAGAAGCTAAGTAATAATTAGTTATTAAGACTACTCTGGTTCCAGTCTAGTATATCCTTTATATAAGGAAATAGCTATAGGAAGCTGCGGTTATAGATATATAGTAATAGGTAATCCCTTAGTTAACTAGCAAAGTCTACTCTGAGAGTAGGGAGTTTATCCTCAGGTACTTTATAGAAGCCAGGCCAGAATATAATACTGATCTAGGTCCTAAGGCTTTCTCCTCCAGCCTCTGCTAATAGTTATATAAAGCGACGGAATATAGTAAGACAGCTATACTTTATTATACTATAGTAGCTCTTGATATTATTATAAAGGGTAAGGAATAACTGAGTATTTATTAGGAGCTATAGGTATACTATCGTGACTTCTCGATATATAAAGTATCGGGAATGATATATAAACTCGTTAATAGCGGCGTACTAGGCTATTTTAATTAAATAACTCTTTATTGCTGCCTTGCAGATAAGCAATATTAATATACCCTGTTTATTACAGCTATAAGGTAGATCAGAATAGAAACCAGTAAGCGGATTATTATCTTATCCAGGTTAGATAAAAAAGTATAAAATAAGATAGCTAGGGTGAACCTGGAGGTAGGCAGGGATGTAATTCTTATTCTGAATCTTCTAGAGGTTATAGTAAGATAGGTTAAAAAAGTAGTTTAGATATACTTCCTCTAATAGCCGGGGTTATATCTCACTAGCTGCCTGATTAACTAACGCCTGGACAGTAGGATTAGCTGATACCTGGGCGGGATTAGCTAGCGCTTAGGCAGGATTAACAGGTGCCTGAGTACCGGAAGTCTGTGTAGGCTGTACGGACGCCCGAGCACCGGAAGTCTGGATAGGAATAACAGGAGACTCCTGGAAAGGTGTATTAATCATATATTATTAATAAACATGATTAATACTGCGGGTAACAGATACTATATTATTATTCTCTACTATACTTACAGCCTTACGCTTTAAAGTATAAGAGGCTGCTGATAAGAGAGAAGCTCTAGACTTAGTATAATTAATAATACCGGGCGAAGCCGAACTAATGCGTAAGAATATACTACTAGTACCCTGTAATAAAGCCACCCGCTAGCTGGAAGATATAACCTGGTTAATATTCTGAAGCTGGCTATTAAATTCTTAAGAGGGGCTTAGAAGTTTATAAGTAAAGCGAGATAATCTCTGTAGTATCTGTCCTTCGAATATATAGTTAAAGATACTGGTACTAACGAGCTCGGACGGAGCCTCACTATAAGCTTGGTTTTAATACTGTAGATTAATTGAAAGTCAGCTAATAGTTATAAATACTAATATAGGGGAAAGTACCTGTAGATTAACGGTAAATAGTCTTAGGATAGGTATAGTACTGCCTATAGTGCTATAGGTAACTCGCTGGCGAGATAAGGATAACTGGGTAGGCTGATTAAAGCTCGAGTTACTACCTCGGATCGACCTTATGTTAGTCGGAGTCTGTTATTAGGACTGAGGGTATATAGTTAGTGTAATTTACTTGGATACTTAATAAGAGCTAGTTAACACTAGTTTTGATACTTAACGGGAGCTTAATAGTATATATTCTGATACTTGGTAAGGATTAATTATCAGGGTAATACTATAAGGACGAGGATTTATCAGGGTAATACTTTATCGAGGATTAATTATCGGGGTAATATAGTAAGGATAATTTGTCGGGGTAATACTTTATTAAGGATTAATTATCAGGGTAAGATTGCAAGGATGATAAGAGCTTGATAGTATAGCTTGAACAGGATAGTAGCCTTCAGATAAAGAAGCTAGTATAGTCTGTTAGGGACGAGGCTGAGGCTTATTACCTTGATATTATGAGTATTATAAAGGCTGACTTGGCTGGTAAGATAGGCCACTAGCCCTACTACTACGAGTACTATAGTAAGATATTAGGAATACTACACCAAGCGGTAGATAGTAATATACGTATATGTAAGGTTATTAATCATATTAATATAGGTAATTCGAATAGGTGATATATTATACGGGGTGAGGTTAATTAATATATGGGTAAGAGGTGAAAGAAGAAGAGAGATAGGGGAAGAAGTAGAGTTCGAAGTACGAAGGTTTGGTAGAAAACCCTTATGCATCTGGTGTACACATATAGATTGTATTTGGTATATAGTATAAGCGCTATATGAGATAGTAAATATTAGTGTGCAATTAGTAATATTCTGCTATAGCCAGAGTTAGGACGCTCCTGCTAAAAACTAAAGTAGGGCGGCTGTTCAGATTCTCTTTACCTTCTCTTCAGATTAAACTGGTACTTTAACTTCTCTCTTCTCGTTCTTTTTTATATATATATATATAGCCCTAATTTATCGAGATATTTATCGAGGTATCTGTTCAAGTTATACTAATCGCTTTAACTTCTCTCTTCCTACACCTTATATATTAATATATTTAATTATCTAAGTTATCACCTAACTACCTGAGCGATGCAATTAACTGCTCTATTACTATCTGATAGAGCAGTAGGGCTTTAGAGGTGATAATCACCTGAAAATCTAATAGAGCCTGGTCTGCAGACCTAAGGGTCAAGAGTATTATAGTACAGCTTTATAGGATATCAACGAGATACTGTAGTAAGAATATAGAGCTACCCCTTTAGATAAATTTGCTGAAGATAATAGTTACTATGGGGGTGATAATAGTTACTATAAGGGTGATCATAGTGATTATATTAGTAATACTTCCTCGGAAGATTATAATACTATTGATAAAGGTTCGAAGATACTCCGTTAAGCTAATTTCTCGCTTTAGCTGACCATCATTATAATAGCTGTAATTAATCTTACTGTACTCTATTTACTAGCAGATCATGCTGAGAAGTATGTACCTAATCCTTCGATACTCCCAGTCGGGTTTGATAATATTAAACTTAATAATCTGCTTAATTATAACGATAGTCCCCGAGCGGTCGATAAGCCTACTATCTTATTTAACGAGACCAATATAGTTAGCGAAGAGTTAGTTACCTTTTTAGAAATCGTGGTATATTAAACACCGGAAGCTAAGGAAGCTGAAGAGGACCTTTCAATCCTCGTCCAATACAATCAGAGGCCTAATATCCTGATCAGCCATCTCGAGCTAGTACTTAGTCTAGTAGTTTATTCTATAGGCTTTAATCGTACCTAATATGCCTGTATTCGCAAGGTAATATAGTAAATTCGTAGCCTAGATAGATAAGTTTACCCAGATATTAAGAACCTGCTAAATCAGCTCAGTATATTAAAGCACTATATTACTAATTATCTCCCTCTTATTAATATATAACGTACTAATATCCCCCTAAATGCTGAGAAACTGCTAATAGCCCGCCCAGTGGATAAGGCAACTGCCGATCAGTCTGATCCAACTATAACACTCTGGTTGATTAATCCGATATCACTCTTCAAAGCTTTTATAGCTACTTGCAAGGCAAAGGAAAAGATATACTCCAGTATAGCTTATTTCATTAATAAACCAAACGAACTATATAAGTTACTAGCCTGGGTATCCTCCGTCCGAACTATATCTGGTTATTTTGCCTATATATAACTCGAGGGTTCTGAAGGTAATCTTAATCCTGTCCCCGGAGATACTATCTTCCCTTCTAACTTTATTTAGTACTGTTATCTTAAAGAAACTTATATATACTAGTGAGCCTTATATGATAATATTGAAACAGCCTACTGGGGATAAGTTGTTGTAGTCGGCAGAGATTTCTATACTATATATTATACTATCGAATCAGGTGGGATTACCCTTATTATTTATAAGCTTATTAGTTTTTATAATCTTCCTAAACTTCTGGTATTAATTAATTATAATCTTAGTAATATATCTTTAGTAGAGTAAGAGTATCTTCTCTATATAATTAATATATTTATCCCTGAAAACTATATTCTTAATATTATTACTAGCTGTTTTAAATATGACTATTTCTGGGGTAAGATATATAATAATCCTGCTCTGTATTATATAGTTACCGAATATATACAAGAGATTGTATATAGCTATCTCAGAATATAAGTTAAAGGTTAAAGTACCTGAGAGTAATAGGCACAGGTAAGGAAGAAGATTAATATATTCTGTAAGTATAATATTAAGGGATTAGCCCGGGCTGATAATAAAGGGTTTATTATCTGCTAAGCTATTATATATCCTGGAATAGATACAGAGGTTCCTGCTCATCTCGTACTGCTATACTATATATACCTAATCCGTAGTAAACTTAAACTTAAGATATACAGTCGCCTGTTATTTAATAAAGAATAGGACTACTGCCAGGATAATACGATAGAGGTACTCTTATACCCTGTTATAGCTTTTATTAACGGATTTAGACTATATCGTAACGCTAATCGCTCTCTCGTTAGGGTATATCTTATTCTAGCTAGCTTCAAGCTCAGTAACCGTAAGAGTTAGGCTAATATCTTTCTAATTACCCTTGGTCTATATAGATCCAACTTTGATAATATTATCTGATCTCTTATATCCCTCCGCGACCTTGACTAGGGTATCATTACTAATATGGACGGTGTAGAGGTCAGGATTTATATTCTAATCCTTTATTATCTCGGCGATATACCCCAGCAAGCTGCTAATTATAGCTTTAAAGGGCTGTAAGTAGATAAATACTATTGATTTTATTATATTAGCAATCAGGCTATTAAGTCTGGTACCTGTAATAATATTCTAAGCTTTGATTTTATAATATATAGAAGATATTACTATTAATCTATAGAGATATAATACTATATTAACTAAGAATCCGGTGTATATACTAGTAGCTATAGTTTTTAATAGGGGATTAAAGAGGAACAGCTGGCCTTAATATTACTATTACCTTCGCTAGATCTGATTCTCAGCTATCTACTTAATAGAGCTTACTCTGAATTTAACAGCCTATTGTATCTGATATATATTGTATTACTTGACTTTATATATAGAAATACTTAAGGTAAATACGTCCGCAGGCTGTATAATTAGCCCTTCCCTTCTGGCTGGGGATGTCTTTAATTACCTATCTACTATCTTAACAGCTATACCTTAGCGAAATACGCTTAATAGGCCTTTATTATCCCTGGTTTGCTTAGATTATAGCTTCGTACGGACTATATCTTGCCCAATATACTTAAAGAGGTACAGCTCTTTCTTACCGAGTCTTAGAATAAGACAGAGCTACCAGATACCCAAATTACTTTGGATTTCATCATCTCTGGATATACCAAGGTCGCGAAGAGCAATAGTATTATTATAGTACCCAGATTGTCTAGTATTAACTGCTATTAAATACTCGAAATTATCATTACCACTCGCCAGTACTTTAGATCTCTATACTGGATCATATCGTATTCCATCCAGCGCCTATCTTTAGAGCAAGCCTCTCGGCCTTCTAGCTTATACCCGCCATCTTATGGTTAGTCTTACACATCGTTCTCATCATCCACTACTAATCCGTTCGTATCGCTAAGTATTTAATCGCAGACAGATAATATATCTGTCGACGAGCTGATAATAACTATTAAGCGCAGCGATATTAATATACTAAGCGAGTATAATATTTTAATTACTTAAGGCTCGACGGCGAGCTATATTACGAATAACCCGATAAGAGTTACTAGAAAGGCTGCCGAATATCTGAATATGATATCGTGTCCCAATATCCACGCCGGGATACACTATCCCCAGCTGATAAAGGAATACGGGCTCCCAGTTAATATAAATACCCTGCTTAGGGAGGGGCTATATCGGTAAGTAGATACTATTTTGTTAAGGAAGTCTTATTACAGAAGTACTGATATGCCATACTAGTACTTATAACTGGCTCCTTTATACCCTCCTGTACTGCGCTTGATGGTCTCTTGCTGATTCTGTTACTTTAATAGATAGTTTAAGAAGAAGGTATATGAGATAAATTATTTAAATATTGAGAAGCTTTTGCTACAGAAGATAATTGTCCAGATGACCCTTTGCTTTGCTGTTGATCGTAGGTTCTTTTTTACTGATACTGAGCTAATAATAGCCCTTAAAGATCTTAGGAAGGAATGCCCTATAGTCTTCGAGCTTTTTATGTTGCTGTAAGATTAAGAGGAACCCGTTAGGGAATCAGAGGATAATAAGTTCGATATGAATATTTATTTACTAACAGGGCTGAAATAATATACCGTTATTAGATGTATCTTGCCCTAGAATTCTAAAGGATATCTAATTAATAATAACCGAGAACTGCTGACTAAGTATGATAATATATCGTGATCCTTCCGAATGTTTCTTCACACTGTATACTCTCAGGATTATAATGAGCTGGAGATCCTTGACTTTGGGAAAATCCTGGTTTAATGGGTAGCTAAAGTTGGGTTTATGCTTGAGTAAGTGGCTATATATCTCTTTGTTATTAATAATGTGTTGCTTGTCTAGGTTTTAATAGTATACTTAGCGGGAGGGGAATAGTGTAAAGGCCTGGTGATTGGATGAATTAGTAGTTATTGATACTGTAGTAATACTGTCTGAGGATAACCTCTGGAGGCTCGGTGTAGCTGGTGAGTTGATGTAACTGCTGTACCCTATTAGATCAAGTAATATACTGACCAGCTCCTCTTAATACAGAAGAAGTATCTGTGTTGATGGGTCCTGGGCGCTGGTATGGGTCCCGGGGTCGGGATAGGGATTATACCTGGTATATTATCTCCAACTGATCTCCCACGGTATATGGATATCCGCTAATATTTAATTAATTAATGGGTTGTTATTAAGATAGTAATTAGATCGAATATTGTAGACTTTGATCGGTTGCTATGGATATAATAGATATAATACAGCCTTGACGTATTTAAGTCGTCCAATCACCAGACCTTTATACTGTTTCTCGTGGCGTGCGTATATACTAACTATATTGAACTGTATAGTACTGCTTTACTGAAATATAGATGTGCTAATATAAGGATACTGTTATCCTATAGGTTAAATAAGCGCTGGGTATTCTCAAAAGGTAATTACATAATAATCAAGACTTATAAGATAGATATAGCTGTCCTCGTACGGGTTAACTATATTTTTATATACGTACTGATATCCGACGAACGGTTTATCTTTATTATTACTACTTACCTTGAGGTTAATACCGACCAGTATAATAAAGTACTGGATTTGCCTGTTATCTCACCTGGTAACACAATTATTATCAGTATCGGCATCTTATAGCTATATAAGCTATATATAGTAGAGGTTAATAGATATATTATTTGGGTAGACTGGAAAGTTGAGTTGCTTTAATTAAAAGAAATGTAAAAGGGAATTGATTAATATAAATATTAAATATATATATTTAATTGATTATATCTGGTGTATTTATAGAGGCAGTTGATATAGTAGACTGGGCTTAATTGAAATAGTTAGGTATACTGTATACCAGATTATCATATAATATATCGTATACTAATTTTACTATAAGAGGTACCTGAAATATGAACTAATAAGTGCTAAATCCGATGTTTAGCCTATCTAATCGTATATACTGCCGACCTTTTCCCTAACTAATTATATTATTACTTCCCGAATATTCCAGAACTCTGATTGGTTAGCACCGTTTGAAATTATTTGAAATTTAAAATTATTTTGATATTTTAACGATTTTTATTAGATAATAGTACTTTCCCAGTCAATGATTAAATAACCGAAGTAGCTGAACCCCCCCTCACACCACCAGTAATATAATATATTGTGATACTGGGTAAGTGTTAAGTTGTTAAATTCTTGGTATTTGGGAATTTCCCCCCTTTTCTCTTCGGCAACTGCCGCATAACTGTATAGCTCTCTCACTTACTACTCAGAGATATTCAAGGTGAATGGGCCAAGAAAACATCTTATCCTGCATGAGCACAGTAATGAAGAAAAAAGGAAGAAAAGCGTACTGGAGAAGATTATGAAGGGATGCAATCTAGAACTACTTGTCAAGGTTGGCATGGTTGCGCATGTACAATAGAAAAGAAAATACGTATTTTGACCTTAGACTGAATTAAACAGCTACCTGACAGGAAAACGCCTAAAAGAAAAGGGTATACCCAAGCTAATCCTTCAATTCTCCCGCACCAACTATTCCTCTGTATATTCGGGTGCTGCCGTCGCTGCTGAATCTTGGTATGGTGGCAGCTGTACACCCGAGCCTTCCTGGCTCTCGGCGGATTGGTGGCATGCATCTGACGCTGGTAAAACGAGAAGACTTTGTGATCCACGCGTCTTGCAGGCTCTCCCTGCAATTTCGTAGTCTACTTGCCAGTGTACCGTGTGCTCCACCTTGACATTGCAAATAGAAAAGCTGGGAGAGAGTGCGTCAGGCATGTCGGGTGAGGGGAGGTGAACGTCCATCATCTGCCCCAAGTCAATGGGCGGTAGATCCTCCGTTGAGGGGATCACAATGTCAGAGAAGAAAGATGGCGGGATATTCTTAGTGAGATCTTTAGTACTCTTCCAGCCATCGTCGATACTGCCATATGTTGTTTCAGCTTTGATGCCAGTAAGTGATTCTATTTGAATCTCGACGCGCTTCAGCCGAACTGTGGGTGCAAGTTTCTCGATCAGTTCAGACGCATTCTCCCCCATTGGTGTTACGTGCAGCAAGAATCCCATCGGCCTGGGGTCGTTGATTTGGAGAACGGATGGGACCCATGTGTGGATTTCATGTGTGGACTTCGATGCAGACGATGACTTTAGTAGGTTCTTCATCTTTTGAGACTTTGAGAGGTGGGGTTTCGATCCCAAGGTGAAATCCGGGACGTGAAAGGGTACCGGCTCTCTATTGAGTTGCAAGCTATCTTCGAAAGAAGGCATCTTTTCAGGCAGAGATGGCAGAATCCTGATGGGTAATAACGCATTTAGAGCATCAGGGTGATCCTTGCTACGGAGTTCCAAGCTGGCTCGAAGATAATATTCGACAATCCCTTCGTTGTATTCCCCATCTTCGAGCTTCTGGAAACTCGCGGGCAATGGCTCCACGCCGACACTGCCCCCGGAAGCAGGCATGAAAAACTCGCGACTGTGCTTGCTATTTGCGAACCAGCTCAAATCAATATGGGTGGGCAGTGTGAATGCGAAGCGCCACTCCTGGTGTGATTGATCTGAGCCAACATGGAGAGGTCCTCGGAAAAGCTCCTGTCTGTTCTTCTCTCCTTCGATTATTGTAAAGTTACCCTGGTATGTATCGGCCCAGCGCACGCCTGATCTCATACGTGTGCGGGTGGCTCCATGGAGGGAGACCTTGACGGCCGCGTCAGGGCAGACGACGGGGGATTCACGGTAAACCCAGCCGACGATGGTGTCGCCCGGTCGGTAGCTGTCATGTTTCTTGTCCAACCGAATGCCCAGACCCGGCGTGCATGTGTTTTGAATTGGCGGCATGGTTGTTGTGGTGAGTGATTTGCGATTACCGCGACATTTCCCAGCGGCATCGGGATTTGCGGGGGACCAGGGCTCATTTAAGTACTGGGATCAATCCCATTCATGCTATGGATGGTCGGATCATCAAATGGGCTCACGACACCTGTTGGTAATGCTCACTTGTGGCTGTGTGTGCAGAAAATCAGCCGCGGGGCCCGTGCCAAGATGGGGGCCGTCTTTTGATGCTCAGTTTCGTGGCGGCAATTGCACATTTGTGGCATTATAGCGCCTCAATCCTTTAAGATGGATGAGACTAGAGGTTCTCATTACTCTAGCTCCGCCACATAGCCACTGTTCAATCCAACGAGAGCGCGTTTGCGTACAGAAGTTGGTCTAGAACGTCTCCATTATGCGACTGTCTTGGCAAATCTGACAATTACAATCAGATGCTTGGCAGCCCAAAGCAACATTGAAGGCCTGCCTGATATCTGCCTACCCTATACTGTAGCGACAGCATAAAACCCAACAACTAACACACAAACATTTAGATCACATCGGTTCGTTCCTTTATTGATTAGGTCCTTTTTCGGGATAGAATGAAGTAGAATCTTTGTAGCAGCTTGGTGATCTTCATTGTTTATCTCTCTCTTCCTAAACATGACAAAACAGCGAAGTGGTAACTAAACTAGAATCTATTCAAGGTAAATTTAGTAAGGCAAGTACTCATATACTAACAAAGCTCTATCTTTTATAATAATAATGGATCCTTGACCCTTAACTTTCCATACATCTAAAGCTCATTAACCTTGCTGGCCATCCTTACTCGGAGACGTGAACATTTTCCAACTCCAGGTTTGAACTGTCATCTCGAACCTTTTGCAGCACCTGCTTTGGGAGCCTCCACTCAATGTCGAGACACAAGCCGGGATGTCCGACAGTCAAGCAGATACTCGCAATGGCGATCATGGTGCCTTCCAAAATCATGAATGCCACTTCGTCGTTGGCGAGTGAGCTGCCAAAACCATCCTTTAATTCGGCAACACGGAAAATACATCTCACGAAAATGGTACCCGACGCGATCGCAAGACCTAAAAGAGTAACGTAAGAATATCTTCACTTCCAGCATGTGATTTTGACCTACCATAGATCATACTCTTCCACCGGAAACCTGAATGAGTGGGTGGTATGCGAACGTGGTAAGAGTCGAACTTAGTTGCAGAGTGCCATCTCCACGCGTAAATAGCAGCATAGAGTATAAACGAGAAGAGAGACACGACTTGGAACGACAGCCCGCCGATCATGACATTCACGCCCGTCTGTCTCATATCTAGTGCCTCTTGGGTCATGCCCCCTGATGTCGAAGTGATCGCGCCCCCAGTGGCCTGTAACACTAGACATATAAAGTCGCATGTCATGAATATGATGGATATTGTCTTCGATCGGACCCATAGGAGGCTTTCATCGCAGGAGTACGCGACGCGGGCGAATGTGATGTAGATGGCGGCTGTGAGGAACGCTGGTCCGATGGTTAGGCAAACGAGATACCTAGCAGATGGGTTAGATCGTTGAGCACTGTGCTTTGGAGTGGTCTTGATGCTGCTTACACGAGAAAATAGTTGAAGTTGAAAGGGTCGTTGTGGAGTTGTAAACGTCCAATGTATCCAACGCCCTCGGTGACCAAACCTAATACCATGGCCGCCAGGTAGCTCCAGGTTTTGCGTCGGATGCCAAAGTACAGCTGCACGAGAAACAAGGTGCCGAAGATCGAAAGGAATAACGCATTGCCGCCGATGTTGGGTTGGTATGTAATTATGCCCATGGATAGTGGGCATGTATCGAGCGTGCAAGACACACTCGTCTGTGTGCTGTTGGTGGTAGACATGGTAGGTGGCCGTAATTCCAAGATCGACCAGTTGGATTTTCGTACTTCCATAGAATGGGTGGATTGTCTCTGACGATGATTTCTCTTGGATGGGAAAGACTAGGACGGCGCAATATATACTGCCGTTGATAGAGGCATGTTTGCATTTGCCTACGTGGAGACGGGGCGCAGCAGCACATGTTATCATCATGACAAATTGGACTGAAAATGAATCCCAAGCAACTGTATGGTTTTCTTTTTGATGCAGACGCAGCAAATCGTTGCCAGACCATCAAAGACCGAGATGGTCCCCACAGCTATTATTGGTTGTAGGCGATGGGTACTTTTCCCGTTCCAACTCTGACACAGTTTAGCTCACAAAAACACCGAGCAGGGCTCCACTTGCTCTTCGTCTCATCAACGGACCCCTGAAGGCTGTGAAGAAGCTGCCCAAGACCAAGATGGCCGTCACAGCCCCCGGTGACAGGTTATTTTGCTGATGTGAGTCTTTGCTCCAATTTAGTTTAGGTCCCAAAAACACCGAGCTGAGCTCCGCTTTCTCTCACCCTTGGTAGCGCTCCATGTAACTTGTAAGCATCAAGTGTCAAAGCCTGTTGTGGCTACACTCTGGATCCACTACCCACAATATCTTGATAATACACCCGTAATTCTCTTCGAAAATATATTTACATTATGCGGAGTGATTCGCTATTCAATTTATCATTTCGGTCATAAGTATCCGGGCTAGATATTTTGGAATTAGCTTGCAGTGTTAAGTCTAGGACAGGGCAGGGGATCAGTGGTACGGTTCTAATTCCACTCTGAAAGCATGGCCACCTGTCAGATCTTGCAGACTAAACAACTCTATTGGAGAAATGATTGGTATATTTTCGTAGGCTTAGAATGTGTCCACTGGCAAAAATCCGTGATTGCGTGAGAGTTTGATTACAAAGTGAAAAAGCGGCGGCGGAAGAGGCCAGACCCGACATCTCAAAATAATGAATACGAAGGGTTGAAAAGTAAGCTCTGCCAGCCTAGAGGTACAACCACGTAGCAGAAAACCCCTATGAACCTTGGATTGCTGTCGGGGCAGCCCAGGGCTAGAGCCACGCAGAAGGAAAAGGAAAACTCTGCAAACCTTCACACCGATGACTCATATGCCGTCAGGATGAGCCGCTCGTCAGATGATTATTTATTCTGCCCTCTTCCACCCTTCCTTCATACGTTCGTCTTCTATCATTCCATCCAAATACTTTCACCCACCAAGCTCAAGGCAACCCAGTGAGTACCGGTAGCCCCTTGACTAGAGCCCTTACACTGACACGTGCGTAGGTCTTGGCTGTTTGTACGCACACATCATGCAAGGCATACGGATCTTGGTGCCTTAAAAGGCAGTTCCAGTTGATCAGATTGATCAGCATGAGCTGTTTGAGGACCTTGATGCTAATGCTATCTAAGTATTGAATAACAGTAATAGGTTTAAGTGGTGCCCGTTCCTTATGCCCAAGGTCAGGTCAATGCAGAAGAATGCCCTCAACCACTCTCATTGTGCTCTATTTCATTGTGGTTTCGGGGCTAAGAAGCATTACTATAAAAGTTATCTTCTGTGAAGCCCTGATCCCTTCCAGTTTCTTTCCTCTCTGCGTAAACCATCGCAGGCTGCCCTACTTGCTTTTCTGGGGTTGGGCATTCTTCTGCAGTGATCTAGCCTTGGACATAGGAACTGGAACCACTTCAGCCTATTGCCGCTCTTCAATGCTGAGATAGCATTATCATTAAGTTAATTCTCGGGCACACCTAGGAATGCCTTTTTCGCCAGTCTACGTGCTCTGGCCAAGGAGACATTAGGACTTGTTTGGTTACCTCGGGCTTAGTTGAAGTATTTGGATTGGATAGAAAGAGGATAGGATAAGTAGTAATATGACAAGCGGCTCGCCCCTATGGCAAGTGACGCATCGATATGGAGTTTTACAAAGTTTTTTATGCATGGCTGTAGCCTTGGGCTAGTAAAGCTCTTTTTGCCTTTGTGGTTGGTATGTTGAGATGTCGGGCCTGGCCCCTTCTATTGCTGGTTTTTCATATATTAATTAAAACACTATATGCTGTCCGAGAGAATATTGGTAGCATCTCTACACTCGAAATAGAAATTAGCGGGATTTAAAACAAAGGAAGTGCCGCAGCAACTTTAGAAGTCTAGATCTTGACAGGCACCGACCACTTGCTCCAGCCACCCGGCACTGAGTAGTCGGCATCGCCCCATCCCTGGGCGAGAGGCGGATTTGGCCGGGTGAAAACAACGTCGACCACGCGCCGGCCCTCAGAATCGAATCTTGGAGGGGGGACTGTGAACCCGTGAAACCTCTGCTCTTCGAGGATGTCGCAGGCAGCCAGAGGAGCGCCGGGAGTGGAGGGCGAACTGTCAGATATCTCCAGTGCAGCCACTTGAGCACCGATCGCCGCCAGAATGTGTCCATCGGCCGGCCCCTCGCGGTCCTGTTCGCTCAACATTGTTACTGCCACGTTACGTAACGCTGGGTCCCTACACTTCAAAATCGTGAAGTAGAGAGGGCTGACGATACCAAGGCGCGTTGAGAAGCGTTTGAAAGCGCTGGGTTTGGACCATCGCCGTAGCCGCGCCGATGCTGCAGCATCACTCACGATGCTTCGAAATTTGTCCAAGTGTTCATCATACGCCGTTTCAAATGGGGTATCAATGCACAGTATGAAGATAGTATTCGCTGTTAGCTGTGTTCGGAGAGCATAAAGTTCTGCTAGTATCTCCCAATCCTTCTGTGTGACTGTTGAGGAGGAATGCTGAGCTTGCAGTCTTGTGATAAGTTCCGCAAGCCCATCGAGCATATAATCACATTCGGCCAAGGCTTTATTTTGGTCCTGGCACAGGGCGGAGTTGTACTCTTTCCAGCTTGGATGTTTATACTGGAGGCGGGAAGCGGAGGATATAAATTGGTATGATCGCTGAAGGCACAACATTGCGGCATCGATAGCAAGCTCGGGCTTATCGAATAAATTGTTTCCAGGGGCTGCATCTTGAAATACGACATACATCAACTGGGGTGTCTGGGAAAGAGCATAACCGCCAAGCAGAAGATTGGCATTGACCACGCCATCTTTGATTTTATTTAGAAAATCAGAAGATGGAGCTCCGCTTCGACGCTGATAGGCTCTGGTCAGGATCTGCACGGCTCCGAGAAAATGGGCGAATGCGTTGTGCTCGTGCTGGCTCAGGACTTCGACGCAAGCCAGGATCAGTGATGCCAGAGCTAGAGACTCCGGCTCGACACCATCGTCTTTCAGCCCTGATTGGAGCATTGTCAATGCTGAGCCGTAGTAACGCCAAGCTGAACCTGGGACCTTTTCTATCGTGTCATTCAACGACAACTCATAGGCAGCGCCAAATGCAGCTGCCGCGGCCTTGACGCATTCGTTTTTATTAGACAACTGGAGAAATACTCTACCCCAGACCTCATCCTCTTGCGCAGGAAGGCCCTCGTTATTCAAAGATAAGACGTGAGCTGCGAGATGGCTTAGCCTCTCAACGTTGCTGTCCACTTTGACGCCAGTCCTCAGAGCAGGTTGCAGAGCGGATGACGACTTGCTCTTGTGGCTGTACCCGCCACATAACCGACCCGCCTGGATGCATCGGCGACACAGAGGTTTCTGTTCGTCACATTTGACCCGGCGGGTCCTGGAGTTGGTCAGTCGGGTGGGCGTCAAGGTAGGGGGGGCTTATTACTTGCAAGTCACGCAGCCGCGGCTCGACTGCGAGACAACGACGCGAGATCGCTTTGGCGTGGGTTTGCACAATTCACTGCCGGCGATTGGCCCTGTAGAGGGTTTAGAGTTTCTTTCCAGAGCCTCCATGATTCTGGGGAACTGGTGTAGCAAGTGCGAGGTTGGAGAATAAGTCTGTCAGCCTCGAGTCAGATCGTGGCTGTGTCAACTGCTGGTCGGGCCGAAATCTCCCCGACTCAACTCCGCTCCGCCACTATCGTGTCGGACATCGTTTCTGTCAATTGTTGCTAAAAGGAAAAAATGGTTGAGGAGTTCAATTAGTACTCAGTTATTCTCCGATTAGGGAGTAGAGTTCAGAGAAAAAAATATCTACGCTTGGTGGCAGGAACTAGCCTTGGGCTACACAGCTTCTGAAAATGTCGCTACTCGTTATAAAACTGACATGGAGAACAGCATTTCGACTGGATAGTCAACAACGGAGTTAGAAGTTGTCTTTGTACGAACTTGTCAACTAAGTCAGACACGTGCTGCCTCTGTCTATATAGGTAAACAAGCAATGGTGAAGTTGAGGTTTTCCCATCAACAGCAGAAAGCGGCGATTTGAGGTGAATAAGTGGCTACTGGACCAACTTTCGACATGAAAAACGAGTTCCTTTCAAGTAAACATGTACCAAAGAGCATTACTCTAAAGGTTAGATAGTCGAAGTCCGCAACTGAACTTGATCGATATTGTTCTACAAGCTTGCTCCTCTGTTGCCGAACAGCGGAATCGTCATGGAGAACTCTACTCCCACTGCAAATACGAAAAGGTAAAACTTCTTTATTTACTAAAATTTGTTTGAAAGAATAAAAAGGCCAACACTAGTAGAACAGTTCGCGACTGAAGGCGCCTGAGTTTGCGCGCTGCTTCAACGATCATCCCCGCGAAACTACTAGGCTCTCCCTCCGCCTTGGTTCATTCGCTTCATCTCCTCAAAGATATCTTTGGCATTGGTGACTTTGAATTTGCGGCTTTCAGGAGGGACCGGGGCGCCTTGTACACGAGAATCTCGAGAGGGATTTCCTGGTCCATTGCTTTCATCACGCTGGTTGCCGTGATCACGCGCAAGTATGTCGAAAATCTCTTGGGCATTGGAGATCGTAAACGTCCCATCAGAGGCAGGCTCACCTGGGCTATTTGGCTTATTGAATGTAGTGTTGGGGTCGATGGGGCGTGGGGGTGGAGGCGGTGGTTTGTTGCTTGGATCGGCTGAGGTACTAGGCGTACTTGTGCTCCTGTGATCATCCCAGGTTATTCCATCGGCCAATGAAAAATCTTGAGAGAAGAACGAAAAAGGGGAAAGGATACAGCTATTCCAGATATTGGACAGGAAGGCTTACCCCGAGACGTCATCCTTTTTGAATAGCGCAAAGAGATCGCGCGGGTCAATACCATTACTGAACCGGCTCGACGCAAGGGCAGCCTTCGCAGCCTTGATATTCTGCACCGTAGCTTTGTCTGCAGGATCAAGTCTCTGGGCCTCTTCCAAGACTTGGAGCGCTTCTTCAAACCTTCCAAGATTATGTAAAGCTGTCCCTTTGGTCCTTCTGACCTTCACATAGTTGGGGTCGAGCCTGATAGCGGCGTCGCAGTCGGCGATGGCCTTCTCGTTATCCCCAAGCCTGATGTTGCACTGGGCTCTGTTGCCGAGAAGCTTTGCGCTCATGGGTTTGCTCCTGGAGTCTGTGGCTATGGCATCCGTGTAGACATCCCTGGCTTCGGCAAAGCGTCCCTCGCTAAACAAGCCGTTTCCCTTTTTCTTGAGACTGACCAATTTCTCTACCAAGTTCATCCACTTCTTGACATCCTGCCGCGTCTCATCGCGCTCAAGTGCTTCTCTGAAATATTTCAAAGCTCTCACCATTTCATCTTCTGCGTATGAAACTCGGCCATGGAGGGTCAGCACATCACCACCCACAGGACCTTCGTTGGAAATCGATATGCAGATCCTCCTGGCTTCACTCAGACTTTCGCTGTTGTTCATCACCAGGTAGGCTTCTGCTCTCGTCAGCCTCCATTTCCTGGGAACCTCCGCACCTGGAGCAAGACCCAGCTCTGCCTCATCAAGTGCTTGGACAGCCTGGTCTAGGTCGGTGCCAGCCTTGATGATTCTTTGTGCCCTCCGAATACTCTCCTGCATCTTGTTTGTCTTGCTGATGTCTGCGGGAGGCGGGGGTGGATTGATACGTCCAAATATGGCTATCGACTTTTCAGGGTGGCCCATATATGTGTACAGGCGAAAGAGACGTTGATAGATTTTCTGAGCATATGGATCCAATTCGATGCCTTTTTGGCAATCATGTAGCGCGGCTTCGTATTGGCCAGTAGCCATGTACGCCGCAGCTCGGTTTCCGAGGTAGAGCGTTGAGGAGGGATCTAGTTCGATGGCTGAAAATGTATGTTAGTCTGCTAGTCTTCATGTCATAATAGGATGAGGGCAATCTCCCAATGTTTCTAAGATTCCTCAAGCTTTTCATACCTTTGGTATACTCGACGATGGCGTGTGTGTGTTTCCCTTCCTTGAATAACCGGTTCGCAGCAATCTTGTATTTCTCTGCATCAATGACGTTACTCGGAGTGGTAGCGGCTGGCTGCGCGGTATGCGTTTCGGTACTATAAACAGATTCTGTCGTAGATTGAGACGGCCACTCAGCAGAAGCTTCATCTTGTGTGATACCTGATGCAGTCCAAGGGGTAGAATTCGTGTCGTGCTCGGCAAGTCTAATTGTTGTTGACGCGGCCCAAGTTGCCGATGGTTGATCAGAGTCTTCATCTTGCACAAATGGAGTCGTTGTGTTTGACCCAGGGCTGAAACTTCTAGGAGGAGGATAATGTTTCTCTGCCTTAATCCATGGGTGCGCTGATGCTTTTTCCGAGGACATTCGATCCTCAGGTTGAGGCTTAGTGAGTGATTGGGTAAAGGTCACGAGTTCATGGTCAATCTCTTCATACTTTCTCAGTAACGTCTCGGGAAATTGCATTTCACCGCGACAGTATCGGGATAGGTTGCCCAGAGACGAGAACATCGGTTGACCTGCAACAAGTCTGAAGACCACCTGTCCTAGACACCACATATCCACCGCATAAGGGTCTGCCGAGTCCGAGTCATCAGTATATCCAAGCAGCTCTGGTGGCATATAATTGATCGTCCCACGAATTGCTGTTGTCTGCGCCATAGTTGTATCACGCTTGCTGAGACCGAAGTCAGCCAGCTTGATCCACCAAGAAGGCGTAGTGCTCATGATCAAAACGTTCTGGAAACAGAGGTGTTAGAAGATGCCACTACTGAACATAGAGTGAGTCTTTCGGTTGGTTAGATGGAAACCTACGGCTAGCTTCAGGTCTCGGTGGCAATATTTCTCCTCGTGCATGCTGCACAGCGCGTCAAGTATCTGCGAAGAGATATCGTGTGCTTCCGCCTCTGATACTCGATGCAATGGGCACTTCGAGAGATACTTTTCCAAATCACCAAGTTCGCAGTACTCCATCGCAATATGTATGCGTCCGGGGCTGATGAACCACCCAAAGGACTTCACAAAATGATCCGAGTACTAAATATCAAGGTCAGTAGGCTCTCCTTAAACTTGGGCTTCTATAGCTCGGAAGAGTGGTGTGTACCTTTGCTTGAGAGAACTTGGCAATTGTCTCGAGCTCTCTTTGGTGCAGTTTCCCAATCGATGAAGTAAGCTCGTTGGGAATGTTGAGGGTTTTAACGGCTCGCAACTGAGGCCGACCAGACTGCGTCATCTGCTTGACCTGCAGTTCAACGGCGCCCTGTCCCCCGCTTCCCAGCCTTCGTTGGCTGCGCCATTTCTCCTGCGATAGGTGGCGGCTAGACGAGCGAGTGTGTACGACGAAGCGGTGCTCCCCATCGGTCTCAAATCGCGCCTGGAGTTGCGAGTCGCGCACAAGCTCTGGGAGGCTCGCTACAAACAAATCCGGGCTTGCCATGTCGCTACTGAGGCGACGGGAGGATACACAGCCAGCGCTACGTTTGCTTAGACATGTCCGGAGGCACTCGGCGGGTTCATTGGCTGTCTACCCTCGGACGTGGCTTGCGGTTCAGCTGTGCTCGTGGCATCATCCTGGTTCGTGAGGGGTGGGCTGACGAGATGAAAAGAGCCTAGAGGCTGGTGGGTCGAGACAAATCCTCAGCTGGGGCTGAGCTCTCAGCTTATGAAGGATTGGGCAGCCGTAGTGAATATTCAGGCAGAATGTCTTGCCGCGGGAGGCATAGAGCCCTGTAATCTTCGTGCTTGGGATGCAATCCATCTTAACCAAGACACAAACCTAGATTTCAATGTTTGCTGTAATGACCTCTTTAACCCACCCGAATCTGATAGCTAGTCTACGGCTCTTTTTGGGCTATTTACTAATTTAAGATAGACTGCTAATTAGGCTGGATTTACTCGGCTCCAAAGTAATGGTGCTTATTAGGTCCCCAGAGCTACCATGTAATTTACATCATGGTATAAAGAATATACTGGAGCGGTTCTCATGCTAGATCAAAGGGACACATGGACTACTATGTATATGTGCCTACCGAGAATTCGTAGAAAGTAGTAATGCAGAGAAAGCACTTAATTTCGGGCTTCTTAGTAGCCAATATCCACTAAATAGTCTCGTGGAGGCTTGGACTTCAAATGCACTCTACGCCTATAACCTAAGACTTGCAGTTCAGCTAGGCGCCTAGGCTGCCTGGGCGCATAGCTCATACAATCTAGACAAGCTGAGTGTTCATTTATTTGGTCAGAGACTCGCGACTATTGTTTGGACTATTTGATGCCTCATGTAGTCTCAGTCGTCGCCATTGGGTTGGCCCATGAGAAGGAATTGAAACACGGTTTGAAGTTCACGCGGTAATTGGAGTTATAGATAGCCCGATCCTCCTTTTCTTGTTTATTGTTTGCTGGTTCTGTCCAGCGAAGCCAAACCACACAACCACTAACGCCTTTGACTGATCAATATTCACCATACGCTTCTCTTTTGCACAGCACATACCTGGCGCCTTAGCCATGGAGGGCACTTCTCCTACCGCTGTTTCCTATATGGGAGATCTATATGCTTTCTGGGTGGGCTCATATGCTGGCGGCATCTACTGTGCGAAGAGGACCTCCAACGGTGCCAAATGGGGAGCCGTTTACGCCCTCGAAGGCTTCGTCTCTGGTATTGCTGTTGCCCCGGGAACCTCGCCATGTGCCGCCGTGTACCGAGATAAGCTCTATCTCTTTTACAACGGACGCGGCCGAGATGGTACCTTCTACGCTCGGTGCACTAGGAGTGGCTGGGAGCCGAGGGTGGCCGCTCTTATTGACCACGTCCCGGCCAAGCGAATGGGCTTTGCTGAGAATACCTCGCCGGCCGCCGCCGCCTATAACGATGAGCTCCATGTCTTTTGGTGCGGTTCCGGCAGAGATGGGTTTTTCGGCAGAGATGGGATATACTGGTTTACACTCCAGGACAGAACCTGGACTTATCAATCACCGATTCGAGGCCGCGTATTGGTCGCCGAGAATTCGACGCCTTGTGCTTGTATCTGGGGCAAGAACCTGTGTCTCTTCTATAACGGCGGCGGCGGAGACGGCACCTACTATGTCACCTATGCTGGTAACAAATCCTGGAATGACCCGATCTCAGTCCGGGAAAAGATAGCTGGGGGGATGGCCACAGCCGACGACACCAGCCCCAGCCTCGTCTCCACGGGCTATGGAAGACCCAGACTCTTCTGGACAGGGTCAGGGGGGCCGTTGCAGGGCCTCTGGTCCTCGGAAGCTTATGGAGATGGCTGGGAGCGATAGGAACAGTTCGTAAACGAGGTTAGGAATAGTACGGTTCACTTGGGTGAGAAAACGAGCCCTGCTGCAACGACGCTTGATGTTCTCGATGCCGAACAAAAGGTGTCGGAAAGGATCCCGTTCGTTTTCTGGGCGGACCATAGCACACGATATGGATCCCAGCCCCAGGCCATCTTGCCCATTTGTTTCGCGGCTTGATCATTGTTGCCACTGCGATGCACGAACAGGGCCACTGTTAATGTGTTGGTAATTTTGTGTTTGACTGCAACGCTTTATTTAGAATACATCTGACTTGATTTACCGCAGTTTTTCTTGCAGTATACTATAATGGCGCTCCCGAATTAAAGCAATAAGATGAGCAACGCCGAGCACACTCACATCTAAATAGCTCTAGTCACATGCGTAGCCAGGTTTTTGCCGGCTTAGATGGAGTGATGAGACGCCGTACATTTAAGTTAGGATATAAGGTGGCTTGAATACGATAGTACTAGTATCCACGCCAAATCTGAAAATTGGCGGCAAATATAATGCTCATTCCTCCAAATCTAGCTCCGGATACTCTGGGAGCTGCCAAGTTTCCTTCTCATCCCTCATCAGCAAATTCGCTAGGCCATCTATCTTCAGCTTCGACAAAACGGCCAGGACAACGTAAGATATATTCAACCCGAGCTTGGATCGAAAGATGGAGAGATTCATGGGAGGAAGTTGCTGAACCTTTTCCACGTAAGGTCGTAGCACCGTTTCATAGGATTCCAGCGCCTCGCCGACGTTGCCTCCGTGTCTCGCGAGCTCACCCGCAAGCACGTATGCTCCGACGAGCGATGCTGTGGTTCCAAGCCCGGTTAGAAGACTCGGGCAGTATCCGGCGTCGCCCAGCAGAACAACTCGGCCTTTGGACCATGTGTCCACCTTGACCTGAGCCACAGAGGCTGTGTAGAAGTCTTCAGTAGTCCGCATCTCGGCAAGTACTCGTTTGCTTTCCCATCTGAAATCCTTATATGATGTCTCCCATAGGTCTTTCTGTTTCTCAACCGGCTGATTATCCAGTTCCTTCAGCTCCTCTGTAGTGGATGCCGTGAGCATGGCTTGTGTAAAGTCTTTGTGCGCGCAGCGAAGCGACAGCACCTTGAGCCCTGGGAGGAGGCAGTTTTTGAACAGGTTGCTGTCGACCTCTTCCTCTGCTTTTGGCATATGAAAATAAGCAACCGAGTAGCCTGTATACTGGAGCGCGGAATCGTGGTCCTTCTCAGGCTCCCATAGCATACGCCGCGTCAGGGAGTTCTGGCCATCCGCACCAACGACGAGATCGTACTCGTCTAAAGAGCCGTCTGAGAATACCACGTTGACCTTGGAGTTGAGCTGCTGAAGCTCAACCGCATGCTTTCCGAAAAGGTACTTCAGCGTCTGCGACTCTTGTCCGGAGGTTTTTGCAGCGATCGCTTTGCTTCCTTCGTACAAGACCTCTACCAGGTCCGCCCTCATGATCTCATACTCGCTCGTCACTCCGCTATATCTTTTACCAGCCTTATTAATACCGAATCTCGCCCACTCTCTTCCTTTCGTGTCAACGAAAGTGAGAGCTGTCTCGTGTATGCTCTTTGCTCGGACCGCATCGATCAGTCCCAGCCTCTTCATCAGCGGGGCACCATGTGACTTCAAATCCAGCTGGGTCCCGCCGGTACGAAACTTGGATGCTCTCTCGACTATGGTGATGTCGTGGCCTTGTTTGGACCGCACGAGGAAGTTGGCGAGGGCTGTGCCGGCGATGCCAGCACCGTTGATGAGGATCTTCAGAGGCATTGCGGAAGAGAAATGAGTAGAGGTGTTCAACAGGATGATTAAATTTCCACCCGTTTGAAGATTTCTTTCTTTAAATCTGAATACATCAATCACGAGACTCCTTGCCGGTGCGGTGCTCTTTATACGCTCGCCGGCGGACGTAAGTGACCGCGGACGTAGCGACGGACGTAAGCAGGGGGTCTTTGAGCGGGTGTAAGCAGAGCGGGCGTAACAATGCCACATCGTAAGAACGGGCCTAACTGGGCTCATAAAGCAAATGAGAAAAACCTATATGTAAATTGTAAATGAAGGCAATTCAGTATTATTTAAGCTCTCATTATAATTTCGTCTTGTAATACTCGGTCTACTCTTGATGTTCCCACCGTTCCGCCTACTGTTGGCCTCGTGCTTAACCATGGGATAACAGCATATCCGACGTCTAGTAGGCTACGAAAGCCCCAGATCAGGCAGAAAGAATTCCAGGTCAAAGTCCCAAAGCGAGTTTCCCGGCGCCCCATATAATGTCGAGGACGTGACTCCCGCGTCGTCATAATACGGCACGGGCTCGGGAACGGCTTGTGCCTGCAGCAGATCATGACAAAACTGAAGGCTTCCCCTCGCTCCTTGTGCAATCCTGAGCTCGCATGATACGCCTTCTTCCGTAGCTTCGGTTTGTGCCAATATCATACTCAGAAACATGTGAAGCTTTACATTGGTATCGCCTTCGTGCATCCTCGCCTCCGCCAGAGAGATCATATCCCTTACGGCTTGCTTGAGAAGCTCCCGGTGTGGGGAATTGCGATGTAGTGTTCCCTCCCGACGCTGCGCTGAGACTTGAGAGATGATCTCGCGGCCGATGATGGATGTTGCCCACCAGAAACCCTCGCGGAATAGCCCCCCTCCAGTAGCCATGATTCGTGAGAAGCCGTCGTCGGGTTCAGGACAGACGATGGCCATGGCAACGTCCAGATTGACTTTGAGGGAATAGTAAAACAATGGGTTCGTTGGCGCCTTGTTGGCAAACAAACAGTGTAGGGGGATTAGGAATCGGCGTACGAAGTAATCGAGCAGATTCCTGTGGAATGGGGTCATACCGGAGCTGCTGTTCTTTTGGCCGAATTTTCTGTAGGCGCAATATGATTCAGTCACCTCCGAACTCAGTGAAAGCACATCCTGATAAGATAGTTCTGGTTTAAGGCCGCCGAGTAGCTGTATGATGCGTAGGCGTGTCGGTATCGAGTCGAGAAGGATAAGCTGTATTGAGGAAGTAGTGTAGGTGCTTCTAGGATGGGGGGCCAGCTCGATAGTTGAATCATCAAGCTCATCGTCGTTGTAGTTGGAAGGTGCTTCGGTATCAAACTGGTCCAAGGAGATGATGGGCGGCATCGCCGAATCTAGTGACGACTGTATTGCCATCTCGAGCACCGTAGCCCACAACCGCCTTCGGACTTCAGCCTGTAGCAACGACATGTCTGGCAAGTGTTTGGGATCGTGATGAAGCCCTATTTGCATGGCCATACGAATTACCGACCCCATCGTCACCCAAACTAGGTCGCCGCCAATTGAGAAGATCTGCCGTGCAAGAATCACCAAGCAGTAGACTTGGAGCCCCCCAACGTCCAGGCGATTCTTTTCCAGCGGGCCGGCAAGCCATGCCTGAGAAGCGTGAACCCACTGCTGTACTTTTGGCCGTAGATCCTTCCCATGGTCGTGAAGGCTTGAGCCTATGCTGATTACCAAGAGAATTTTGAGACACTGACTGGCCGTAGTACTCTCTGGGTTCTCCCAGTATTGCTGGTACTCAAGACGGAATGAGGGTATATGGATTATCCGATACACCGACTCGAAAGAGGTACAATAGAGATCGACCATGGTGTCAGCCAGGTCGTGGGAGGGCGGGCGAAGATCAAAGCCAGCTCCCCCGAGAGACTTGCTTGGTCGCCCGGTCTTGAGACTTTTTGCGAACACTTTACACTTCCTCGTGAGAGCCCCAGTCTCTTCAAGAAGAGGTTCAATCTCAGACCTGTGGAAGGAGTTCAGCTTGTCCTCGTCATCTGCTTCACCGTAGCTGGCAAGGAGGCCGCCGCCTGCCGCGGAATAGCAAGCCTTGATAAGGTCAAACTGGAGTAAAAGTCAGTGTATAGTAGTAGACGAACGTAGCTGCAGGCCATACCTCATCGACCATGCCCACCCAGTAACTCCATTTCGAGATCCTTGTCTTGTAGAGGCTGACACGTGTATCTTGATGCACCGGTTGGCGATCAGTCAATTCCCCTCCAGGCTCAGAGTGCGCAGGTACAGCACTCGTTGCTAGAGAGTTCTCGAGATGCTGTATGCGTCGTAGAAGGGCATGTACACTTGGTTGCTCATCTTCATCACGGGTTGTTGATACTATCTGACTGGTGGCGACTTCAGGTTGGCCCGCGAGTGTTGGTGCTGGTGTGGACGGTGATATATCGGCTCTAGCGATGAGAGGCCTAGATGCCACGCTGCCCGTTTCGTTTGCGGTTGCATCGGTGCGAGATTGTCCGCTCTGGGCACGAGAGGATGGGGTACTGACTGGTGAGGAGACTGTTGTTCGGCCCTGTGTACTGCTTTGGACGGAGGTCTCGGGCGCATCCCGAAAGACCTTGTGCACGCACTGGATCGCGACGGAGACGCAATGCGAGCACGGATTTTTCCGATCGCACTTGATCTTTCGCCGCCTGCATTCCAGGCACGAGAATGCTGGTCTTCGGCGCTGGCGAGGTCTCTCCATCGGTGGCATGTTGGAGCTGGAAGAAGCGGACATAGACGGTCCTTGCTCTCGGCCGTAAGAAATATAGCTAAGAGACGTTTTCTGACGTCAACCCAAATCCTCCAATATAAGCGGGGCGGAACGCGCAATCTAACTGAGTGTGTAGTTTCATTAAAATCGGTTTACATTCACCGCGGACACTCTTCTAAAATCATGGAGAAGCGAATTCACCACTCCCCGTGGAAGATAAATGTGGTTTCTCCGACTATGGCGCGGGCTCTGTTCAAGGCACACATCATGTAACTTGTTTAATTTCTATGTGTTAATCTTGATGCTACCTAAGTTGAAATAATTCTTGTGATGACAGAAACGAATATAGAAAACGAGCAATAAGGAATGTAGGAAATGTAGGAAACAAGAAATAAATAAGTATACGAAATAAACAGTAAGCATGGATAGTAAACAGATATGAAATGAACTGAGGGAGTAATACGATACAAACATAGGAAATGTTCAAGGAATGCTGTAGGACATGCATAAGGAACAAGTTGAAAATTGAGAAAGATACATATGTAGGAAACGAAAAGCAAAGGAAGGTAGGAAATACCGCTATTCTACTGCAGAAACATATGCGAAACCCGAAGGCCTATCCATCTCGGGCATTAAAGGAGCGCAACTCCAGCCAGAAAAGCAAGGGCACCCATGGCGTATCCCATGTCCAGCTTTCCAGCACCGCCAGTCTTAGTCGAAGAAGTGACAGTAACAGTAGATCCGGCCGATGAAGTGACAGTGGTAAATGCGGCCGTTGAAGCCGCAGCGGGCTTGGCGGAGGAGCCAGATGAGCTGGCGGTATTGGTACTCTGAGACGAGAGAGTAGTAGTGGTCTGGCTCGATTTGCTTGTGGTAGTTGCTGATGTTGATGCTGGGGCTCCAGGAGCTCCAGGAGCGCCGCCGCTACCGCCGTTGCTGATGTAGATACCGCTTCCCCCATTGCCTCCGTTGCTGATGTTGACATCACTCCCTCCATTGCCCCCATTACCCCCATTACCCCCGTTACTGGTGTTGATATTGTTTAGATACTTGGAGCTAGCGCTCGAAACAAGAGCATCGTAGTTGGTGGCAGTGACTGGAATGGTCACGTCGCAGGAGTCATCGTTAGAGCCGATGCAGCAAGAGCCCATAGTCTTGTCGTCGACCACATTGACATTGAGAGCACCAGGGCAGTTGTAGACTTTTGCGGAGGCAATTTCCACGCATGCAAGTGCAAGCAGCAGGGCTTGGGAAGTGGATGAAGTAAGTTGCATTTTGGAGGAGTTGATTCGTTTGTGTTTTGATAAATGGAGGACTTGATAGAGAAAAGAGGTACACTTGGTAAAGGAAGTAGCAACGAATATATAGATGTTTGCGAGTTGCCTTTACACACAAGAGCCTGATCTCGACTCCATAGACTGGTGTTCTGAAATAAGCTTTCTAGCTATAGCCGGCCAAACAACGTGTCGCCTTACGAAACATGGCGTCTAGCATTCCAACTAACGTCAGCGGCCAAAAGATCTCAGGCACAAATGGTGAACCCGACATCTAGGCCGCCGGCCTAGTCTCGGACACATTGCGGTCGGCGTGGCCGGCCATAAGTTCCAGCCAAAAGGCTTAAGGAATTGACGGAACATGGCGAGCTGGGCCAGGAACACTCCACGGTAAGTCTTTGCGCAACGACGGGTTAGACCGGGGGCGTAAATTAATCCTGCAATGTAACGCCCTACCAGTCACTTTCAGGAAAGCTTTCAGATTATCGGCGAAATGATCTCTTTGACCAGAAAGTGAGAGTGTTACTTCTAGTCTAGACCAGAAATCAAGCCCTTTGGATCGCCATGCATAACAGTTGTTCATAGAATAACCAACGCTGATTCCTATTTTCCACGTTCAAGTTATGTCTAAGGACCTTTGGAAATCCAATACATCAAAGAGGCGTTTCCAAATTGAAGGATATTTTAAGCGTCGAGGAGAGGCCAATGTTGTACCACAGCACCATGAAGAGTCGTTTCTGGTCAAAAGTAACACTGGGGAGGCCGCCTACTAGCATTTCGCTGCTTCCAAATGGCCGAGAAACTGCATTCTTGGCAAAAGCTTCCAGATTCCAGAGCAAATAACCAATGTTAGCCGTTTGTGAAGAGGGCTAGCTCAGCGTTTGACTTTCCATACTAAGGAGCGATATGACAGATGTCAGGAAGTCCCCAAAAAGAGTGCTTCATTTATGTTCCAAGCGTTTTTATTTTTATCTTATACTGAAAATATTAGCAATAGGTACCTGGTATGTTAGGATCTTAACTTTACAGCGGAACTTTTGAGGTCGGTTGACATGGATTGAATCACTGCAACGGCAACATGCATGAGATATTCTTACATTCTCCTACCTGCGTAAAGGTGAGCGCGACTTACCCAGACCTCCATAGAGGCCGTTACATTATTCTAGGAAGAACTAGCATTGGGAAGTAGCCAAGTAAATACGAAGGGTCGTGCACTTACATCCCGACTCTTCACAGAGCTCATATCACAACAAAATCAGCACGGCCTACGGCCTTGTCATAATTCTTTATCTTTATATTGTAGTTCTCGTATATCAAGGGTACCTTGTAGAGGTGCCTACATTAAACTAACCAAAGACAGGCTCTTGCTTGGCTCCGTCACAGCCGCCCAGGTATGCCACCCGGTCCTTGGTGTAGAATTCGACACCGATCTTGTTGCCGAGGCTGGCTGCACCTCCATCCAAACCGCCCGCCTTGACGCAGGTCACGTCTGGCATGACCTCGAGCTCAGTGTACAGGCTCGAGCCGCAGTTGGAGCAGAAAAAGTGCTTGTTCACCTTGCCCGAGGCTCCGATGGCATCGAAAGTCTTGGGCGTGCCTATATTGCCAGGGAGCATTGGTCAGCGTCTGGATGATCTTCATGGAGCTCTATAACGAGGACGATTGAAGAATCAGGCCCGTAAGAACGTACCCTTGGTCACCTGGAAAGCTGTGCGGGGTACAACAGCGTTGGAAGTGAAGGCGCCTCCAGTCCACTAGATATGAGAAGCACTTGTGTTAGCAAGATCGGATGAGAGAAGACATATAATAGCCTTTCACCTTCTGGCAGTCAATGCAGTGGCACAGAGCTGTGACAGCGGGTTCCCCTGGATTCCCGATACAGTTAATTCCCGTCCATGTCAGCGAGCAGATCTCTGGCGGCAGCCCTTACCGGTGAACTGGTACTCGATCTCCCCACACATGCAGCTGCCCTTGGTTGCCGCCATGACGCGATAAGTTGCTGAATCTATTGGTGGGAGAAGGCGGATAAGAGTGGTCTGGGAACCTTGATGGTTGTGATGGTGCGATGGCAAGGGTTCTCTTGCGCGAGAAGGACTATTTATACTCGCCTGTGGCTGGTGACGTCGCTTCCATCGCCCAGCAAAAGAGGGGGAAGAGCCCACCGTGTCTGACAAAACTGCTTCGTTGCTGTTCTCTCATTTGCTGCTCATCGCTGTTTCGGGCAGCGGGGGAAAAGAACCCTCAGCTTGCGGAGAAGAGCCCAACAATCGCCAGGAACCCACATCCATTGAGCCGAGCCAAACAAGCGTCGCCATTAACATGACATTGCATTCGAGCGGGGAAGTTCTGGTGGAGGGGCCACTCGTTGTTCAAATCTAGAACCCGGATATCGCGCTCGGCGATTAAAATTTTTACCCAAAACCAGTCAACGGAGATTAATCAATCATAAACATGGAAAATGCCCGAAGGAAAATGCCCGAGAATCCCCTGAATTGGGCAAGGAAGGTCGCAGGTGTTCTTGACTGGAATATCTGTCTGTCATATCCATGTGTTGTCATGTTGTACGTACTCGTATTCGCAAGGCTCACCTCTTTTCACATTAAGTCATAAAACGATCAGTCATTTGGCTTTAATGCAATGTTTATTCTCTATCATCATGACTCCCTTTCCAGAACAGGTCCCAAACTATCTAGCTACTCTTACAGACCAATCGTGCGTGTCAACCAAAGCAGCGTTTTCATCACTCCTTCGACAAAGAGGCTCATCAAATCTTCAGCCCATCAATCTCACTCCACTTCAGAGCCCTCCTCTTCACCCGCCTCTTGTTCTTGCAAGAAGGACGAGCGGTTGAAGTAGTGGTGGCAGTCGGCGTGGTAGCTGAAGCTGTCGTCGTGACGGGCGTTGGAGTTGTGGTTGGGGTACTTCCATTACCATTGCCCGTGCCATTTCCAGTTCCCTTCTCACTGGCGAGGATCTTCTCGACAGCATACTCGGCAGCAACCATGACAATGGCCTGCGTGTTACCGGTCGGCAGGTCGGGATGCATGCTAGCGTCCACAACAAACAGGTTGTCCATGCCCCAGACCTTGGTGTCGGTGTCCACCACGCTCTCGCCGTCGTTTGAGGCTCCCATCCTGGCAGTGCCAATGAAATGAGCTCCGGGAGACAGATCCTTGATCAAGCTCTCGGCGGTGACGTTGGAGGCCAGGCTGATGGTGCTGTTGGCCTTGCCCGAGTAGTCGATCAGCTGCTGCATGAATCCCAGCACGGCCTCGCGGTCCTCCGCCGTGTTGAGGTACGGGTCCTTGGAGAATGTGGTGGCGCCGGAGCTGGTGATGGCCAGGCTGCCTTTGGACGTGAGGCCGTGGGTCAGGTAGATCTTCATGCGGACGGTGTCGGCGGAGGGCGAGTTGCACGTTCCTTGGATGGAGCGCGTGATGCCGTCCGAGCCCTCGACCGTGGTCCAGAAGTTGAGGCGCTGGCCAGACTGGGCGAGGAGACCGGAGCCCTGAGCGAACAGATCAACGTCGGTCTGGCTGGGGCTGGTGAAAGAAGAAGAGTTGAGAGCCTGTAGGGGCTGCTTCGTCTTGAAGGAGACGGTGTAGATGGGGTGGTCCTGCAGGTTCTGACCGACGGGCAGCTCGATCCAGTCTGCCTGAGGTGGCAGGGTGATCTTGGTTGTGCCGTTGGACACAGTTTGAATCTGCGCTGCTGGGCCAATGCCGCTGTTGAACAGAATGCGCGGGGTGGAAAGTGAGCCAGATGCAAGCACGACGGCACCTCCAGCCTTGAGGTTGATGATCTGTCGGGTTGTGGTGCTGGTTTCAACCTCGACACCAGTAGCGGCAGTCCCGTTGCGAATGACGCGAAGCATCTTGCTGTTCAGTTGCAGCGTGAAGTTTGGCAGAGCCTTTGCGAGGGGCAGATAGTCGCGAACGGGACCGGCACGAAGACCGTTGTTGATCATCCATGGGGGCCTGCTGTAGACGGCGTGCTTCTTCTCCGGCTCCTCAAGCGTGTTCACCTCTGAGAAGCCGATGCCCGAAAGCCACTTGGAAAGCACGTCCCAGGCGCCCTGGTCGTATCTTTGACCGTCCTTGCTTGCCATGATGGTGCCCGGTGTATGCTCATACAACCTTCCAGCTGCAGTCTCGACACCATCGGCCCATTTCCATCCTGATGGCCACTTGTCGTCGAAGTCGGCAGCCCTGGGGCGGACGAACATCATGGCGTTGACGACGGTGCCTCCGCCAAGAATACATCCCGCCTGGCTGGCTGTGTCTGTGCAATACTCGGTGGTGTCGGCGGCAGTGCTGAGGTAGTACGCCATCGAGGGGACATCGTACTGCGTGGCGGTTTCGTTCCAATCCATCACGGAGCGTCCACCGCTCGAGTACAGCGACTCCTTGCCTCTTTCCAACAGAAGAACAGAGGCGCCCGACTCGGCGAGACGCTCGGCGGCGATGATTCCAGCGGCGCCTGCACCGGAGACAATGTAATCGTATGTCACGTTGGAGATGACCGTGGTGAAGTTGCCTGGGTTCGTTGGGGTGTCACCACCGGGATTCGTGGGGGTCGTGCCAGTCGCCAGTTTCGCCCAGGTATCGTAGTCTGCGGACTGAGCTTCGGTCAGCTTAACGCCGAAGCCGCCAAATCCAGCACCGTGGTAGTTCAGTGTCGCGGAGGCGGATGAAGTATCAGTGAGTGCGGTGGTGCTGAGGGCCCAGCCCATGACACCAGTCTCAGTGGTTGGGTCGAAAGCCTTGTCGCCGGAGATGCAGCCCGAGCAAAGGAAGGTGTAGGTGAAGCTCGTTGCGTTGACAAACGTTCCCGAGGGAATCTCTTTCAACTGGATACCAGCATCGGTGATGACACTTGGGTTGGTGTAACCAGTGGCCAACCGGATAGAGGCAGAAACAGACTCGCCAGATGGGAAAGCCACGATCAGATACGAGTTGGCCATGGACGAGCTCATGGATGCCGCGGCATATCCTTCCGTGATTGGAGCAGAAATTTGACCGATGAAATCAGTAGTGGGATTTTTGGGAAGCGCAATTCCAAATGTGTAGCCAGTTTTGGAGTCGCTGAACTGTTGGAAAGTGATCGAGGTTTTGGGATCGACATAGGATGTAGTGCTCTGTGCCATAACCGGGGCTACGAGGGCAATCAAGCCCGAAAAAAATGTTGAGGCTTTCATAATGAAAGATAAGTGAATTTCAGAGAGGGTGTGGTAGGTTCCAAACAAGGGAGTGTAATATCTTCAAGATATGTGAAAGAATGTAGTTGATGAGCAACACACAGTGCTGGCCACAAAGTAACTGCGAAACCTGTCGCGAAAAAAAGAACGAAACGATTGGAATCCTCCAAAAGAAATTCCCTACCAAATCCAAGGAAAGATGGTGAGCAAATTCCGAGGCAGAGGATGAGGCATTGGGTCCTTATAAGAAGACTCGCTTACCGACCGTTTCACTTACCATGGCCGAGACTCATTCGAAATGCAAAACACCCCACTGGAAAGGAGCTTGGGAAGAGCGGATCCGTTGCAAGGGGATAGAGCATGGGCTGCGCAAGCATGATCAAATCTTCAAATCTGCGGCACCTAGGCGACATGCTCTTGACGGACCCGGCACAGAGGGACGTAATCCAGAAGCGCCTATTGGAGGGGGGCTATGGCATCTAGCCAGTTTCAGTCCTTTTTCCGGAGTGAAATTATGCCCCCGTCGACCAGGATTGGAAGTTGAGAGGAACACCGGAAACACTGGTGGTGCAAGTGGGGATGGTGTTTCAGGCAGTGACGGGGAGGACGAAGGGTGGATATTTGTTATCATACGAAAGGCTATAACCCCCTCTGCCGGCTGAATTTATTTCCACTGGCACCGGAAGTTGCCTGAGTAGAGTATGGCTCGCGTCGTTGAATTGAAGGTGGAACAGAGGCTATGGAGATTCCTTAGATTACTGTCTCGGCTCAGGGCAGTTAGTCAAAAACATCCAAACAAGCGATTAGAAGGAAAAGGAAGAATTTTCCAGATAGTTGTCATCCGTTATATGAAAGTTGTGAAGAATGTAAAGAACTTAATTTGATGGGAAAAAGTGAATCGTTATGGGCTCTGGAGTTGTGTGTTCCCAACCCGAGTCTATCCACAGTCCCTAATGACTTGGGACATTCCGCAATGTGAGAATTTCAGTGCTCGTATTGAGCTTTTCTAAGTTTTTCTAGTCTCATTGTTCCTCAATAGGCATAAATTTACTTCATAACAGCTCCATTACCTCACAACCCACAGGCGCAGCGGCATCAGCAGGAAGGTTTTGTTATTGTCACGGCCTTGGGCATTGCACAAATATTCAAGTGAAGAAGAACAAGTCATGCCAAATATTGCCTTTACAGTACGTAAAATCGCGAAGGCTACAGATAGAGACTGGTGTTTTACCACATCCAGTGCTAATGGTGTTTAGAGCTCCATCGTCGCACGCGCCCAAGAAAACAAGAACGTTTTTTTAATCAAGTGAATTGGAATCTCTGAGAGCGCGTAGAGCTACACCAGTTGCATACTCATTATTTCAGTGTACCGCATTACACGTAACGCCAGATCCACAGGATATCTTAGCTAGGAGGTTATCAAAGTGAGTTAGTGGCCTTACCCTTGCCGTTGTCTAGAATACGCCCATGACTTTGAATGGATCACCTCGATGACATCATAAAAGAGCCAGGTCCCTTGGCTTCACACTTCATGCCCTCTGTTGATTGACTAATGCCGTCAATTGATCAATTTATATCGACAATTGACGCGTAGGAATTCGAAAGAAAAATGACCATATGATTCACTATACTATCGGTAGTACTTATGCGTGAACGAACCTCCCCAGTTCAATGGCCCAACCGGCTCTATACAGCCATCATCAATTTTTTCATCTCGCATTGGGCAAGATCACAGCTACACAGCATTGGATCTTTCTCAGCGCTGTTCAACAGCAGCCCTACCCATCTATATCATAATGGTAGCCTCCTCTTAAGAAAACCAACTGACCAGGCCCTTGGCATCGACTCTCTTGTGCAGGCCGACGCCAATTGCGGCAACGCTGAGCAGCCAGCCAGTACCGTAAAAGATGAAGCGGAACTTGTGAAGGAAATCCCACTGCTTGATGAGCGCTCTGGCCTGCCTTGACTCGGACTTGGAGATATCCTTCTCATCGAGGTAGATCAGGGCCTTGTTGACTGGCATAATGAGTGCCAGAGTATAAGGCAACACGACGCCGCTCAACACGGCAGACGCGGTGGCCAATTGCTTGACAGTGACATTCTTGGTCAGATACACCGCGCCCCCGTGCAGGGCCACGGTCGCCAAGGTTCCGCCCACGATGAAAGGCTGTCCGGTAGGTAAGATGGTGAGCTCGGCGCCCACCCAAAAACCAAAGGAACGGAATTGATGGAACTTACAGTAGCGGCGTCGTAGAAGAGGCGCCAGACTCGGATCTTCTGCTTGGTGCCCAGCGTGCTGTCTCCGAGCTTCTCCGTGATGATTGGCAGCGGGCCGGCGAGCGAGAGGCCAATGTTGCCGAAAAGCATGGACGAGGTAATTAGGAGCCCTGCGCCGAGCGGGTACAGCGCGTGCGGCGTGTTCTTGAACGCAGCGACATACGCTGAGAGGGACATCTTGAAGGCGCGTCGTTCCGGATGCCGAGGGAGGGGTGGGATGATCTGATATTGCGTCGTAGAGGCTTGTGTTTGATCCCTGTTGAGGAATATCAGCAATTGGTGGCCAATTCAGTTCAATTGGCAAGATGACGCCAGGATTTACATTTTCCCGGCAGCTTCAACCGCGCTAGGCTCGATATTAATAATGAAACGGCGGCGCATTGGTCCATCTGATCCCTGAAAGTGGCTTCTCGCCTGATTGTTGACCGCTGGTCTGACGGGAATATTTCGGGTATTTCATGCCTGCCTACCCTATATCTCGACTCTCAATACGCGAGTCCTAGATCACTATCCTTTGGTTATTATCAGACAATTTCACAGAAAATCGAAAATTTACTATTTAATTAATTTAAATGGGTGTCACATTATAGTAGTCTCTAGAGGTGTTAGTCATGTCTTAGCAAACCAAATTTGTGTATCGACATGCATATATTCGCTCCTACCTTATTCAAACATTGGTTCATCAGCTACCAGCACTACGATATTATCTGACTCCTGATACTCGATCCAAAAAAATAATTTGCACGAGATTAGGTATTTTTGATTTGCAGGTAGGAGCCAAATTTTCCGCCTTATGAAAAAAACTAAAAAAAAAAAAAATTGTTGCAACCAACAAAAAGTATCACATAGTGCTCTTAAATCACAAAGATACTCAACGCCACTCTAAAGCATGTGATCCTTCAGTATTACAAGGTAAAGTGATATCACTTTTTGCTAAAAAAGTTCATGTTTCTATAACAATATCGGGAAGATACATCCCGCATCGCTTAAGCGCAGTTGGAACTGCCAAACTCGCCCGAGGTGAACTCCTGCCATGCAGTCTCCACATTCTCATTCGTGCACGTGTTGGGCACGAGGAATGTCCAGCTCGAGCTCGAGTGACTACTAGATGGCAACGAGCCGGCAAAGGTCGAGCAACCCTTTGACGAAATGGTACAATAGGCCACAAGTTTGTCATAAAAGCCGTAGCACCACTGGTAACCTGTAGGCTGACCGGGGGTGGCCTTGTAAAAGTAATAATACACGTTGTTGTTTTCCTTGTTCGTCCTTGAGCAGGCCTCATCCGCAGCCAGGGCAGCAGTGGCGAAGAGGGATAGGATGACTGCAGGCTTCATTTTGAGACAGGGGATAGAACCGAGCTTGATCTGATCTTTGGGGGGCTGACGCGTGAGGAGAAATGGTTGAAAGTTAAAGAGCATGTTGGATTCAGCGTGAGCGTGCCATGAGTGTTCTTATATAGCAGGAGGTAACTTGCGAAGGATGCAGTCTTGTTGACAAAGTTCCGTTATGAACAAGTTATCCTTGAACATTTTAATATATCTGAAAATTAGCGAAGTGAGGTTGCTGAACACTGTCTTGATAAGTATGGTAAATGCATCTCGGCAACCTTTGCCGGTTCGGTGGGTTACCAATATGGAAGTTACCGAAGCTGAGTGAGTGTTCTGTTCTAAGAATGTGGTATTGGTGTTTCTATGTTGGGTGACCGTTTTGAGGTTTTAAGTCTTTGCTAAGATGATCGATCCATGTTTCATTATATCTGGGGGTGGGGATTTCTTGTGAGCTATCACGGAGCGGAAGTGGTAAGTCGATCTTTCAGATTGGATCCGCCTAGCTCACCCCGGGTCGCTACTGACTCAGGTTATGTTATAATCCACCAAGCCATCAAGTGAGAAAGGAAAGCAACAATAATAGCGATGCTTGGTTTGTCATGATGCTGAAGCACGCTATGAAGCGGTCCCGCCCCCAATGTTTTGTCCAATTCCCTCTTGTTTAAATCATCTACTAAGCATGACGGAGTTGAGCGGCATGGAATTAAAAGGGCTTATGTCACATCAATGGATTTTCACAAGTGTATTGAAGAAACATTTGATCATAATAGTGCTTTAACTGCCTTCCCAGATATAATACCATCCCAACACCCTTCATTATTTATCATATCATCAATCTTTTAAGCCTTGAGGTTCTCAAAATCTCTCCTGCGTACTCTAATTGGGAAGTCACTGGGGGAGCACGTAAAGCTCTCCTCCTGCTCGAGAACCCAATCGTCAGACATCAGCGAAAAGTCAAATCGGAAAATCAGACTAGCCAACACGATCGTCTGCTCCATATAAGTAATGTTTCGTCCAATACAACCTCTTGCGCCAGCACTAAAGGTCAAGAAGTGTTGCTGGAGATCCTTACCCTCCTCGCCTAGCCAGCGCTCGGGCTTGTAGGCCAGAGGCTCGACAAAGATCTTGGGGTTGCGATGTATGGTGTAGGTGGAACAGTGAACGGTGGTCCTGCCTGGAATCCAGTATCCCATTACTGATAGACCTTGGGCAGGTGTGATACGAGGAATGTTCATTGTGTTGGGGGGAGTGAGGCGCATGCTCTCGTCGAGACAGGCGCGGAGGTAGGGAAGATGCTTGACGCGGTCGAATGGAGCAACGGGCTCATCGGGGTCAAGAACTGCGTCGAGCTCCTCGCGTAGTTTAGCGAGTGCATCTGGGTTCTTTAAAAGCCAGTAGAGGACATTGGTGAGGGCAATGGCGGTGGTATCAGAACCAGCGTTCATCATGATGCTAGCCTCGGCAGCCAGCTCACCCATGGGGTACATGTTGGGGTTTCCGTATTTGTCTTCAAATAAATAGGTGAAGAAGTCGTCGAGTTTTTCACCCTTATTATATCTCTCGAGGCGCTTACGAGTGAAATAATAGACCATGGCATCATAGTTCTTGTTGTGTGCCCAACCAGGGTGCCAGGAAGTCAACTTGGCCATCCTCTTATACCAGTCGTGGGACCAGGCGAAGTTTCTTTGGATCTTGTGTCCTCCCCAAAGGGATGCACGGTACCCAACAGTGATCTTTTTTCCATTATGAGTTTCGATAGTGACAGTGTCGGTTCCTTTTTCCAGCATGTGGAGGTCTGCACTCATTCCAATCTGGCAGATGGCGTCTTGAGCGAAGATATTCATCCACTGTCGGTGGTTGATACAACCCTTGGTCTTGTTGGGATCGCTCGTCGATGGGATCGCATGAGGGGACGAGTGATATTCTGGGCTAATGCACGCCTTGTCGTATTGATCGACTAGCGCACGAGTCCTAGAAAACACAATGTGTTCCCAGCTCTCCAGGCCTGCTTGTGAATAGGCAGCAGCGAGAACACGGCGCTTCCGAGAGTGGTCATGCTTGTCGGATACATCGGCAAGGTGGCGGTGGGATCCTGCGACGTTGTCATAAAAGATATCTTTAGTGACGGGAGAACCGTGACCGTAGATATCCTTGATGGCAACAGGATCGCTGAAGGACACGGAGTTGGGCCCAACACGGACAACGGGGCCGAGTTTTTGATGGGCTTCGTATACAGCTTTGAATCTACGGCCCTGGCCGCTGACTCGGAGATAGGGGATGTTGGTGAAGGGTGCAAGGGGGGTCATGCCAGGGAACTTGCGAAGACCCTTTGCATCTCGAAGGTAGACATAGACATGTTGCAACACTAAGGAGAAAAGCCCTAGGGCGAGCAGTCCAATGACAGAAATCAATGCCAACATGATAGAGAAAGGCCAACGTGGGCAGAAGCAACTGGGGGAAGAACAGAGAAACCTTGCGGTCTAGTTTGGGAGAATCTGGAGAAGCTGGAGAGTAAGAACGGTGACTTTTAAGTCTGAATCATGCGGTGCAATAATGCCTTCTTGGGTTTCTCCAGAAATGCCATCAGCAGCATTTTGGATGGCCCACAGAGCGTGATATGCACTAGAACCCAATCTCTCCCGACATCGTGGGGAGAGTTGCGTGCAAGGGTTGATTAGGAAAAGTAGTTATCGCGAGATATTTCCTTTCTTGCTCAAGAAGGGCAATGCTTCCCCGTCCCTTGGCGATGGTGGCCTCCATGTTGGAGAAGACTAGGCCCGAGATTGCCTAGCACCCTCACGATGGAGATGCCGAGCAAATCTTTACCTTTGATCAGAGTTGTGGAGAGCCGGAACGGAGTGTCTAGATCGGGAAATTTCCACCGATCCCAGCTGACAACCGTCCATCCCTCATAGGCGATACGGAATAGAACTATTGGAGGTGGGGGCAAATGACGATACCCTCCTCCTAGTTTGGGGCTCCAGACTTCGAGGGAAAGTTCTCGCCGGGTCGAAGCATCGATCGTCTTGATTGGGAAGTTCTGGTCCGTTGTCAGTTCGTGTTCCCCCGCACACCCCCATCTTCTCTCATGCGCCTCCCCGGATCGGACTGCAAGATTTCGAGCACGGGGTCGTGCTCGTGCTATTCTCAACCCCTTGAGCGATATTAGATGCAACGTCTCTTCTGCTTTGGGTAATATTCCGATCTTGCCATTCTCCACCCCCTCCAACTAGATCCGATGGCCGGTCTGATGTGGCGTCTAGTCTTGCCAAAGCCCCTGTTCTCTCTTTGTCACAAGCTTTCTCGCCTGTTTCTTCATAAATGACCAAATGGCCCGGACCATGAGACAATGCCTCTTGTAGTAAATTTCACCCAGACAGCACAATTGCGAGCACAATCTGCCCATCATGTCTGACACGTTCACCTTTCCTTTTGCCCTCCCTGCTACTCCCTCTCTTGACTCGCTGCCCCCTCTAGAGGCACGATTCGATGATGCCATTGTTGTCTTTATTGTCACCGTTTTATTCACGTACAACTACTGGATCCAATTCTTCCGGGAATCAATTCACCCACCACATTCCTGGCTTAACTCTGTACCACAGGCAAATGGTGACCGCACTTCATCAAGACAGCAAAAGGAGGATGAGAGGCGAGCCGCCTATGTATTTGAACAGCAGGTATAGCTTACTTCCATCGGTGTCTGATTTGACATCAAAAGCTAATATAATTGATTGTCGTATAGAAACTTGACTTTCTCGTATTCTGGGGTAGTCAGAGCGGTAGAGCCGAAATCATTGCGAGGCAGTTTGCGAAGAGTCTCCAGGACCGCTTCGGTCTGCGGACTCTTGCTGCAGACCTAGACGACTTTGATCATGCTCATCTCTCCCAGCTGACGGAGAATCATCTCTGTGCATTCATCGTCTCGACATATGGCGATGGAGACCCTCCTGATGGTGCCAATGGTCTGTGGACAGTTCTCCATAAAGAGAAATCCACCGCAAGCCTCTCTAAGCTCCGCTATGTCATGTTCGGGCTGGGAAATTCCAACTATCGGTTGTTCAACCAAGTTGCCATCACCATTGATGGTCTTTTGCAGAAGCACGGTGCTTCTCGCTTTGGTAGCCTAGGTGCCGGCGATGATGCTCAGGGAGATACTGAGAACGACTTTCTCCTATGGAGGCAAAAAGTACAGTCTGAGCTGCAGCGAATTCTGGGGTGGAAAGAGCAAAAAGTGGTTTACCACCCATCTTTTAAAATCGAGGAACAGCCTGATCTCTCGACGGACGGCATTCATGTTGGTGAGCCCGTCGCCCACACCTCTTCAAAGCAAGGCGCCGTCACGCCCCTCAACACAGCTGCAACCGTAAAAGAGGTGTACAAACTATGGGAAGACAGCGAGAGGCTGTGTCTCCATGTCGACCTCGATCTCGGATCCAACCGTGAACTCAAGTACAAGACCGGTGATCATTTGGCTGTCTGGGCTTCCAACCCCGACCACGAGGTTGATCAGCTGCTTCAGAGCCTGGGACTCTCATCAAAGAAGAATGTCCCAATTACTATTAGCGAGATCCAGGAAGGTGGCTATGGCAAGATTCCTTTTCCTACGCCAACTACCTTCGAGGCCCTCTTCCGCAACTATCTCGAGATCAGCGGCAAGCTGTCCATGGATCTCGTCCACGCCATCGCAGAATTTGCGCCTTCCGAGGAGGTTCGAAGTGTACTAAATCGTATCGGCACCGATGCTGAAGAGTTCAAGAGCAGCATTCTTGCGGCGCAGCTGACCCTCGGAGGACTCCTAAAACAACTGGACCCCACATCCACCTGGGCCATCCCTGTGTCGTTCCTCATGGAACGCCTCAAGCCAATGCAGCCCAGATACTACTCGATTTCGTCCTCGGCTGTGGTTCAGCCACGCGTGGCTTCAATCACCGTCGTGGTAACTAAGCCTAAGCCTGGCAAGACGCCCACAAACACTTGTGAAGGATTGGCGACCGGCTACCTCTGGGCCGTGGAACGATCTGTTAACAAGTCAGCATCGCCATCTGGCCTTGCTAACTACGCCGTGGATGGGCCTCGTGGAATCCTAGCCGGTGGCAAAGTATTCTCCAACACGATTCAGAGCACGTTTAAGCTTCCACTCAAGGGCTCCGCTCCGATCATTATGGTCGGAGCAGGTACTGGCGTTGCTCCATTTAGGGCTTTTGTACAGGAGCGTGTGCAGAGAAAGGAGTTTGGTCAAGAAGTCGGCAAGTCGCTGCTCCTCATGGGTTTCCGCAACTCTGCCAATGACTACATCTACAAAGATGACTGGGCTGAGTGGCAGAGGAGTCTTGGCTCTGATATCTTCAGCTACCATACCGCGTTTAGCCGAGACACCAAGGGAAAGAAGGTGTACGTCCAAAATCTCCTTGAGCAACAGGAGACCGAGGTGATGGATCTCATGGAAAGCAGTGGATGCCGTTTCTACATCTGCGGTTCCGCCACTATGGCAAGGGGTGTTGTAGACAGCCTCGCTCAGATGAGAAGCCGCAGGACTGGCTGCAGTCGCGAGGAGTCTTTGAAATGGGTCAAAGATTTGAGGAAATTTAACACTCTACTTGAGGATGTCTGGGGATAGATGACAATGGCAGATTTTTAGATGTTAACGAAGTCAAATGATAAATACATATTATGCAACGCAGTCTGCTCTGTGAACTTGCCAAACTGTTCAACACCATCTGTGTCCTACTTGTTGGAAGTAAGACTCTCCAGTCGTGTTTCTCGTTAATACTACCCCCTCCCCCATTCAACGTGAGAAAGTTCATTAAGATATGTCCCAAGGACATAATAACCAGCGAAGCTATCAGGACATATAACTGAAACTTCCTCGTACCTAAGATTCCACTCACATACTGTCCTGGGGTGTGTCATCAGTATTTATCTTCGCATTTGCGTAAACAGGCAACAGAGGCGGCTTTTTCTCACCTCGTCGAGGCATTTAAAGACGTGTTTGCTTCAGCCCATCTATCCCTCTTTATACTTTAAACCTACGTGGCCACAGCTCATCCCAAATGAGTTTCGCAGAGAAAAGGAGCCTTTAAAAGCATATTCTTCTGCTTGCCGTTTTCTCCTTTCTCCTTTCTCACTACACTCAGCCGCATAGGCAAGCTAATATCCCCGGAACAAGGAAATATCGGCCTAGTTAATGGTGCTTATCCGATCAGTCTTAGCGGTAATTTCAATCTAAATTTGCTTCATTTAAGTTGTGTATCGTTCTAAATTATTATTTTCCTTTCTATATCGTTACTTGATCATCGTTCCTCGTATATAAATAACTTTTCTCTTAATCATGACAAGCAAAATTAAAAATGGGTCTTGTTCAATGATGGTCTATAAGTCCATGATCAATCTTAAACATCCTCTCTTCTATTCTAGGAAGGGCCGTCCCGCCGGCTTCCGTGTCTTTTGGTAGCTTGTTAACAGCATCGAAGCGGCTGTACCGATATGGCCTTGGAAAGCCCGGAGGAGGAGAAGCTTCTCAGTCGATGGCTCAATTTTTTCGTTCCTGCTCAAGTATTCAAGCGCGACTGTGATGGGGAGTATCGTCATATCGAGGAAGACAGAGCCCGCATTGGGTACCAGGAAAAAGGGTATAAAATTCCCCATCCTGCGGCAATATAGCCGTGGGTCAACATACCCGGGTATAGCTTCCACGTGACTTCCAGTATGAGAGCGCAGTGCATCATACAAAATGATTCGGGAGGCATGGTGGAGCATGAGGAGGTGGCCCATAGCGAACTCTTCTGAAGATGTAGTGGAACTGGCTGTATCGGTTTCTTCCCCATTTACTAGCTCTAGTTCCAGAGCCTTTTTTCCATCTCTTCCTGCCCATGCTTGCAAATCTTCGTGGAGCCTGTAGCACTTTTCTCTAAGTAGCCACTGAGCATGTGCCAGCTGCTCATCACCATCGCTCATAACCTTGATGCGGTCACTTTCTTCAAACAGGCCTGGAAACTCCAACATGATATCAAGCAAGGTATCTCTGGGAGTCTTGGGTATTTCGCTCCATGGAATCGTTTTCCATTCATGACTGGCAAGTGGGCTAGCCTTGTGCGCATGTAATCCGGCGACGACCTGTGCCGAGCAGTTTAGCATTGGCACACCACAATGACGGGGTTAGACCAGGCGTACCTGCGACAACCGAAATTCTGAAAATAATTGATGGGCATAGCCTTCTGAGAATGTGTCGGGGCCTTTGGTAAGCAAGTACGCCATGGTACCGTTTATGTGGGCCATGAGTCTCTGATACTGAGCCGCCGAGCCATCCCCATCTGACCCAAACCACAACTGGAATCTGTTGGTTACTAAGTTCCTGGGGGGTTTTAAGAGAGAAGGTGAAGAGGTACCTACCTCATAAAAGCTAACAAGTCGGAGCGCGGTCAGGACAACATGAGCCTCATGCTTGCTAGGGTTGCGGAGTGACTTTTCCACGGCTAACAGAGTCTTTCCATACGCTTGTCGGCTTTGTTGGAAGATTTCCGAGTCGTTTCGTTGCCTGCCTATCATTCCCAAGGCACTGGATAATAGGGAAACCCGAATTATAGGGCTTTCTGTGTGTAAATTTTGTGCCACGCTGGTCCAGCCATACGTGGAGTACTTCATGGCCTCTTCTGAAGGGGCACGCCCGTTAGGGAGATACGACGCCCAAAACTCATCAATGATATTATTCTCATAGGCGCTGCGCTCAAGATTTTCGTGGAGAGCGACTGAAGTTGGAGTTGTACTTGTAGCGGCTGCCCTTGATGCGGCGGAACCCGCAGTTGCTGGGTTCCTTGTTCTAGTTCCCGCCGAATAGCTCTCCTTCTCGAGCGACAAGGAGCCGTCCTGGCCTTCTTGTGTAGTGCTGTTCAGGAAGATGAACTCTTTCCGATAGCCGGAGCATTCAATACCAGATCTTTGACACTGGCCACATGAGGGTCGTTTCATATCACACTTGAAGAAACCAACTTAGCACCACACCTGACTAGTTGATAGAGAATATACTCGAAGGCTCACCTGCGATCGACGCTTGCGACAATTGATGCACGCTTTTGATTTTCCGGGAACCCCAACCATACTTTGAAAGAAAAGAACAAGACATGAGGAAAAGAAAGGATGCTAAAAGGAACTACAGACATTCTGAGAGGAGTTGTGGGCAATATATGCAATCAGCCACCGGACGTCAGGCAACCGACATGTTTGCAGCTAAAATCTCATAGAGACTGCAGCCCTATGGAACAAATATCTTCTTTGCAGGGTTTGTTAACCTGTTAGGGCTGAGCAATTGATGTTGGACAAGGGACCAGCTGCTGACATCTATTTTAGCGGTAAACCGTAGCTTCCTCTGCTTGGGGATGTTGCGTCTTTCTACTCTTATGACCGTTTCTGGCCTGAGACGCAGCTGATGGGACCAATGGAATATGAATACGTGCGATAGAGGAGTCGAATTGACCCGCAATTGAACGCATTGTCAACCACACTCTAGCGGCATCGCCTTGTAACTAAGCGCATATGCTGAAAGCCTTGCGCTTCGGTTGCTCATCCTCCAGGTGTGTTCAGTTTCTAGACTTGCAGCCAATAAATGAGACAACGACGTCACTGAAATTCTAGACTTCCGCCTCTACGCAATGCGCAACCAACACATTCAAGTTTCCCGCAATTTAAAATAATTTATGAGCAAATGAAAGACTACGTCATTGAAAATATAAAATCTAGACTCTCAAGGCATTTGTGAAGGCTCTCAGAATGGAGTCAGTGACATAGCATTGTGGGAATGTGGCGCATGACATGCATCTGCCAAGCCACTGGGCTGCGCCACCGGCGACTGCCGACCTACCCTATATCTTGTGGCTCAACTGTATGAAAACGCCCAGATTGATCGTCGACCAGGAGGCATGCTCAGCTGTACTTCTCAATTGAGTTAAAAGGCTCTTTGAGTGTATATAGAACGTAAAAGGATATATTTTTCGAGATCTTGTTTATTTTTGGAGTTTGCGTTTTCAATTTCATTTTGAGAAATCCAAAGAATGTTGGCTATCTTTATATGTACCCATGCATATACCGCAAGAAGACAAGATGTATCTAGTTGTAAATTTTGCTCCAATCCATGAAGAGTTTGCCGAACAAAGCTGGCTGCGTTAGTTTCAAGAAAACTAGACATCTTTGAGCAATAATTATTGACAGTCGTTAGGTAGGAATAGATGCCACTGTTCTGTTCTCCTTCAAGATATCATATTGAACATAATCAACAAGGCTTACCGAATGGCGGGAACAATCAACATGAAATTCAGGGGAATATAGCCATATTAGAATAATAATTGTTAAAAGCCGCTAGGAGGGAATGGATGCCACTGTTTCCTTCTTTAAGATATGATATTGAACACTATCAACAAGGCTTACCGAATGGTGGAAACAATCAACACGATTCAAAATATTCCGCTCAATATAACTTTGAATAACTTGACCCATATATTGAAATGAAACAAAACAGGGAAATGCTTGGGTCTGTAGAGCATTCTGGCAGAAATTTCTTGATAGGAATTGCAAGAATTAATATACTACATCACTTTCATGAGTAGATTTTTGAAGGTTTGAGGACTGATTAGATATGACTGCTTTTGCACTTATATTGTCATTGAAGTTCAGACCTTGCTGTGCTGTTAATCAAAGGATAAGTCTCTGAGCCACCAGTGGGCCATTCTTCTGACAAAATTCGGGTATTCGCCTTCCTGAGGCTGATGCAGGGGCCCAATCAAATCATTAAGCTATGGAAGACAATTCTGGACAGTATATGCCGTCACTAACATGGCATGGAAAGATATGGGAGAATCAGAAAGCCAATCACGACCCTATAAGGGGAAAAAAGTACAAAGTACTCGAGAAGTGTACAGTGAAATTGAGTTTATTTGTTACCCGAGTGGATGACTTGCCCACATGTCACTATATTTCTTCGCTGTAACTCTGAAACTACCAGTTCTTCTAATTTCCAAAAAATACGACCAACACTGAAAACTAAAATTAAACCCCTCCCTTGTCGCTGGAACGGGGAAAGAATGAAAATGCCTTCCGTTAGACCTGAACTGCCGAGCTACTATGTAATTGGCTAGCTGACGGAATTCTCATATCGCAAGGTCTTTAGATTCTATATTCAGCTCACAAATCTAATTCGACATAACTGGATTTGATGGGAAGGAGATTTAGTAGTCGCAAAACACTCACAGGGCGTGGTCAATTTTGGAATATGATCTCGGGGAAGTACAGTTATGGAAGCGATGATTGACTTTCAGCTACCGGAGTACAGTAATTGAATCTAGCTAAGAGAGCACAATAAATCTTGATCCCAAACCTCTTTCGTGAGGAATGTCAAACGAATCCCGGGATTGACGCGTGTCCACGGGGTTGTCTTGGACATCTTTCATGTATTGGCACACCTGGCATGACTCAACACAACACCAAAAATGCTGCGAAATACACACCGCAATATGCGCACCGCATAGATAAGATGCCCCTGCGTTGTGGATAATTGGACGTCGATCAGTGATACACCTTGCTTGATCAGGATGCCCCTTTGCACGAGCTTTCTCCAAATCCTGGGGTTGAGATGAAATGAACAAATGACAATCGGCACTAACCCCGCAAATTAAAGAGTGTCTCGACCGCACCCTCCTATCTTAGCTCAGTTGCGATGTTGGGTCCAGAATACCTAGTGCCAGCTGGAGGATGATTCGTGGCGGGGGTGGGCGAGGATCACAACTTGCAGAAGCCTGGGTTTCCCTGATAACGAGATCCGTCAGACGATGACATAATTTCGCATCCTGGGCTAGTGTGAATCGTCAAGGCCTCGGTCCTCTGGATGGGACACGAATCCATCTGAACTCTACATCCATCGCAACACGAGACTGAGGCCTCTGGCTAGCCACTACCATCATTTGCCGGAAATAAGATGCCAACTCCCACCGACAGCACGGATCAGCCGAAGGTGACCCCGAGCAGGTTAAACTACGTTAAACAGGCCCCAGTGACGGGCGTACAGATGACGATTCACAGCCCGAGTCTAGACCCCCGTGCTACTCACCCGCCAAGAATCCTGGGCAGCTTGGCATGCTAACGTCTTCCATCATAGCGTTGCAGTCGGACTCGACTTAGCGAGCAATCAAGTCGCGTCCGCGGCGTGAGCCGCACCCTCCCCTAGATCTGGTGCTAGAGCCAGAGAGGCATCCAGCAGCAACTAGGACGGGCGGAAGCCGATTCATTGTCCTCTACACAGCCTCAGTTCAGTCACCGAGGAGGCCTCTAGCCTGCCCCCCTAGTGCCCAGTTAGCAGGACACTCGTGGGCTTTGGTTGGGTGGTCACAAGATGACGGCGGACCCTGCACATCACTGCCTATCACATCACATCATTCACACAGCTTCCCCTCTTTTGCGCAGACCACCAACCCCCGGTGGCGAATCAGACAAGATGGGAGGATATCAAGGTTCTATTAATTAAGCATAATAATGCTGACTGATTGGTTCCCCCGGGAGGCCTGCAGCGACTCGCCTAGACGCGCTCGCTGACCGGGCGCCGCGGGGTCTCCTGCTGCTGGTGAGGGAACAGGAGCCTGCTCCCGGCTGCTGCTGCTGCTGCCGTCGCATCTGCTCCGCCGGGGATGCTGTGTCTGCGCGCGGTGACGCCCTCCAGCTCCAGATGGGCCAGCAGCTGCTCGCCGGACACGACCTCGAACTCGCCGCCCTCGTCGTCGCTGTCGTCCCCCTCGTCGTTGTAGCTCTCGCTGTCCCTCCGCAGCCGGTCGTCGTAGTTGTAATCGCCCGACCCGCTGCTCTCGCGGGACCGTATGACTTCCTCGGGGTACAGGATGAGGCCTCCCGTGTCCTTCCAGTCGCTCTCGTGGACGCCGCCGCAGGCCTCCTGCAGGATGTCCGCGTAGCTCCTGTCGTTCCTCCGCTCCTCCTTGTGTGCCTCCCGCTCTACGTCAGGGCGGGCGATGATCACAGGTACCTGGGAGTACTGTAGACTGTGCTTGATGGAGTCTCTGCCGTGGCTGCTGACGAGGGAGGAGATGCCTGTATCGATCTCTCCCTCGCTGGGCCCCATGACCAGCATTGACGGGGCGTAGAGCCCAATCTGAAATGATTGGTTAGTAAGAGTAATTCATTACATGTCAGAGCTGCGGAATGGCAGCCTGCAATGCACCACAGGTGTGGCCCAGTAAATTGTGACAAACATACCAAGCTCTGTATCATTCTGTGGGCTGCACATCCCACGCCGTACTCGAGCGTCACCTTGAGGGGCACGTCCGGGCAGACGGCCGCGACGAGCGCAACCGTCGCCTCGAACAGCGCCCGGGCGTCCTTGGTCGTCTCCGAGACGTGGTTCTCGCCCTTGTTGGTCCGCCGGGGCCGGTGGACGCAGATGATGTGGTCTCCCGCGACGGCCATGGCCTCGAGCAGCCAGTGCAGCGGCGAGTCGGCCAGGAGCGGCACGTGGCCGTCGAGGGCGACCATGATGGCCCGGTGGTGTCGCATGGACTTGTAGCCCGGGTGCTGTGCGTTGAGGACGAGGGAGGCCAGGCGCTGAGAGTGTCGTGAGGGGGATTGTTCCAGCATGTCGAAGGACACGCATCGGTTTGGCCTGTTCCCCGTGTCAGTATCCCATCCCATTAGACAATGTCCGAGTAATAGGGAAATTTCCCTACCTCATGGCCTTGGGCGGATGTGAGGCCGTCATCGTAATGGTGACTGGTTGCTGCTGCTCTGCTTCCAGTCTTGGTTGTCGCTTCTTTGCTCCCCCCAGCCGGAGCTTGTTCTTGGGGGAGAAGAGCTTGTTGGCCATGGTCTGAGCCTGAGACAGCATGGTCGCGATTGGTTAAGATTTCTTCCTTTGTGTTCTTTTTTCCCGTCGCTAAAAGCCAAATTGCGTTCCAGTAGAGCCGTGTCTAACACTGACTGGTTGGTGTCTGGGTGGTGATAAAGTATACGCAGCACAAAACTCTAATTGTAGTCGCCGCGTGCTCAGGGAACCTTACATTGTGGCTTAATCCATTGCCACAAACACGTTCTGGAAAAGGTACAAGGGGGGAGGATGGAAGGGTGACGACGGACGGAGGAAGGACGGGCTTGGGAGGGAAGATATGCATCTGATCTGGGTAGGCCAGGAGGAATGCACAAGGGGCCGCCGTCGGCGTCTTGGCCCATCCAGAGGCGTCACTGAGGTGTGCCATGTCTCACGCGAAAGGGCACATACTCGCGGCAGATGTGTTGCCCAGTGCTCACCCCCGTCATGTGTCACGCCCAGGCCAGGTTCACCCCTTGGCAAGCGGGGAACCTAGGCAGATAGAGACGGGGCTAGTCTTGTCAGAGAGCCATGGCCTCTTGGTCTGTCGCAGACTAAGAAGCCTAAGCCTCCCAGGACTCCACGCTGAGGAGGGAGCCGAGGGAAGGGATGTGTAATAGTGCCGGTCCAGGTCGAGGGGATGGAACCTACAGGGGATGGGGGACTGTCTGCATGGCTGATAAGCTTTAAGGCTAGGGTAAATTAAGCATGAGTCGTCATCCTCGTGGTGTATGTGGCCACGATTGGCCTCTTTCAGAGCAACTGGGCGGTTGTGTTTATTGTTCTGCCGAGCTGCTGCTTGGACGTCCATCCAGCCCATCTCCCGCGGGGGGTCAAAACGCAGTCCTGGAATGATGTCTTCTCGGCCAAAGGCGGGCAATGGCTCGACTGATGGATGGATGCCCAACGCCCCTGATGCAACGGGCGGGCGGCATGAGTGTCGTGTCTCGGATGAGCCATCACATTGGGCCAATTCTCGGGCTTACATGGCATGGCAGTCGCACCACCTTGGAATGCGCTCGCTCCTCTACGGTATCTTTCTTTTCTTTTTCTGCTGGCCGGCACTTTTCGCTAGTGTGGAGTGAGATGAGAGATGAGAGAGAACAACCGGCAGCACCCATGCAACAATCACCTGTCATCTTGGTAGTATTCCTGATCACCACCCTGGTCGCGCGCAGGACAGATTGCGATGCCCGGCCCAGGTCTCATCGAATCGGTCCGTATTACCGCTGTGGCGTACAGATCCCAGGCGATCAAACTGTTCGCGAGACAGTGGCGAAATGTGTCATCGATGCAGCATTAGATAAGTTCCTTGGCTCTACCCTGGCAAGCCTGGTTTGCATCGTTCAGCATCAGACCACGTCAAGCACGTGCGGAGAAGATAGGACAATTATCGCCAATGGGTCGCGCTGAAATATCCCGGTAACAGACCTGCTGAGGTGTCGAATTTAATTCAGCGCGGACTCGCCGAGATCGGGGCGACTGTGACCAATCTACGTACAATCTGGTGATGCAAAATCGTACTACCTTCTGATTGAAAGATTCAAGTGGCATCAAGTTTCTCAAGATCTGTGATTGTCAATATGCATTATTGCCGCACCATCGAGGGAGCTTGGCATTAATGGGTATCTAGAACCATCCGTGCTGGCAGGAATTTATGTTGACCATTCAATTATCATTTCTTCCCAGTGGCGATTGAATTCTCCTTTCGTACAATGTAACTGAAAACGAATCAAGTGCAAGATTACCAAGGGAGCTGGTCCTCGTCTCTATCTCCTGGCTACATACATTGAGCGCTCTACTCGCACACTATCACCCTTTTATCGGTGTACGTTAGTACTCGCCTTCTTGTGGGAAAACAGGAGTAGAATTTTGCAGTTGAAAATACTGAAATGCAGGTCGTTCATTTGCTAGCTGCTCTCAAGAGCCCTAAGTGATGTAGCCCTCGCGAAGGTAAGTCGGCCATAACGGTCATCACGCTCGTGCAGATTGCCAAATGCAAAAAGAGGACGGAGGTAATTCAGAGCCAAAATGATGATAAGTTGATTAATGAGAATTTAGATCATTGATGAAGAGGTGCAAGTATTGAATAGCTGCGTGTACAATGTGAATGCTATGTTGGCATTATTAAAGGCTCAACCGTATTCCTAGGCGAACAGAGCATTAAGATGCCTGACCGACTAAAGCTTTGAAAATTATCTTCGAGATTTTGGATTGAAGCAATGATTACTGGGCGTGTAATGTCAATGTGAAGTAGGCTCGACCAGTTCTTAAATGAAAATAAACAACATATTTTATCAAATTCTATGAGATATTTTATTGCTAAACAAACACTAATTCCAAAATTTTCATCTTCACAGCTTGTTCCGGCAGCACAAATCGGCAGAAGCAGCCTGCTGATCCTCATACAGCACACTCTTGTTAAACTCTTGGTTCGACGGAGGCACGTCGTTGGTGGGGTTGTAGTTGCAGAAGTTGTACGGCTTGAGGTGCATCTGCGCGATCTCGGCGGGCATGATGGGGAAGTCCTCGACGCGGGGGATGTGGTTGAAGCCAAACGTGTGCCAGACGACAATGTCCTCGTTGACGACGGGGTCCGGGTTGTGGGTGGTCCAGCTCTTGATGCCCGTGCCGCCGAGGGACTGGTTGGTGTAGTCGCCCGCGGGGAAGAGCTGGCGGTCCTGGTACTTGGTCACCCACATGGGGGCCTCGCAGAACTCGGAGCGGCGCCAGTGCCAGGAGCCCGGCTGGGCAAGGAGCATCTGGGAGCGGATGGGGACGACCTTGTAGCCGATGGGGGTCTTGGAGACGGGGTTCTCGATGTTGGGGTTGACGATCTTGAAGACGCGGCCGTCGGCGACGCTGTCCTGGACGGAGCTGGCGCGGTGGATGGTGGTCTCCTTGGTCACGTATCCCGTGCCCAGGGGGTTGAGCTCCTCGTCCCAGTCCATGCGGACCGAGTCGGAATAGACGAAGGAGTTGTTGGGGCCGCCTACGGCAGGGTCAATGCGGACATTGAAGATGTGCTGGTGGTAAGGAGCCATGACACCGTCGCCGACACGAGTTCCCCATGGGACCTTGGCATCGGCATCGATTGGTTGAGTGGAGAGGATGCCGGTGGCGCGGGTCTCGAAGGTGATCTCGCCAGACTGGTCAAAGATCCAAGCAAAGATATACTCGTAGTTGGCAACGGTGATGATCTGTTGCAGAACAAGCTGTCGCTTGCGCACCACCGTGGCGTTCTTGGTGCGGTGGTTGGTGTGCTTCCACTGGATGCCCTGGTCGACCTCGTGGATGCAGATGGCGTTGGGCTTCTCGACGGCAGCACCGTCATTTCCGACAACATGGCCGCCGAGGTACTTGATAACTCCCAGGCAATCACAACCAACTATGATGGGAGGGGTTAGAAACCAATCGAGGAGAAATAGTCATGGACTGAGGATCAGGGGCAACTTACGAGCGAGGTTGTTGGCAGTCACACCTGCACCGACATTGCCAAGGTCGAAAGCGCCCTTGCGGTAGATAGGGTTGCGAGGATCGCCGTATGGGACAAACATCTCAGAGAGAGAAAGACGGTAGAACGCCTTGCGGCCCATGAATGAAACATCGTGAATGGTCATACCTGCGAATATGGTGTTAGTGCCTTGCCACTCCCGGCTTTGGATGAGGATGACTTACCCTCACGCCAGTTGAAACCAACACGGAAGCGGAACTTCTCCCACTCAATCAGGTGCCCCTTGACGGTGAATGAAGCACCCTCTGGCTGGATGACCTGGTAAGGCTTCATGGTGGTTCGGGGCGGGTTCTTCTGGAGTCTGTGTGTGTACTCTGGTTCGAAGAGGTTGGTCCTGCGGTGCGGAACATCGCTGAACACCTCGGTGGTCTTCTGGTCCACACCAAGAGGGAGACGGAGGATCTTCTTCACCTTCATGGCAACTAGATCGACAATGACCATGAAGTCGAGAGGAAAGGAGTAGTGGCAAGAGTCGGGGTCATTGTTTTCAGGGTTGCGGATGTACATGAAGACCTGTGTGTGTCTTTCCTGTGTCTCGGTTCCATCAACGCCAAAGTCCCAGGGGTCGAGGACAATGGTGGTGTCGTCAATCTTGAGACGCTGAATTTCCTTTCTGACGTTGGGGTCCTTCATGACGACCTCAGCGGCCTCGTTCATCTCAGCACGGTCAACAGGGCCATGGAAGTCGCGGGGGAGCTCTTGATACTGCTCAACCTTGTTGTTTGTCACGTCGACCACACCTTCAAATAGTCTGGGAGTGCGATGGATGTACCACATGACAAAGACGCGACGAGGCAGAGGAGGAAGCGGTCTGCCGTCGTGCTCAGCATCGAGATAGGCAGACAGGTCCCGCTTGGGGGGTTCATCGAGGCCGGCTGCCTTGAAGTGGAGTGGGATACCAAAGAAGAGTTGTTTAACGAGGGAGGTGGCCTTCTCAATCTCTTCGGCCGTGGCGGGGTCGAGAGGGTGGAGGTAGGACTCCTTCGCAGCAACGGCAGACATTGTGGCGGCTGATTGAAGGTGGAAAGAAGTGTTGGAAGAATGCGAGATATGAAAGGGAAGGATGAACAGATCAAGACGGAAAGCAGATGAGGTTTATGTAGTGAACTGTACTCCTGCTTGTTCTGTTTTATCCTGCTCTGTTCCTTGCTCGGAATCACCTTCCAAGCAAAGTTCGGGCCTATTTATCATCGCTGAAGATCTGAAGACCGAGTCAGAGGGGCAAATCTGGTTCGCCTATCTCTGGTCGGCAAGATATCGGCAAGTGTCCAGGACTCGGCCTGGCCCCAGATTTCGACTGAGCCCTGGCATGGCCCCAAGACGGACGGGGCAATTGCGGGAATTGACCCAGGGTTCTGTTTTCCGGTAGGGAAAAGTGATATTGAGTCTGTGTGTGTGGAGGGGGCCACAGCAGACACAGGCTCAGGCTAATGCGGTGTCAAGTCGTGTCATGCAAAATGAAGCATCGCGGTTGGCCCGAAATGCTGGGCCGAGTCAAAGAGTGGGTGGAGTGAGGGGCTGTTGCCTATCGCTGGGCGGTGTCAGGCGCTACGTTTAGTCCATATAGCGCTCATTTCCGGGGAAGGCCCTTATCGTGGAGGCTGCCAGCGGAGGCACCCCACTGTAGATTGCCCAGCCGTAGCGGTCCCCTGTTGGCCCCGGAGCCCCTGCGATTAGACCTCCCCGGCTCTATGAGGGTAAAGCGCGCACCTACAGCGTAACACGGGATGGGCGTACGTCGTGCACGAGTAAAGGTAGGTACAGGGACTTGGGAATCAAGTACCTGTAGGCAGCTTGCAAGTGGCTAGTCAAGCTGGTACATAATAAACCGAGCAGCTAGAATTGCACTTCTGGGGTGTTTACTCGGTCCTGCTAGCATCTATTCCATGTTGAACTTCTGGCCCTCTGGGAGCTCCAATCACCTCAACGAGATATTGACTCGGCCAACTACCCAATCCTCGCCAGCAACTCGCCGCCACCATGTCAGAGTTTTCCCAGGTACAGCGCCCGCGAGCCATGGATAAGGCCCGCCGCCCATGGACTGATATAGAGGATAAGACCTTGAGACACCTTGTCTCCCAGTTCGGCTCTGCTCGAGGACGCCAGGGCCGGTGGACAGATATTGCTCGAGGACTGCCAGATCGCACAGCAAAGGTAAGGATGATAACCGACCTTCTACTGCCCTTCTCGTTACAACTCAGCCTTTCTTTCTTTCTTTCTTTTTTTTTTCACTTCTTCTTAACTTTACCGAACTTGATAGGAATGCCGGAAGCGCTGGTTTCATTCGCTGGATCCGTCTGTCCGCAAAGGGCCATGGACTCAACAAGAGGATCGTATCCTCCTAGAGGCATATGCCAGGTTGGGACCGGCCTGGAGCGACATTTGTCTTTTGATCCCCGGGAGAAAGGATGACCAATGCTCCAAGCGTTACAACGATATCCTCTCCCCGTCAGCCAAAGATCGGCTTCGGGGTTGGTCAGAAGAGGAGGACCAGGTCTTACGGGACAGCGTCCAGTCTCTCGGCCATCGTTGGTCCGCTATCTCCGCCCTCTTCCCTGGACGACCTCCATTAACCTGTCGAAACCGGTGGAGGCATTTATCTGCTAAGCAGGCAATAGTATCCAGTGGTGAAGACAGCGGCAGTCCGAGCCTATCGTGCGACACTCCCCAAGAAACTATACAGGATCACGATTCAGCGTTGGGCTCAAATGCTAGCCTCTCGTATACACCTGGAACAACACCTACCCATGATCTTTATAGTCATCAAAGTACTAGCGTAGCGCAATTGGACACCTTCCAGCAGATCGAGGATATAGAGTCGCAGCCCAGTTTCTTGGGAGAGACGGTTCCGTCCACCGAAACGATCTTCGACGCAATGGATTATGCGTTCACAGATATGTTGTCAACTGAAATAGAACCGGGCATCCAGACTCAGAGCCAGTCGACCACAGCTTGGGATACAACCAACGAATTCGACACCAAAACAAATGCGGCATCGTCACCGACAACTTCTATAGGCATTGCCTCAAGTTTCCTCTCTCGATGTGGACCACAGTATGCGCAATCAGGTGCCTCCGCAATTGGAGAAGACAACATCTCTTCTCTCCAACATTCCAACCCTGACTATAGCGCTTTGGAGTTGGAAATTGAGAGAAGGCAGTCAACGCAATTCAACCCGCAGACTACTAACCAACGAGATGGAGTACCGAATGGTGGCCCCGTACCGTGGCAATCAAATTCCTATAACAATGCGTTTGCGACGTTGGGAAGCACAAGCCCAGTCACCTATCATCACCATCACCATCACCACCATCACCACCACCACCATCATCACCATCACCATTATCATCATTATCAGAAAGAAAATAGAGATCCTCAACCTCCTTATGGCATGCCACAACGACTTTGGGAAATTGAAAAGCAGAAACCTAACTATGAATCCTCACCATCGTCGTTACCATCACCACTATCATCATTAGCGAGAGATACATAGGAGAGCTGAAGAGGAAAAGAATGAGGAGGCTTGCTAGCTTATCGTAGATTCACAAATGAGGAGTATTTAGTTTCATATTGGCTCATAAAGTCAAGGAAAATAATGCACGGTATGGCATGACTTAATTCTTCATCGTAAGCAAGTCAACCCCTAATATTCATCCGTCTTGAATATTTCCTTCTCAATAGTAGCACAGTAACCAAGTTTTACAATAGTGAACAATAAGATGGGAGGTGGTACTCGATAGTTCGCGTGAAACTGAGCTTTCGTTCAAGAGTGACAGTTATTTGACATGAAATCGGGTGTGTCAGCTTGATAACATACAGAGTTAGCGCACTACAGTTCCCATTCTTCCAACAACCTACTGGGTAGCCTGTTGAACGGGCTCCAGATCCCTCCTATTGCTAATCAGATCAGCCATCTTGGGTTGGACCCATGGAGTCTTATGGTAGAATTTCCACCCAACATAGAAAACGATAAACACCGCCACGATGATGTAATTCTGCAAGAACGCCTCCACGTTCCAAGGGGCAAAGGCCGTCCAGCCTTGGAAGAAGATGAAGAATATGTTGACTCCAAAGGTCACCCATGCAACCCACGGGTTGGCCTTGAAGGGAAGCACGTCCTCGGAAATCCCCTGCTGGTGCAATGCCTGGCGCAAACGGACATGAGCAAGGCAGATGCAAGCCCCTACGAAGTTTATGTTAGCATTTGATTATATTCACCATTAGACTGAACATAGACAGCAAGTACTCACAGGTGATGAATGTGGCGACGCCAGTCATCGTGACGACCCAGGTATAGAATTTGCCGGCACCGGCGGAGAGATTGAGTAGAGAAAGGAAACCAATCAAGTTCATAATGACAACAGAGTAGACAGGAACGCCACGAGAATTGGTCCACGCAAGCATCTTGGGAGCTTGTCCCTGACTTGCCAAACCAACAAGGGTTCGAGAACCGACGTACAGCGCACTGTTGACCGCCGACAGAATTGTAACAACGATGATTGCATTGATGGTGTGAGCGCCTGCATATGCCCCGACGCGAGTGAATGCAATCACAAACGGCGAGCTGGCAGTCTTGTTCTTGGGGTTGAGCAAATCAGGGTGGTTGAAGGGCACGGTAAGTGTCAAGAAGAAGATGCCTCCTAGGAAAATGACAACGATGCGCCAGATGACGCTCTTCACGGCTTTCGGCACGTCGCGGGAAGGATTGGCGGATTCTCCGGCCGTAAGACCAACCATCTCGGAGCCACTGTATTGCAAAGCGGCGAAGACGAAGATCTCAAACACACCTTTGGGGCCATTGGCAAACGCACCCGGGTCTTGATAGAATTTGAACCCAATCTTCTCGCCACCGATGACACCTGTGGTTATGAGGATGGCGCAGAGGAAGAATGCAGCGATGGAGAGGACTTTGATCAACGCCAGCCAAAACTCGGCCTCGCCGAATGACTTGATACCAAGGAACTGAAATAACATAAAGGCGGTCCTGTTTCACGGCAAATCCATTGTCAGACCCAAGTTGACAAACTAGATTGTTTGGAAATCCGAGTACATACCAGAACATAAGGATCCAACCCCATCTAGGGATCGGCGTGTCCCAGTAGCCCAGCACCAACCCCAGGTTATTATATTCGGCCATGATGATACCAGCCCAGAGAAAGCAGTAGTTCCATCCTACTGCAAAGCCAGCGGCCGGATCGATAAATCGTGCGGTGTAATGAACGAATGAACCTGGGTAGTGGCATCAAAGAGTTGATTAGCAATTGATAGAGACAGGAGTCAACGTGGGATTGGCACAAACCTGACACTGGAATAAAGGCGCCCAATTCGCCAAGGCTCTGCATCACTCCCCACAGGAGAAGGCCGATGATGGCAAAGCAGATTAAAAGGCCAGCTGGACCGGCTCCCGAGAGACCAGTCCCCATGCCAACAAAGTAGCCAGGCCCGATAACACCGCCAATCACCAGCATCATCTATTCGAGCAGACCACCGACAAACCGCGTTAGCAAGACCATCCTGAACATCTGCTCTCTGTGTTTCCTTGGCGAAGATAACTTACCAAGTGCCTCTGAGCCAGATTCCGCTTCAAGCCGGCTTCCTCATAGTGGATGCCCTGGGCTTGGCCAGATTCCCCTGGCTTGGCACACTCAGCGTAGGCCAAACTTGCACCATCGGCGTCGACCTTTTTGGCCTGGGGCTCGATTTTGGTGTCGTTGGTAGACTGCATCTTCAGAGTGGAACTGTATATTGGTCTGGAAAGAATTTGATGCTGCCTGTCGGCCTCACCAGAAGGAGAGCGAGATGAAGATGATAAGTAGAATTTGCTGCATCCTAGTTTCCAATGTACAGGAACCCCACATTAGTAGTGTGGAATACTGCACTCCTAAATCTGGGGGACGCTAATGGATGTTGGGCCGAGTCATATCATAGATGGGTGGCGGTATCAGTGAGGGCTGAGTCCAGAACCGCTATCTTTGCTCGAATCAGGCTTTAGCAGGTTTACTAGTTTGAGATTACTCCACCTCCAAGTGTCACTGTCTGGGATGGGCTGGATTTTGGAGTCCTTGTAGTGTATGAACACGTCACAGAATACAGAGGTTGATAATGGACGGGGAGATTCTTTTGGGTAATTGTTCATGGCGTTGCTGAAAGGGATATGAGCCATCGGAAGGGCTTCCCAATCTGGTAACCCATCATGGTGATCCCAGAGATTGTCGATGATATACGGTCGAATGGAATTGAGTGGTGTGAGTTTAGTTGGCTGGCAATGGTGTAGAACACATGAGCAGCAGCAAAACCCTTAAACCTGGTTTGGTGAGATCATTCACCTTACTTCATTAATGACTCGTACCTCAAGAGCCTCAATAACTAGCTACTGACGCTTTGGATAGTACGAGCCAGTGAATAGGATGTAGGGAATGATCATCGGGCACAATCAGATTACCTCTTATTAGGATGTTTGTCCGTCGCCCTTTCCCTGAATCATTCGATCAAACACAGGGAAGCCATGCACAATCCACTTGAAATAGTTCTACTCATCGTCATGCTATATGTGACTGTTTGTTGTTGAGGTAATTGCAGGTAGCGGATGAAAGTCGGTATCTCCGCATTGTGGATGGAGCATAAGACTCATGTTGTTTTGGTAACAGAAAGAACTGCTAGCCACACTTCTGCCCACCTCGGTCTGCTCATCAGAGGTCATCTTTGCACCTGCATGAAATGCTGCTGCGGAGTGATTACTTCTTTCGTTGTAAGGTGAGCTCGCTTATCGGAGACCAATACGGAGGCGGGCCGAGTCAGTGGCAAACAAGTTGCTCGTTATCTGGGGCCCCGGGAACATTATCTAATTATAATGGCCGGGCTGTAGGATGAGGCCAGATCAAAATAGGTAACTTTCCATCTCCCCGCGGCTACAGGGTCCGTTTCTGCACTTACGGGGAGGGGAAGCATCTAGCATTGGGGAATGTGACCTGTCGGATAGCTATGGAAATCCAGATTGATTTTAGATAGCGTCCACTAGGAATATAACGCTAGAACTAGGTACGGTATGGTGGGTGAGTCTGTATGGTGCCTGGCATTGTACTGAGGGCCTAGAAGCCTAAACAGCAACTTTCACCCGTTACATGTAAGATCAACTTAGCGTATTCAAATCAAAAATCATAGAAACTGAGTGTATTGACAGAATTGTTGATATTCTTGGTGTTTTAGCCCACGTATTGGATCGCGCTCATATGGCCCGCGGCTATCCGCTGTTGAATCACGAAGAGCCCCAGAACCTAACATCCCAGAGATCTTCCCTCCAGTAGCGCAGACAGAGGATGAGGAACCGTAGCCTATTTGGCGATCAAGACGGAACGGCCGTATTTGGGAATGACTTCAACGTACTTGTAATGGACGTGTAGGGTTCGGTGATCGAAACAGCCAATGCCTAAGAATATCTATGGTCTGAAAGGCTGAGAATATAATAAAAAGCGCTTATAAACGCTAGAGCAATCTTATTCTTAATTAATACTTCAATGTTTAGTTTTGCAAACCTAGCTATGGAGTGTTTTCTGGCTAGGCTCGAAACTCATTTGCTTTTACATGACTCATTTTCTTATATTAAATATTAGGATATAATCAGGAGGTAATTAAAAGAAATGTACCTGGATTAGAAACATCAGAATGACAGAATTTAGTGACTAGAAACAAGACAGAGGCATCGAGCAAGTTCATCTACTAGGGCAATACCCCTCTAACCATTTCGAAATGCTCAAAGACTCAATATTCATCGTGATGGGTTCGAACGTTTAGGGGAACATACGGCGAGCTGAGGGGTTGTAGTTGAACTTCTATATTTGAAACCTCTAAAGGTATTTGAAGAAACAGTCACAATTTTTTTAAGGTTGAACAGGATTATGCTTAAGATACAAACCACCTGGATCCTTTGCATCAGTGGAAGTAACTTGAATACAATTTGGCCTCACAAGTACGCATATATCTAACTTCATGATGTCTTGGGAGGCTCTTTTTCTTTTACCAGCATGTCTAGACGGCCGGCAGTTTGTTGATTTTCTAGCTGATTCTCTATTCTATATGACCAGATTCAATCTTTTTTAATTTCTCAAATCATATGTTGCAGCCTCGATTTTCTTCAAGATCTCTATGCACTTCTCATCCTCGTATCGGCGAGTAATCAGCTGTAGCGAGACCGGAGCATCTTCATATGCTTCTGGCCCGGGGTACAATTCGTAGTTGAACTCATCAGCTTTGCTTATTGGTCTGTAGCTGTCATCACGAACATCCAGGGACGGGTCCACCTTGGTGACTGGGAACGAGATCGACGGGTACTCGAGCAGGTTCCACTGAGAAGTGTAGTTCCAGTACTTGGACTGATCATGCGGCGGGGCGCATCCGGGGCCAATGGGAGAAAGGATGGCGTCAACAGGATGGTTGTCTTCCTTGCCAGTGTTAAGCCAATGTTGGTTGTACATGGCCCTGTACGAATTTCGAGCCGCTTTGAGCTGCAGCCGGAAATGTTAGCTATGAAATCTCATAGTGGCGGGAATGTGGTGAGACATACTGCCCAAACCTCTTCCAAAGTTCGACGCTTCATGGTAGGTTGCTCCAACAGCCACTTGGTGAGCTCCAACGGCTCTTCATTTCCACAACGGAGGACTTCTTGAAGACGGCGGCCTCCGTCCTCCCAGTAAAGCGCACAAGTAATGTCCCAACACTTATCGTGATCGATCGGCTTCCAATCCACGATTTCAAATGCAGGGTTTGATTTCAACGAGTTCACTAATAAAGAAAGAGCACGTGTGATGGGAGGATGAGGCTTAACAATGCCATCAGACCACATAACACCAATCTTCAGCTTTTTGGGGAGCTGGATCTGTCTCCAGGGCAAAGGAGTAAGATATGACTCCTTGATCCAGGGCTCAGTCCCCAAGTATGCTTTCATGAAGAGCTCAATACCAGAGAGACTCGGTGCGAGTGGACCGATGCATCCAATTATGCTAGTTGATGTCAGCGCTCGCATCTGTAGTAGAATGGCTGATATTGTGCCTCACCCTTCTTGACCGACGATGAGTCCCATTCCTCCAGGATTTCCAACACGGAAAGGAGTGGGCTTGAAACCGTATATACCGCAATTTGCTGCCGGGACACGGATCGAGCCACCAATATCGCCACCAACTCCCTATGTAACTGTCAGAAAGCCGGATAAGCCCCATAGGTTGCTATTGGTGTTTTTTTAACACACAAGAGGACTACCATGAAAGCCTACGAGGGCGCCTTCTCCTCCAGATGAGCCGCCAGCTGTCAAATTCCGATTGAAAGGATTGACTGTTCTTCCATAGATGTTGTTGTTGGTCTCGAGATGCATCACAGACTGCGGCTGACAAGTACGAGCAAAGATGACAGCACCGCACTGCTCCTCCAAAACTGTATTAAGTGTACACGCAGGGATCTGTTGACGGTCGCAGTTAACGACGAACGCATTGTTGTTGATTTTACCCTCGAAACCAAACTGCTCCTTGATCGATATGGGAAGCCCATGGAGCGGTCCAGTTGGGTGCGGCAAGGAGTCGAGGTATTTTGCGCGGTTGATAGCATGTTCAGGCAGCAGCTCTGTGATGCAGTTCACCTAATTGACACAGCCAGTTGTCAACGCTTGCAACCCTGGTCTAATTGCTTCCTAACTCACAGTCTTTTGGGCTAGCGCAGCGCGCTTCAAGAAGGCTTTGGTAACTGACTCGCATGACAACTCTCTGCTCGCCAACTTTTGCACAAGCTGTAGAGTGTCGTATCCGGTGATTTGAAGCTCTTCTGGGTTCAGGATAGTGTCAGGAATTCCTTGAACATTTTGGGGTAGAGGATCCGGTAGAGTCACGTCAGGAAGCACACTGTCGATGCTGTCGTCGCGAATTTTCAGCGCCTTCTGAATAAGAGCGGATGATCCCATATTGGATGCACGGGCAACAGCTGGCAAAATGGCCTGTTGGGAGATGAACAAGGAGATGTCGTCGATACTCAAACTTCCCAAGACTGACTTCATCAACCACTTATCAATAGTGGCTTCTTCCCTGTACCTTGACCTGCGTCTTCAGATCCGACTAGGTGGATTTGGGGTTGGGGAAGCCCCACAAGCTGGTTTGACTCGGCCCAGAGTTAGGTTCAAGCTATATGATGCCGGGGGCAGACTCTGCGACTCAGCCCAGGGGGCTTATCATTTCCGGCCACTCCAAAATGGCGCTGTTTGACAGAGCTCACTCGATGTTATCGTCGAGCCAGGGGCACGAGGGATGACTTCTGATTGGTCCTCCCCGGACTTGGTAGATTTCCCGGCCAAGCGAAGTCACGTTCAGCACGATCAACAAGTGTGGATAAGCTTCTCCAGCCCGTTGGGACAACTCTCACCGCAGGGGTCACATTCTCTTAAATATAGAGCGTTACACCCGTCTGAAATTCGATTTTTGATTGGGATACACACACATTTACATGGTTCATCATGGCTAACAACCAAGACGTCTCGACTCAGCTCTCCAACCTCAAAGATGACAAGGCCTCCGTCACCTCGCAGGCAGTCGGAACTACCTTCGTCCTGAGCGCCCACGAACAACATATTCGAGACGAATATGCCAAGTTCTCTCCCGAGGAAGCTCGAGATATAGAGAAGAAGCTCAAGCTGAAGCTTGACCTGAGGCTGTTTCCTACGCTGATGATCATGTACATTCTAAACTACATCGATCGAAATGCCTTGCCAATTGCGAAACTTGCCGGAATTCAGCAGGAGCTTGGGCTGTCTTCGACGGAATATAGCACATGCTTGTCTATTCTCTTCGTCGGATACCTGTAAGTCTATTTTCATCCATACCGCTGGCGATACTCGCGTACTAATAATTCCAAAGTCTCACGCAGGTCCCTAGCAATCTCTTTCTGTCGCAAGTCCCTCCTTCTATTTATCTGCCCAGCGCCATGGCTGTGTGGGGCGTCGTGTCCGGTTGTACAGCCTTAGCCCATAGCTACGGCGGTCTTGTTGCCGTCAGATTCATTCTCGGATTTTGCGAGGCGCCTTTCTTCCCTGGAGCCGTATATCTGTGCTCGTCTTGGTACAAGAGCAATGAGTTGAGCTTGCGTGTGGCATTGCTGTTTGGAGGAAGCATGCTCTCCGGGTCTTTCGGGAGCTTGATGGCAATTGGCATCACGGAGCGTATGGATAACGTTGCCAATATATCTTCTTGGAGATGGTGAGTGGGGTTGAGAAAAGAAGTTATTCATTTTGTGCTGACCCTTTCTGATGTTGACAGGCTTTTTATCATCGAAGGTGCCCTTACTGTCGCCGTTGCTGGAATCTGCTACTTCACACTTCCAAACTATCCTCACAATACACGGCATGTAAACTGTATATTTCGAGGATATGCAACACATCACTAACTAAATCCTAGATGGCTTTCTGAAAAAGAGTCAATTGTAGCTCAGCACCGACTTTTGGAAGATCTGGGCAACAGTTCTGATAAAACTTCAATGAGAACTGGGTTCAAGCTGATGATCAAGGATCCCAAGGTGGGAATTCTAACACTGAACCATCTTCTGATCACCATCTGTGCCTCCTTTACCAAGTACGTGGCTCTCTTCATTTTCTTGCCAGGGTGTTTGCTTGGCTAATACATTCTTATAGCTTCTTCCCAACTATCATGGCAACTCTTGGGTTTCAGAGAAAAATCACGTATGCACTTCTCTCGGTCCCATACCTGAGCGGTTTCTGCATCGTTCTGCTTACCTGCTGGTATGCAGACCGCATCAAGAAGCGCACATGGCCAATCGTCATAAACTTGGCTGTCTGCATTGTCGGTCTAGCCATCATGGGAGGCACCCTGGCAGTCCCCGCACGCATCATCGCAAGCATTCTCATGATCTCGGGTATCACGAGCGCGTCAAACATGAACCTTGCGTGGATCGGCAGTTCCATCCCAGCGCCGGCACCAAAGAGAGCGGCTTCTATTGCCTGTGTCAACATGGTGGGCAACGTAGGCAATGTTATCGGCGGCTACCTCTTCCCAGACAGCCAGGCCCAGCGCTACCCTATGGCCATTGGAGTCGAGGGAGGTGCTGCTATCCTTGCCATTGGCGGAGTTGTCTTTTTCTGGTGGTATCTGAAGAAGCAGAATGAGAAGCTGGCTTCAGGAGAAGAAAATGCCCACAAGGCTGTTGGAATTTCTGATAGAGATTTCAGATATGTCATTTAATAAGTGTGGTGACAATGCACTTGGAATATGTATCACGTAAGATGAATGTCATTCTCAGGCAGAGTACTCTTCATAGCTAGTGATTGTTCTTAGATAGCTGTTTCCATCAATATCTCTTCTCCCCCAAGGGATATCACGAGCATTTTTCTCTCACCGGCATCAAAGACAACGTACCAATTTACTAGTATGCCATCACATGCGCTTCGCATTCCCTCTTGGATCCCTATTGCGTACTCTTGGGTAACTAGCAGGCATTCGATGTCATTCAGTTCATATTACTCGTGGAACTGGTTCTAATCTAGCACAATGCCACGTGGACTCCCTCGATGACGGTGAAGCCGCGAGCTAAAGACTTCGATGGCAGATCCTCAATCTTCATGGCGCTGAAATGTCACTCGGGATTGGCGATCGGTATTTCGAGCCAGGAACCATCGCAGCACTACAGGGATCAAAGGCGATCCTTGCCTACAAGCCAGAAGGATTGCCCAGCCTGTCGGACCGAACTGTCAGATCGGCTTCTCGAAGGAAGGTAGTCTTGGGTAGTTCGTGGGTCTGCTTACGCCGATCACACCCTCACGTTGAACTACTCCCGAATGAGTGCCGGGCCGCCGGTGAGGCTAGCAATTCCTTCGAGGCAAAAGTGCTCGCTCGGTGTAGGGAAAATTTAGACATGCATGACCGAGCGTGGAAGGATTCTTAGACCATATACCTGGATTCCCAATGCTATAATAATATCAAACGCTTTTTATACACGTAGTTTCCTCATGAGCTAGTACGTAACAGATACCTCCGTCGTGCGGACAATCTTCCCACCTTCAATGGGAAGGATGATGTCTTCGCTATTGGACCTCCTTGCCTCTTCGTCTTTCCCTCCTTGGCCGCCACCCGTTGAGCTCGAGTCGTCTCTACCCGCGACGGTCGCGGTGTAAGAGGTGCCTTGGTTGGCGCTACTCGTACAGCGATAATTGGATTTGAGTTCGAAATCGTCAAGGTTGTCGTTTTTGCTGGTCTGCTTGGTGTACCCCTGGGCGGCGCTTCCGCCTATGGTGTAGAGTGCTGTCCTTCTTTTGCTTTTTTGGTTGTGGTAGCTTTGCGAATTCGTGTATCCATATCGAGGAGTCAAGCTCTTGAGGTTTAGGACAGACTTCAGTAACGGCTTCAGAGATGGTGCGCAGGCGGCGATGATTCCAATGTTGAGTTGGAGCCTAGAGATTGATTAGCTTGGCATTTAAGGATCTGCAGATGAGATGTCTGCTTACAAGCCCCAAAATTGGATGTCGTAAGTACTATCGAGGAAGCTCGTTAGTTTGGTACAATTGCCTTCATCACTAGAGTACTTACTATGTGGTGTCAGTCATCATTGTGAGACGAATTTGATGCGTGGCCTTGACCACACCCATGGCAACAGCGCTGCCAAAAGTTTAGTAAATAACTTCACCCCAATCTACAAGAGGGCAAGACTTACCAATAACCAAGACTCAGGACAGCAATAACATAGAGACGAGTCTTGCGAGGCATCTTAAGAGTCCAAACGACGGGGATGGGCAAGGTGGCAAAGGCGACGTCGGTAAAAATGTTGAAACCTAATGCACAACCGGTCAATTGAACATGTCTTGCGCTGAGGCTGGTCTTCAATGAGATAGCGATGTATGGCATACCTGTGTTGATAAGGCCAAATTTGACGAACAGGTGGATGTCATAACATTTGCCCTCCATCATGAAGTTCCATATCCTCTCGATGGGACTGCAATAGAGGAAGAAGGTCATCCAGGCCATGATGGTGTATGCAGTTACGAATGCTAGCTGGTGTCAGCGCAAGTCGAGACGATACAGAGGTAAGCCTTGAATCAACAACTAACCGATCAGGCACCAGAGCAAGATATTGTACCACGCCCACGAATTACTCCTCAGCTTCCTCAGCTCAAAGGCAATGGCGACCTTGAGAAAGCCTAGCCCGCCAATGAGAGGCACCATGGATTGTACGAAGCTCAGTTTCGATATCTGAATTCGGTCGGGATAAGAGAGTGTATCGGAGTGGTGGCCGAGTCCGTATGGAATCTGCATAAACATCGTGACTGTTCCGCCCAGGAGAGAGCAAAGCTGGCCAGGGCAATGTTAGCGCGTTTCAAGAAGCAAAGATTGAGATAAGGCTGTGATCTAGATGAGACCAGGAGACGGGCAAATTGTGTACGAACCGCGGCGAGAATCATAAAGGCATCGTGCGGGCCAAACGAATGTACAACAAAAACCCGCGTGTACGTCCTCAAGATCGTAATCAGTAGCGCTACCACGTTGAACGCAGTGGTGACACCCACGATCTGGGCCGTTCGGTTTTCCGCTGCCCTGGCCGGATCGATCGGTACAGCAGGAGTGCTCATCTTGCCCGCAAGAGGTTAGCAAGCCAAAGTCTTCCACTGTAGACAATGGACGAAGAGTTTGGACGAGCCAACATCAGAGTCAGCGCAGCTGGCTCGCAGTCTGGGGAACACCCAAAAGATAAAAGCAATGCGGTCATGCATTGCCTCTAACTCGAGCAGCATCATTTTCCCAAAGGGTCGACTTCTTGGGACACTTGTGAGGTGGCTAAAAGAACGCAAGGGCCGCATTCCCATCTGCGACCCTAGACGGGGATGCATATTCGAACCCCTTGTTTCAGTGCCAGGGTTCCTGCACATCACGGCTCTCCGCTAGCCCTTGCTGGAAGGAGACGGCTGCCAGGCTCAGGGCGGACCCGAAAGCTCCCCAGCAGGGTGACATACCAAGGGTTCGGCGCGATTTTCCACAGTCTTCTGGGTAAATAGAACAAGACGACTAGGCTCTTACTGTTTATGGGACGAATTCTAGGGAGGGCCTGAGTTATAGCTGACCCAAATAAGCAGCCTCTTCGCATCTGCTTTCCAATTGAGGTTCTGGATCGTCGGTGCAAGCCCCGTATGAGGAAAGCGAGAAGCCGGGGAAGTCAGAACAGAGTATGTTCATTTCACGAGCCAAGAGGTATAGCCGGAACTATATGGTTCTCACCTGCGAGGTCATACGATGTCAGCTTGGAGAATACTACATTGGTAAGTTGTTGGTGGTAACGACATTGCTACTACAAGCAACCGAACGGGCGTGTTGGGGGGCAGTGTGGGGATCAAAACGCGTGTTTTTTTGCTCCATAATACGAGATCAGCTGTGATAATGTGCAAATCACAGAGATGGGATCTCCTTGGTATCTACGGAGTTGTTGAAGCGAGGTTTTATTGGGCCAAGGACAGGGGTGGGAGCATGTATTGGGCAAAGTACTCCGTAGGTGACACTTAATAATTGGTCTGCATGAACAGATGCGACCAACGGTGGCAACGCATGGCTGAATGAATAAATTACCGGGCAGGCAGAGACCACCTTTACCAGCTCGTTTCGCGTTCTTCCGGGGCCCGTTTCCCCAAGGTTGGTTGTATAAGACTCCTCCGCTCGGGTTGTTTTGCATTCTGCGCCGCCGTTGGACACCTCTTCAGCCTCGTCAAGTGTCGCACATTGTTCCAATCGCTCCGCGGAAGTCACCATGCGATTCTCTCTTGCAGCCGTGCTCAATGGCCTCATTGGGCTGTCGGCCCTGGCCGTAGCTGCTACGGAAGTGTCGGAGACCGGTGCCCTGGATGATGCCAACAACCAAGCCATCCAGGCCCTCCAAGGCCAAGAGGGTGGTGTTTCCTCGCTGTCGGTGCATGGCTCAAAGAGATGTTCCCTTGGTACAGCATCCATCCGAAGAAATTGGTAAGAAGTCGCCGTCTATTGAATGGTATGAAAACTAGCTGACATCTTGCGCTTTTTTGTTAGGCGGGCACTGTCCAAGAAAGAGAGGAAGGCTTACATTGATGCCGTTCTCTGCATCATGAATAAGCCTTCCAAGGCCGATCCTTCTTTCGCCCCCGGGGCCAAGTCTCGATACGATGACTTTGTGGCCGTCCACATCAATCAGACGCTGAGCATCCACGGCACGGTGAGTTACTCGTTGGCCGATCGCTTCCATTGGCGCACATGCCACTCGGAATTGCGGCCCCGTGTCTGTTTGAGATGTGCATAAATGCTAACCAGCCACTCCGCACAGGGTAACTTCCTCACCTGGCATCGCTACTTCACCTGGGCCTACGAGTCCGCTCTGCGAGAGGAGTGTGGCTACCACGGAACACAGCCAGCAAGTGGCCCCTCTGCACTGTAACACACCTGAAACCATCGCTGACAACTTTAAAGTACTGGGACTGGCTCGACGGCTCTGACTTTGCTTCCTCTCCCCTCTTCGACGGAAGCGAGACGAGCATGAGCGGCGATGGTGAATACGTCGCCCACAATGGCAGTCTCGGCGGGAGCAACAACATCTATCTCCCATCTGGAAATGGAGGCGGCTGTCTCAAGGACGGGCCATTCAAAGAGTAAGTCGACATGGCCTATGGCATGAAATCCTAGAACCAAAATAGCAAAGATTAACAAATGACCAGCATGGTAACCAACCTGGGCCCTGTTTCCCCAGGAATGGACGGCCTCGCGGCCAGCCCAACCGGCCCGCTTGGCTACAACCCCCGATGCCTGCGTCGTGATCTCACCTCCGCAGCCGTGGACAGGTGGATGACCTTCGCCAACGTGTGGAACATCACGGTCGGCGCTGCCTCTCGAAACATTACGACATTCCAAGATGAGCTGCAAGGTAGATTTAGCGATGAGTTTCTCGGACTCCATGCCTCTGGCCACTTTACCATGGGCGGTGACTCTGCTGATCTCTTCGCATCCCCTAATGATCCCATCTTTTTCCTTCACCACTCGATGGTAGACCGTGTCTACTGGCTTTGGCAGGCTTTGCATCCGCAGGAGGCCAAGAAGATCGCGGGTACCATCACTATCCTCAACAAGCCGCCCAGTAGAGACGCTCTTCTGACTGACGTTCTGGACCTCGGGGTAAACGCTAAGCCCATAACGATTGGTGATGCTCTAAACACGCTTGGGAACTCTCCATTCTGTTATATTTATCTGTGAGATTTACGTGATGATGAGACCGGGCCGATGTATCATCGCATGATGGTGGAAGGCCCCAGTGTGACTAACTGCGGTCCTAAATGATCACTGTATCTCTAATCAGAGCTGTATATTCGCTTCATAATTAAAATTATTATATATTGCCATTCATTTTGATACCGATTGAGTCTCGGCTTTTATCGCGGAACGTCATTGAGCCGTACTATGCTCATTCACTTGGGAGGCATCCTTCCCATTTCTGATGTCAGTAAAGGCACAAATGCCTGCCAATGCTTCGATCGTTCCTTCACCAAAGTCCATAGAACAGAGCTACACTCCCCTGCATCCTCTTGACCAGTGTGGTGTTTACATGAGGAAGGCAGGACTGCTACAACTGAGGTACCTTTGACAGATAGTGGCAACAGTGGTTTCTGTGCTACCTGCATAACTGCCTGAAGTAGCGATGATGTACCATAAACACAATTGTTTCCAGTTGCTTGCTTCCTTCAAACATCTGCCACGCCTCAACTCTGGGCATGTTTTTCTTCCCTTCATCCATTCGACCAAATTCATATTAAGATTATCGTGAGTGTCAGTATCCGGGCGCAGTTCGCCAAATTGATTCATGGCTGGCGCTAATTCATTGATTAGCATCAGGTCAACACATTCCACCACGTCAAACATAACCACCATCACTATAACCGTCATCAACAATCGTCAGTTAGCCACTTTTGCGGGGGATTTCGACGCTTAGTGATTGGATTTCGGAGCTGCTGGCCATGGTAAAGGCTCATTGTTTCCTCCCAAACAAACGAACGGCAAACTAATTGCGACAGGTCTCCAACCCTCGTCCTGGCGCTGGGTGCTCCAGTACCTCAGGAACCAAGGTAAGCTGCATTCTAGTCAAATAATTGGAAATCAAGCTAAATACAACCTCGTTAGAGGAAGCGAGAGGTATAGTGATGACCCGTATAAATAGATGAATCTAGTACTGACTACAATAGACTCAATCCGAACCACAAGAGACCCAAGCCCAACCGCAGCAGACCCAAGCCGAACTGCAGCAGACTCAAGCCGAACTACAACAGGCCGCCGCGGAGTAGAGATCCTTTGCCGTGGAGAAAATCGCTGTAAAGCCCCCTAATATTATGCTAGTAGATGACACTTGCTGACAACAGTAATAAATAGTTTTGGCGATCCCGGCTTCAGGTATTCTGCTTTGCCCTTCTATCATGTATGAACGTATTCTAATGGTTTACAAGGTGGCCGAGAAGCAGGAAGAAGTACGCTTTTCCCTTTGACGACGATGCTGTTCCCAAGTAGCTGGCTAACATGAGGGATTTAAGAGGGCCGCAAGATTAAAGCAGGTGAGTTTTTTTCGCCGATGACGTGAGTAGAATATTGATCTGACACGTGATCCATAGGAGGCGATTACCCGGATTCTCGTATGTTCATATATGTTGCAAGCGTAAAATCACGACATGACTTGCTAATTCCTGTATTGATCAGCATTAGGAGCGAGAAATTGAGGTGAGAATACCGAAAACATGCGAAACAGTGATTCAAGTTAAACTAACTGGGTTGAAACGCTGCGTTAAACTTGAGAAAATCTAAAGCTGACTAGAATTAGGACCAAAATTCGGCTCAAATGTTTGAAGTGAGCAGTATAACTACCGATGAGTTAAATCATCTGTCAATAGTCAGCTGATCGTTGTACTGTTTTGCGGCATCTCTAACAGCATCAATACGGTCCTTTTCTCTGAGAAGTTCAGCAAGGTAAGCCTCTCGTCTAGTTTGTTGAGCCCCTAGAATGCTAATAATGGAAAAGAAGTAATCCAATAGCCTTCTTTGTCCGGTATATTGTGTGTCTAGATTGGCTACTTTAATAATTACTTACTACCATCCGCTATAAGCCGCTTGTCTCCCACAGTCTTGCCGACCTACTGTGTGGTTCCATGACGCCGTCTATCTGGGCTCGAGATTGTATGCCATTATGAAAGAAACCTTTAGCTGAGGATTACAGGCTAATTTAACTGTAAGGGAATTTTAGCGCTCTCTGTGTCTTCAGTTCTTAGCCAGCCACACCTCCCCGTTGATACTTTGAAGTGATAAGGAGGCACAAACAATTTAATAACTTGACGGAACATGGACTGTTTTTCTGTTTCATTATTTATATATTATTAGCGGTATGGTTCGATTCCGGCTTTTGCCAGGGCTATGCGTCGTTCGACTTTCATTGCAGTTTGAGTATTATTGCCCACGATTTTAGCTGAGAGGAATTCTGCTAGGCCTTACCCCCTTACTATGACTCTTTGGTCAAAATACAACGTTCCTGTGCTTTAACTTAAGACTGTATGCTTATAAAAACTGAATAACTGGGGATGTGAACCACAAGGATAGAAACCACTATGTCATTCTCCCTGTCGCGCTCGGGATCGTCCTATTTTCGAACACCCACCACCCAAACACAGCCTGGATAGTATCAGGTATATCGTTCTTAGGACGATTTTCTTGCACATTGTTGCGGCGTCCCTCACTCGTCCCATCAGATGAGTAACCAAAACGTACCAACTGAGCGAGCCACCACAGTCGCTTCAAACGCACAATTTCTTAATATTGGGTTCTAGCACTATGAAGGCTCACTAGACTGTCAGACAGCTACATCACCCAAGCAGCCACCATGACATACCACTGAGCCCAGAACCTTTCTGCTAATTTGAGTTGTCCCTGTGCTCGTGGAAGATGGGTGGTTCTCGGACAGATAATCAAAGCGAGGAAAAAGTCAAGACGGACGAGAAACGGAGATTTTTAAGGTTACCCCGAACAGCCTAACCATCGCCCGTTTACCGCTTACCAGGATCCTGGGATGGCAGACATGAAGGCTACAAGGTTGCTGCTCCACAAAGATCTCGACTGATTTCACCTGGAATGTATATGCCGTGTGTATCACTTGATGGGGATAGGACTGTTATTGAATCGGAGATGGCTATATCCGGTGGGAATGTATCGGATAGCTCCATTAGCTTCTAGACGGAATAGGCTTTTTTTTCCCGCTTGAGGCTTGGTTGTGGGAGTTAATGTTTTTAGAGCTGGGCCTGGCATTGCTTCCCAAGTCATGTGGACAGGAAATAGACGAGCCCGGAATCACTGCATGTCAGGCATGGAATCCAAAACCTTCCTTGGCCATACCTTCGAGACTGATTTGGCATTTTCTTTCCTATTGATCTTAGACTATGTAAAAGCTATTCACGATTGGGCTTGTAGGTATAGCCAAAGAAACAACCGATAATATTCGGGATAATTTGAAATTTTTCTTTATCTCGTAATGGGGTGCTATTGTTCAATCGAACTCTAATCAATCTACCTAATGGAAAAAGTATGGGTATAAAGTGGTCGTCCATCTCATATACATATCTACCGACGATCTAAGCTTCTTGGCCTCTTTCAACCAAACCTGTGGCTCACAGTCGGGTTCTAAAACTGGGGTGGAGGAATGTCGCTCGCGCCGTCTCAAAGTCAAATAGACCAAAATGATCAGAAAGTTCCAGAAGGCCTCCCGTTCCTTGGGTGTTGGATCTGGGGAGATCCCAACAGATTCTCGTCTAGAGGTTTATCGAATTCATCTGCTCTTCGGCTTTCTCAAGGATTTTGGCGATATAGATCTTCTTCTCCTGGACTTCGACTTGCTTCAATACTTGCGTCGCTGCTGCTCTCTGGTTTGATAGTGGTGGCGACGATGACCTTCTCCTTGGAATTGCTCGTCTTGGAGCTGTTGTTATCGTCCTCGTTAAGTCGTCGGTTTGATCTGGCGGGAGTCACAAGCACGACTTCATCGCTGATCGAGGGTGCGTATTCCCGCTCGGCAAGGTGGGTTGGTCTGCGGATCGCGCTGCCCATGCTGTTCTCCGCATACATATTGCCGACATTGCGTGATGAGTTAGCCTCCGTAGTGCCTGCATTGTCCTTGGACGTCACCCAGTAGATAACGATGGCGGAGAAGAGCACTGGTTGAGTGTCAGCTATCAAGTCCTGGGTAGTGGAGATGATCCTCAGAGTGGAGGGCGACAAGGTTTAACGAACCGTCACAGTTGCAGAGCATCAGGCAGACCCAGCCCGGTTCCCCGTTTAGCGCCGCCAAAACAGTAAGGTTTCTGCCGGACAGAGATCGTCAGTCATTCAATCCGGACAAGCATTAAGCCGATCTGGTTGTATTGCCCACTTACACTGCGCTACTCAGCAGGGTGCAAACTGATCCCACGAATGTGCGGAAAGCAACATTCCGTAGGCGGATGTTGGCTGACGTCCTCGCCATGTTCTTGAATGAGTAAAGTTCTGTTTCTAATGTTAGGATGGGATATTCAGAGTCAATCTGGCACAGGGGACGATGCTTACTTCTGAGAGGGATAAGGAACATGAGAGTCAGGTATGTGTTGGCAACTCCATCGAAGGTGATAAGCGGGATAATGCCGAGGCCCTTCATTCCGATGTAGCAAATGCCTTCCTCCATTCTGACAATCCGGCTGTAAGTCCGCGGAGTTAGTCAAGCCGCTTGCAAAGTTTAAAAAGTCATCGGACTCTCCACGTACTAGTAGAAGTTTAGTACTACGACAGCGACGAACACGGTTATGATACCAAAAGAATTGAACAGGTACAATTTCGATTGCATCCGCCGCTTTCGCGAGTTCCGGATGATGTACTGTCATCGTCAGTTGCTGCATCTGAAGCAGTGGTGGTGTGTTGACTTACAGCTTTCTCAACCAGAAACAGGTAGATGAGCTGTGCCTGATTAGCACCAGTGACGCAACATCAGCGGTATTTTTGTGTCTTACAAGCTGTTCATTCATTCGTTAGCATTTTTCTAGATTGTTTTTATGGGGTTGAAATGTGTGATCATACCTTGGTGAGAACATAGCAGACGAGACAGAGTAAGATAGCTCCGTCGCAGAGGCCATAACTCGAATTGACTCCAAATGAGTACTGCAATAATGCCGTGACGAAGACGAAGAGATATGATACCAGGTAAATCGCGAAGGTCACTAAGATATCGTCAGTAAGGGCTGACACAATCTAATAAATAGAGTCCTGGCAGACGGGGATTCTTACCCCATACAACAAACGGAAGCTTGCGCCAGTATTTGATGGTGAGCACTCTTTTTGCTACACAGAAACATTAGTAAAGCCCTTCTCAAACACAATCATGGGACAATTCTTCCATACTGATGAAAACAGAAAGGACACTGAGTGATATCATGGAAAGGATAACACTCATCACCTGCCCGCCAACCGGCACGGACACCTGGATGCCGCGGTATTCCAGTACCGGGGCCATGGTGTTGCCGTATCGCGATATTCGCTTCGTTGTTCAGCGAGCGGTGATAATGAATGGGGTCGGCAATGTGAAGGGGGCTTGTTCCTGTCGTGTGAAGGTCGCTGTCAACGTCCCCCTGAACAGAATCTCGAGTGTAGGTGATGGGTGTGTATACCTTACTATATACCTTGATCAGGTAGGAATGCCGGGTTGGTCAATAAACCCGAGACTGACTGAGTACTTCTCTCCATTCTAGATTCAGTGGCCGAAGGGCTGTACGCCGGTTCGGGTGGCTAACTGATGAAGCTACGTGATCTCAAGCCACCTGCAATGATCGCCGTTTAGCCAAACTTAACCAACCAATAACATCCTTGGGGGCCAGACGTGGCTTGACGCAATGGAATGTTCCCCTACGTAGCCAACAGCGTATGGCGCGTCCAGATCATCTCAGCTAATTCTTGGGAGGCCGCCGAGGAGGTGGACTAGCGTTTCTTTAAGCCCATTGCAAACATTCGCTTCCAAGGTCATCCGTAAGCGAAAACTCATCTGCCGAGTCCCCATTGTTGGCGTTTAAAGCCTCACCTAGTATCGGACAAGCAACATCAAAGCCGATCTTCAATTTGGACTCCGCGGTTCTTCCGGTGTCGGGGGAAAGGTCGATTCTTTAACCTACGGTCCGGAGTTGGCCCTGACTCGTCGGCCGAACCTATTGGCGATGACGATCACGATGCACTCCATTGCCGGGATGACCTACATGAGCTTCTAGCCTTGCCCCAGAAGAAGATCGCCTCTACCCCAGAAGAAGACCCAATGCTCCCCATACCCCGGATGTGTATCCGCTATCATACCCTTGCCCCAGGTTCATATCACCTCTACCCCAGTTTCAGATCCAATACTCCCTCAGCGGATGTGCATCCGCTAGTACAGCCTTTCGTTCCCTTTAACCTAGGTTGAAGTCCACCACTCCCTATACTATACCCCGGAAATAGATCCGCATAATATACCTTGGTTCCCTGCCAGTGCATATACCGATCGCAATATATATAAGCGTGGTTTATACAAACACTAGAAAGTCACATTGGCATTACAAGACATCTATACCACAACGGAAAATTCCAAGCTTTACAATTCGGACTCCACGCAATCTCTGTGCTCCTCACCGTGCCGTGTATATATATATCCCTTGACACTTGTGACAATATGAGTACAACTCCATACACAATTGTTCGGCTAAGCCAGGACTTGAATACGTGGGTTCTACTAGGTATATCAACTCTACTTGGTATAGCTGTATGTTTCATCCTCCCTGGGAGACCGTATCTATATTATATGGGTGACTCATCTAATATTATCAAATCTCAATTTCCTCTTGCGGCTTCTGTTTGATCCATGGAGACATATTCCCGGCCCATTCTCAGCAAAATTCACGGCGATCAAGCTGCGCATGGAGTCTATGCGGGGACGTCGTGTTTACGTATGCCGTGAAACATCTAGAAGCATCTCTTGCACCTCATAAGGCTAATCTTCTGTTGAAACCAAGAGCTGGATAGATTACATGTCAAATACGGACCCATAGTCCGCATTGGGCCTGACGAGGTATCCGTCAGTGACTGGCGACATCTTCGGACAAGATACCAGGCAAAGAGCGGCGTCATCAAAGATGCCCGCTTTTACGATCCCATTAGGATGTTTGGTTAGCATAACATCTTCTAAATGATGTAAGAACTATAGTGTGTATAAGATAATTGTGCCTACTTGCTAACCTGACATGTACGCAGTGACCCTGCTGAGCATGCTGCTCGCAGGAAGCTCAGCAGCTCTCCAGACTCATTGCAATCCATAGCCCAGCTCGACCCCATCATCCAGAAACAGTCGCAAATCCTCGTGACCCGCCTTCTTGCACAAGCCTCGGCGTCAGCATCTGGAACTGCTGATGCATATATGCTATGCGGGCTTTACAGCCTCGAAGTCATTTGCCAGGCTGGCTTTGCTAAGGAATTCACCGGACCAACCGCCACAGACGACGCACGCCACCTGCTAGATCTGATTGATGGATCTGCGGCAGCCTTCATGTACAGCGCGTCTATACCATTTGCAAGCATGCTTGGGCCGAGATTACCTGGGCCGATCGGCGCCTCGTATCGAGCTTTTGCAGATTGGCAACAGGCATCGCGCGAAATGGTGGACCACTTCTTGCAGCACTCTTCTGAAGAGACCAAATATCTGCTGAACCCCTTGTCTCAGAGCAGTGATCGCTTCCTTAATCGCAAGTTAGCGCACAACGAACTCGTCGAAGAGGCGAAGACTTATATGTTTGCGGGATCAGGCACGACGTCGACAACTCTCACCTATATTCTCTATGAGATTTCAAAACCCAATCACCGACATATCCAGGATCGACTGTATCAAGAGGTCCGCGGGCTCCAAGAGGGTGACATCACGGGGTTGCGCAATAATAACTATGTTAATGCTGTTATCAAGGAGACGATGCGTCTCCATCCAACTATCATCTCGACGCTACCTCGATTATTGACAGAGCCAATGCAGTTGGACAACCTATGTCTCCCATCAGGGACAATTGTCGGCATGCAGAACTGGATTCATCATCGCAACCCGGCGGTATATCCAAGCCCAGAAAGCTTTGTTCCTGATAGATGGCTCGACGCCACAGTTGAGATGGAGTCGTCTCTGACTCCCTTTGGGGTTGGACGACGGAACTGTATCGGACAAAACCTAGCCTGGCAGGAACTTTACTGGGCGATTGACTCTTTAATGCGCGCCGGTGTTCAACTGGAGCTTGGTTCTCAGATGGGTAACTGGGAGATGGAGAAGATTGACCGGTTCAATATTGCGCCCCGAGGCAAGCGGCTCATGTTAGCTGTTACCAAGAGCGGAAAGATTTAATTGTTGCTTAATTCGGCGTCATGATGAATCGCTCGAGGATGGGATACATCCTGATGACCGCAACTTGGTTCACTCTATGGAACGCCCCCTCAATGCGGTGCCGCCACATTCCTGTGCCACAATAACGTAGTCAAACTTCCGACTCAACTTAGTCCTTTCATCGTCACAATTTAAAGATCCGAAGGGCCTAGAATAACTATTTAGCCACTAAGGGGTGCCATTTAGATTTGATTATCAACTCCTTCTCCCCTTCAATGCGAGTGAATTTTCGTCATGAAAGCTTATATTCCTTAAGTCTCAAACGCAAAGTCCAAGCTATATGATATATGCTTTAAATTACATCAAGAGTACGTTAAATAAAAGATAGAAGTTTATCCTCATTGGGGAATACATTCAACCCCTGCGTATTGATGTCACTGTCTATACTACATCGTCTCAGGTTGAAAAATGCCCTTACGACGCAAAGGAAAAACTAAGCGCAATAGCAGCTCGAACATGAATCCTCTCATGGACCCTCCTTTGCATAGTATGGAATGTGCAAAAATATGGTAAAGACATTGAAGCATACTTCTAGGTCCACCTCTTCATACCTAAACGGTAGTTTCTTAGGCTTCCGGCCTAGATGATTAGCCACCATGTGATATGAGACCTAATCATTCGCCGCTATAGAAAGTGGCACCATCGCCAATTGTGACTGCCGGATTAAATGCCAAGTTAATGGCTGGGTATTCTTATGGCTAATAAACAGACGTCTACCATCAAGTACATAAGCGCCTGAGTGTGGCCCGACACTTCACTCAACACCACTCACTGTTTAAACTCTTCGTTCGAATTTCATTACTGATGATCATGATTTTAGGGACCCTTGAGCTAATTCAAGAAGCGCGCCCTATACTAGTATTAGGATGATAATCTAGGTCCTGGAAAGTCTCTGAAGTGAAACCTATCTAACTGGTTGTTGGGCTTTCCAGGTTCAATTCCCTCCTCGTGCTGCGAAAAAGACAATCAGGCCTAGGACGAAGAGAAAGCCGACATGGAAATACTAGCCCATCTGCCAGAAGTAGATGACACATGCAAGACTAGGCGGTATGGAAAGAGCCTGCTCGCTGAATGACCCCTCTAAGTATCTAAAACTGCCCGAGGCTCTCAGCGAAGCTCATGACCCAACCTGCATATCCTCTCGGGCAGATAGACCAATCTAGATCGCACGGGAGAAATCTGGCCGGCTTACTCTCCCGTGCCCATGCACAGCTGCTAGTCTCTCGCTCCTTTACAATGCATGCGCGATACATCATATCGCACCTCGGTCGGTCTATCTCTAGACTCATGTGTCATAAATAGAGCATGTGAATCGGTCAAGGACTCGTCATAGTGCAAAAGCCAAGCCTCCGCATAAAGTACCGTGCAGCCGCTGATGGGGTTCGAGACCCATCCCGCAAGCTGACCCCGATATTTCGGCCAGTTATAGTTCCCGGAGACCTCCGCCGAGAGTTCTGAACAGTCCATTCATGCATATTCAGCTCCTCTATTGATCAATTACCGATGTCTGTAACTTCGTGGCGTCTCACCTCCGAGACATTTCCCCCGCTTCCTACAAAAACAGCTACCTGCAGAGTTGCAATATGCCGCTTCTCTATGCGTGTCTTCGAACAACACGAGAACTTGATTTCTCCTCAGCGGATCGAGGAGACACTTGGCTCTTTGCCGCCCTTTTCCGACTGGGCATCAATGCCTTGGGCACATCTCGTCGGGTTTACTTTCTGTCTTGTTTTGAACGGATGCGATACATCGCAAAGGGCCAAGGAATATGAATATGAGCCGCGTGGGTCGTTCCACGTCAATACTTTCTGTACGCATCATACATCATCAAAACAAATGGACGAGGGCCCGAGTTATTTCGCGCTTCTATGGCCATTTGTGTCATTGTTGCATATAGGCGAAAACACTATGCATCTCAGCTGAGCTTGGTCATGTTCATCTTGACCTAGTTGGATATAGCCTCCTGCCGTACAACCAATATTGTCTATGCATAATGCAAGTGAGTGAAATTCTCACCGTCCATGTCTCATATATTACGTAGCAACGACGTTCAGTATGCTCCCAAGGCATCAAGAGTCGCCGCACTTGTACGTCGCCTCACTTCTCAACTCCAGATCGTAATACCTTTCCTTCATGTATTGATGCCGTGTGGTATGGGAATATGTAACGCACACTTTCGCCAAGTACTTAAAGTCTAATCATTTTCTATCACCCCCAGGGAAAAAAATTGTTTATCATTTCACTACCAAAGAAAGCTCCCCAACTCTTTATCACCCCTTCATTTCATTCAAGATCCCATACAGGCCTCAGTCGCGACTATGTCGTTTCAAATTCCTGGTACTGTGAAGGGAATAATCTCGGGACTCAAGCACCCTGAGGTCACCTCAGTAGCTAGGCCCTTTGAGAGCACTCCATGTCTAGATGATGAGCCTGATCAGCAGTTGAACGGAGAATCTGAGGTGGAGGTCAAGGAAGTCCCCTTCAAATCCCTAGACATGCCCTCTCAAGTCTCCACGAATGCCGCTAAGCAAGAGAGCCTCAAGCAGGAGACTGAGACCAATGCTTGGAGGGCCAATGGTGACGTTGGAGATATCTCCCACCAAATCATTAGTTCCTATTTCATTGGCCCTCAGGCCGAAAATCTGGACTACTTCAAGGCTAACATTCACAACATCCTGGAGGAGCTCCGAAATGGCCGCCACAATTATTACCCCCAGGATGGAGTAGGCTCCCTGTAATGTTTGCAATTGAGCTACCCCAATGCTGACCATCGTATAGAAATTTATCACCAGCGCAATCCAGAATACGCCCGCCTTCAAGGAATCCACGGACAAGCTTAGCAATGCCGTCAAAAAGCTAGCCAACCTTCTCAGCCGAACATCGATCCCATTCTGGTCTCCACGATACGAGGGTCATATGTAAGTTGAATAACACCGCGAGACGGATCCACGTTAACACAGTCGCTCAAGGTGTACTGACATGAGCATGTCATCCCTGTTGGGCTATTTCATGACCATGCTCTACAATCCCAACAACGTAGCTATTGAGGTCAGCCCCATCTCCACGGTTGCGGAAATTGAAGTTGGCGAACAGCTGTGTACTCTCTTTGGCTACAATGTCGATAGCGAGTCCACGGAAGAACCAACAGGGTGGGGACATATCACTTGCGACGGAAGCGTTGCCAATCTGGAATCCATGTGGTAAGAATACACCGTTGTTCATATCCTTCTTAAGACGGTTTAGCTAATGCAATCACAGGGTTGGTAAGTAATCATCTTTCCTATTACTGTTGTCAAGCTATTACTCCTCACTTACACCCATATCTTTTAGCTCGAAATCTCAAGTATTACCCTCTATCTCTACGCGAGGCTATGAAACCTGAACAGCCGCTCGAGTACATTAGCTCTAAGTTCTTCGTGGAGACTTGTGTCGGTAAACAGAAGTTGTTCTCTGAGTTGACCCCATGGGAGTTACTCAATTTGAAACCAAATGATATTCTTGATATCCCGGACAGATTGTATCAAGAGCACGGTAGGTTTCTCAGAAGCTTTCTCTACGTAGTACTTTTGGAATTGTAACATAACTCATGTTTATTTTCTTAAGGAATATCAAACTCATTTCTGTCTTCTGTGATGGAAAAATTCACCATCCAGTCCACCGGAAAAGACACTCTTGAGAGAGCTTACACGGATGGAAAGCCTGCTCAGTACATGTTGGCAAACACAAGACATTACAGTTGGCCGAAGGGCGCTGGTGAGCTTTCCCCTGTACCGAAGAATATCCCATTCCTCGTTGCTGACTTGATGATTACAAGCAATTTCCGGTGTCGGCTCGGACAACGTGATTGGTATTGCCGTTGATAACGGAGCTCGCCTCGATATCGCCGAACTCGAGAAGAAGCTTGAGGAAAACTTGGCTAATGAGCATCCTGTTCTCGCTGTTGTTGCCATCATTGGTTCTACTGAAGGTTTGTTGAATAAGTGCCACTGCCCATGAAATCTTTCAACTAACACATTTACAGAGGGTGCCGTTGACTCCCTTAGCTCTGTCCTTGCTCTGAGGAAGCAGTTCCAGGCCAGAGGACTATCTTTCCTCGTTCACGGCGATGCGGCTTGGGGAGGTTATTTCTGCACCATGCTTCCAAAGAACTATCACCCTGGTGAGGTTATCAATCTCCCCACTGAGATGGGAGAGTCGGATGGGTTCGTCCCAGATGCGAGTCTGCGCGCCGAAACTCAAGAGGACCTTTTTGCTCTCCGTTTCGCCGACTCTATCACAGTTGATCCGCACAAGGCTGGGTATATCCCGTACCCTGCTGGAGGTCTCTGCTACAGAGATGGACGTATGCGGTTCCTGGTTACATGGACCTGCCCATACATATCCAGAGGCTCGGTGACCAGTATTGGGGTTTATGGCGTTGAGGGGAGGTAAGTATTGGCTATCCATGAGCGGATTCTGGTAGAAGATAAGACGTTAACATCTTGGACAGCAAACCAGGTGCTTCTGCTGTTTCGACTTGGATGGCAAATAAAGCGATCGGCCTCACTCAAGATGTGAGTATACTCTATCCCAATATATAAGGGAATCTTGGATGCTGATCAATCACCAGGGATATGGCGCACTCCTTGGCGAAGTCACTTGGACTTGTACACGCGTAAGTTTCCCCATCATACAAACCCTTGAATTCACACAGCTCATGTGGCCTAGCTCGCCGCCGAATGGGCTGCTTTGACGGACACGACCAGTCCATTCATCTGTGTCCCATTCAACGAGCTTCCTTCAGAGCTCGACCCAAATACAACTCCTGAAAAGGTTGAAGCCGAAAAAGCCCGCATTCGAAGGGAAATTCTCAGCAAGAGCAATGCCGAAATCGTAAAGGAAGATGCCAACCGCCCAATTGATCTCAAGGCGACCAAGCTCTTGCGGGATCTGGGTTCCGATCTCAATATCAACGCATTCTCCTTGAACTTTCGCCATGCCGATGGCACTTTGAATGATGATGTCGAAGAAGCCAACTATCTCATGCAGCGAGTTATCGAGGCGCTTTCTGTCGACAGCCCCAACGATGACCCAACCAAGATCCCGCTTTATTTGACATCTACATTGTTTTCTGATAAGCTATACGGAAATTGCAAGAAGAATTTCATGAGGCGCCTGGGCCTTCAGGACAGCCATCAGGACTTGATGGTCCTACGAAACGTCGTCATGTCGCCATTCCCATCTGATGGCAATTTTCTCGGCAAGCTGGCACAAATCCTCCGTGAGACTGTGGAGAAGGAAACTGAGGTTTGTTGCTACCTAAACAGTATTCTCTGTATATGAAAACTGAACCGCACTGACATCCATCTGTCCTTAGGTCGTTCGGAAGCGAAATGAGTTGGGAAAAGACTTCCACAGCTTTTTGATCCAGGGCACAGAGCAGCCCTATCTGATCCATTTACCGATGTTTCACGTTGCAAACCATAGGCAGCAGCTCATTGTGTCTGTTGATTTTGACGAGACTTCCAAAGAGAAGTATCTTTCCATGAGGAGCTCAAACGTCACTGAGCCCATGATTCTTGTCACTCAACGCAAGACCTTCCTGCAGGATATCCTTCGACATAATGGCACCTTCACGGGACAGATCAAGACAAAAGAATCGTAAGTCACACATCTTAGCGTGGAAACACGAATTGTGGTATACTAACTCCCAGCAGTGGCATCATTTTGAAGAACATAGCTGTGACTGTGACTAGCACAGTCGTCAGTCGACCACTGAACTCTCAGTGGCGACTGAAAGACTACCCTGACAAGTTCATCCCCTTCTATCTCTACGGCAATGGTAAGTCACCCAATCTTCTCTACCATACATATCGAAACTCAATTAACCAATCCCTCAATTCGTAGAAAACGAAGCCAACATTGACCATGTCCTTGTCAAGGCGCCAAACACTCAACTCTCAGCGAGTGGTTGCACGCTTGAACTTGACAACGACGTTCCATGGGATGAACCGCTCGTTCTTCTCCTCAATGAGATCTACGAGGCTCCGATGCAGCCTTTCCCATCCAACAGCGAGATCGGCACCAAGAACGGCGCCATCATATCGTACCAGTGCGCCGAGCACGACGAAGGTTCCGTGATCACCAGCGAGACACGAAGCGGCCGAACCCGCAAGTCTGGGTTCTTCTTCCGGCCAGGCGCGACCTTCCGGGCCTGCGTGCACCTGGACGGCGATCGGACCCACGACAGCTCGAGGCACGCTTCGCACGCTCTGGGTGAGAAGGTGGCTGAAGGTACGATTACGTTGGGAGATGCTGTGTACGTGGACAGCGAGGCGATGAATTGGGATCCGTTCAAGGAAGTTGAGACGATCAACGAGTGGCGTTATGAGTTTGATCAGATTGGTAAGGCGCTCGAGTGAGACTGCCTACATGTTCCTTTTGTCAAATGAAATCAGAGGCGAGGCTCTGAGGTGATGGGTTTACAAATTGAATCGGGTAGGACAGATGCAATATTTCTTTACCACATGAGCTGCTGTACAGCCGAGTGTGCAATTTAGATTGTCAGTGTCTTAACAGCTCTTCATCATCAGCCAATCTGGGTCCTTGCTAGCTCTTCTCAATATGACCTACATCACACGTCAACATCTACTTTCACCATCATTAGTCCAGGTTGAGAATATGTAAAGCGATTTAATTTATCATTCGTTTATCTTCGTTCACACTGTAAACACAGGCTGTATCCATTTCCATAATGACAAAAAAGAAAACCGTAGATCCAGCCATCCATTACATGGCATCTTGAATCTTCAAGACCTTCTCCAGATGAGCCATGTTGAGTGGCTCCTTCTTCTGCCAGGCGAGCAAATTGGCCATCTTGAGAATGTTCTTGATATCTCTGCCGTTGATATCCAACTTTCCAAGTGTTTTGATATCCTCATCTGTAACCCGGTGATCCTTGTCCTCTTGGATGAGCTTGTCCCGGCCAACAGATCGATCCAGGAAAGTACGCCACACCTTTTCACGAGCTATGGCATCGAGATTCGGGTACTGGAGCGTAAGATGGATACGGCTCTTGAATGCAGTATCAATTGTCTGAACTCTGTTCGTCGTCATGAACAGAATTCCCTCGTAGTACTCCAGCATCCGCAGGAAGACGGAAACAATAGAATTGCGCTGGACATCGTGCGAGCTTCGGGCCTCAAGATACACGTCGCACTCGTCCAGGAGCAGAACCGCATTCCACGCAGACACCATGCTGAGGATCCTCTTGAGGTTCCACTCCATCCGCCACGAGGACTCACCAAGATCATTGGCGCTCATCGAGTAGAGAGGAACGCGCATCTCCTCGGCGACAGTCTCTGCCGTCAAGGTCTTGCCAATTCCCGGGCCTCCGGCGAGCAGCATGACGATGCCGCGACCCTTTCCGGACACGACATCGTCGAACTTGGATTTGAACTGGGTCTGGCTCTGTGCGAACGCGAGAATGAGATCCTTCTTATCCTGGTCCAAAACTAGAGATTCAAAGGCATTCTCGGCGAACTTGATCTCTGAGACATCATGGATGAAGAATTCCATCCACCGACGGTTCTTGAGCGAGTACCCACGGACCATGGGAGATGTGAGGATGAGCTTGTCGTCGGAGAGAGTAGGCCTTGGCTTCTTCTTAGACTCCGTCTTGTCATTGAAATCAGCACCAACATCCGAGTAACTGCCCTCTGACTCCTCCTCGCTTTCATCCTCATTCTCGTCGCCGTCACCATCCTCACTTTCGTCATCAGAATCATTGTTTCTGTTGCAGCAGCCATCATTACCAAGGGCTTTGGATGTCGTGAAAGATAGATCAGGTACTTGGTTCGCCCAGTTGACAGCATCAATAACGATTCGAGAGTCTACAACCTCTTGGCGTATCTTCTGGATGTCAGAGTCCCACCACAGGGCCATCCCCTTGTAGAATTTGTAGTTGTATCCGGCCAAGCTCTCAAAGACCTTGCCTCGGGCATAGAGAGCCGCGGTAACCTGCTCGAGCTGCGGGTGCATTTCCAGAGGGAAACAGCTCATGTCGGTAAGGGGGACAGAGCCTGGGTACTCAGAAATCTTCTGCACCGCGTTGGTCCAGCCCAGAGTCTTCCCGTCCCAGTCAATGTGCTTGCAGTGGAGACCGAAGAACTTGCCGCAGTTGTTCTCTCCATATTCACCGCGAGTGAACTTGAACGCGGCAGGCTGCCCGTTCTTAGATCCCCATATCAGGCAACCAGGCTTGAAGAGGGTCCAGACATGGCCCCAGTCGACGGCCTTAGTCTTGATGAAATCTTCCCGGGCTTGCAATGTTTCCTTGAGCTCTTCCTCGAGGATGTCTCGGAGGAGTGTTAGGTGCTCTTTTGCCAACTCACCCTTGGCCTGTTCAGTGGCCGCAACGAACTCGTCCCAGCAGTGGACAAATGGTGCGAAAGGGGCATGGAGAATCAGACGGGTTACATCGATGACAATTCCTGGGTAATCCTTGAACAGTTTTCCCAGTTCGGTCTTGAGATGAGGTGATTGAATAATGATGCTATCCACGATGAGGGGCTTGCTAGAGTCGGCCTCCTTTGGAGCGACTGATTCATCAAAAGTGTTAGCAACTATCAAATGTTCAGGGAATGGCTGCTACATACGCTTCCGTACGATGACGGCAAACTTCTTTGTCTCATCGTTCTCGGCGGCTTCCTCAATGTGGGTGGGCATGGTAGCCGACCATGATCGCTTGCCATCCTTGTCGTACTTGGCAAAGAGGTTGTGGCTAGCCGTTACCGAGCCCACGGGTAGAACCTCCTTCACTTTGTCCTTCTCATCATCGCCTTGCGGCTCAGAGGAGGGTTGGTTCTCCTCCTGTGTGTCGGTTGTCTTATCCTCAGCTGGTGTTGCTTCAGGGTTGGAATCAGTGACCTGCGATGGGGTCACAACATCCTTTGGTTCGCCCTTGCTGGGCGATTGACTATCGGCCGTCATATCGTGTGATTTTAGGCCACGGAAGCATATATGTCCGTAAGGCGTATTCGTGGGGGTTCAAATCGAGATGTGTATTAGCCAAAGCAGACTCCCTCCCTGGTTGACTTGTTGTTTGCAAAGATCAAACATGAGAGCTGCCGTCCCCCTATTCTTATAGCTACGGAAGCTGGAGGGCTTGTTTGTCACGCCGTCCACGACATATTTTGTGGCCCCCAAGCTGCAGCCTAATCCCAAGTGCAAGGCAACCAGCATCAGAATCTTACATGCCGATGCATTGTTCTACACGAAACCTCTGGCGCTACTGTCGATCTTGGGCTGAAACAGGGCCTACCTATGCGAGCAGACAAGGGCGAGTAATCGTTAGTAAGTGATTCCTTCTCCTCATTCAGTTTAGCTGGATGCCTATCGGACGTCCTCACGGTCAGCTATTGGCTACTGGCTAGGCAGACACCAGACTGCAGCATCCGGCAGATGAATGGTGCCTTAGTGAATCAATGATGGTTCGCTGTGGCAAGTGTGTGTGGCTATAGAGGATCCCTGTAGGCGGCAAGGCAAGGCGCATCAGTTTCACAGCCCACACCAGTTTGCGAGCGCTGTGACCCTGGGCGAGTGACTCACCGGCCGGAAAGATGGGCTCAAAGTGTACGGAACGCCAAGATGGCACTACGCCTTGTCCAATTAGCCAAGGGGTAGTGGGACTCGTAAGCACGGCAGATATCAGTCAAGCCCTCGACTCGCTGATGCTTATACCCTGGTGCTTGCATTCAAACTTCTGATTTGCAGAATAATCATCTGAGAGTGGCTGTATCAAATCCCAAACCCCACTAAGATGCTTCAATAGACTCGCAGTGGAAAGCCATGGTTGAGTTTGCCACTTGCATGGTCTCCCGGCACAACACGGCACACCAAAGCTCTGTTCACGCAAGGCAGGGGGGGGCCTCGTTTTTTATTAAACACTGTTAGAAGGCTTTTCCAAAGTATATACTTATAAATAGATAGATTATAAGATTATTAATTAAGTTACTATCCTAGCTATAGGAGTAAACTACTTATAAAGCTAGTTCTAGAGTAATTTTTACTAAATAGACTACTCTATTACTAGCTTTCAGCTTATAACTATTAGTAGAAATATTTAATATATTAATATAGATAGTCTTTTATTTTTTTATTTAGTATAGATAGCTTTTTTAATTATAAGCTCTTTTATAATCTTCTATAAATATAAAAAATAAATATATATAATTCTAATTTCTTATACTTTTATTAAAAAGATATATTATATATATTAATCTAGATATATATATATTTTATTATTTAATTTCCTTACTATTTA